>JANPWX010000119.1:234850-438620 GCA_024734555.1 Trochalopteron elliotii | reverse complement strand
AGTTGTTCAGTTGTAACAACTTAGATGTTAAGAAAACAGAGACAGAGTAAACACAAATTACTTTTAATTCTGATATGTGGCATGACATTGGACTTTAATGACTAAGTGTTAACTAGTTTTGTTGGCTGAATTTATTCCCATGCTCTCTGCTAAATGCTTATCCTGCAGAGATATTTAGTGGACCTTTTACTGAACAAATGTGCTCAGAATAATTTTCAAAGCATTGGGATCCTGATATATAGTAGGAGGCACTATTATTTTAATGTAAATGTTTTTCTTCAGGTAGAATAATTAGTGCTCTGTACCCTTTCAGTTCTGATCATTTGTGTATCCTGTCTTTCTATCTCTTCCAAACAACTGGAAGACAGAATCCCTCCAATGAAGTCACAAATGACCACATGCAATTCATTCAAGTGCATTAGTTCGTGCACCATCTTCTTTAGCCTCCACTCTAAAAGATGACTTAACAGAATGACAAATTTTATTGTCAATTACACACTAACAAATTTCCTGATATATAAACAAGCATTCAGACTGAGTCTTCTGATGGCACTATGTGTATATAAAAGATGTTTGGGGAATTTTCGCTGGTCCTTTCATTGGGGAAAAAAACCAAAACAAATCCCAGATACATTCTGAGTCATAATCTACTCAGGATTTCAGTTCTTCATTTCAGAGGCAGATGTTTCTGTCCTTAAGGAGCTAATGAAAGGTGTTGCATAAATTTACAGAGCAAATTCCTATCCAGGGGCTGGAGGACCTCAGAAAAATATTCCAGTTATAAACTTCTCATGACTGTTTTCAAGCACAGCCAGGTCTTCCAACACCAACAGTTTTACAAGCACCACAGGAACAATGCTGCAGTGGAGGCTGAGAAAGGCTTGAATTTAAAACCCCTTCTGAGAAACTTAAGCCAAAATATTTTGGACTGACATTTGAAAAGCTTCTTATGAGTTCAGGTTGGTGCTGCTTTCTTGGTAGCTCTCATACTGGGGGTATTTCTTCAACTTCAAGGTGCCCTGTTGCTAATACATCCTCACTTTATGAGTTATTAAGAATCTGTAAGGGAGAAATTTTTCTCTTGTGCTGTTTTCTTTTAGCTTTCCATATGGTACTGTTCTTGAATTTTCCTGGCACCTATGTAGGCTGTTTTTGAAACAACATGCAGATCTGCATGTTACGTGCTGTGGACTTTTTGCCTAATATTTTCTGCAGGTACCAGACTGCATCCTAAACATTTTCAATCCTCACTTGCTTTTGGTAAGACCTTAGCTATCTTGAGGCTGTTGTAATATTATCCATGCTTCCAAAGATTGCAGTATGGGTTTTTAAGTTGGAGGTAAAACCAACCAAGATTGTAACATTATAGCTGTCAGTTTTGCTTCCTTTGAACTGCTGATGCAAGTAACGTGTGCAATCGTGTGCATTTAGCTGCTGAAAGTCACTGTGAACCTCCTATTATATTCTTCTGTTTGCAATATTAAAACCCAATAAATGCTGTCTTTTAATCTAAAGGTATGTTTGCATTTGGTGAGGAAGAAGAGTGAAAAGAGTATCCACACTGTTTATTTGTTTTGTTCTTTAGATGCTCAGCAGAGGCTTTGGAAAGCAACCCCTCATGTAGAGTCCTTAGCTAGGCCTTCCAAAGTGTCCCCTGGAATATCTCACTGTTTTCCTGTCTGTAAGGGAATGCATTATGAAAAGTCTGCAAAATAAGAATTTGCCCTCTGTGCAATGTCACAGGTGTAACTGAAGCACTCTGTGCCACTTGCTGAGGTTTAGTCTGGTTGTTTGAGGCTCTAATCATTAACTCTTCAATACTCCTGTCTCTTGCCTAAGCACTCAAGCTGAACCATTGCTAATTAACCCAATGGTATTTTCTTGTGCTGAGGTCAACAGTGCAATTTATCTCTATGGGCTATGGCTTGGGCAGTATCAATGTGTTTGCTGTGGGTAGTTTGGAGACCACAAGTATTTTATTTGCTTTATGCATTTCCAGGCAGCCTGTCAGGACACATATGAATCACTTGAAGTGGTTATCAATATTCCATCTCACTATCATAACTCTGAGGCGTCTCCTCAACTCTGCTTAGTGTGGAAATTTATTTTGAGATGTTGAGGGAGTTTCTTATGTCTAATTGACTTTTAAAAAGCTGAGGATATAAACCAGACCACATAGTTAATAATAACTGGGGCCGTATGAAAGTCTGATATTCTCCTCCACAGCCTCCGCCTCCCAATCAGAGTAAAAAGTTGAAAATAAAAAATCTTCTGGAAAATGAAAAATTAAAATAAAAAACTTTTTAAAATTCCATACACCCCCCACTTTAATTTTGCTGCCTTGCAGCAGATCTTGGTTTAACGCCTGCTCATAATTTGTATCTATAGAAAAGCCTTTGAAAGTTTCTTGCAATAATATATAAAGAACATTACTATTTAAAGTATATGCAGTATTCTAAAAAAGACATTTATGGAGGGTATCTCAAGAACAAAGGGCTGTCTTTGTATTCAGCTGCAAAAATAAACAATCATGGAAGGTTTCTAAGATGTAGCAGTAAGTTTGACAGGTGATACACAAAGCTCTGTGGACTTCATAGTTTCAAACTGGGGACTGAATTATTTGGGATTTGTATTGCTTGTAATAAATAATGAAAAGCAAGTAACTGTTGACAATAAATATTTTCTGAAGAGGATTATATGTGCAACAACTCAGTTCTTTGTACCTTCTCTCCAGGGAATCTGAGAGGTCTGTAGAGTTTTCTGACTGGAGCTTCTCCATGCAGAGACAGTTGAGGATTGCTGGTTCCTGTGTCAACATTGGTGAGTAACGTGGATTTTCTCTGGTCTTCAAACTGATCTGCAGGATGCTGCAGTACATGTAAAAGTGAAATTTGCTTGACTCCTCAGAGTATATGTGCTCATATAGTACTGAGAATCTCTAGGGTTATTTTGGGATGTGGACTGTGTGTTCTGATCTGGCAGATAATGCTGAGATTGTAATAAAGATGTCCTCTTCATCCTACAGCTGCACACAGGATATGAGAAATGAATGTAATGCTGGCCATGATTAATTATGTTCTGCAACAAATACACTGAAAGTGCACTTTGGCTATCCAGTTGTATACCTTAGGGCAAGATAAAGGGTGAAATCTGGGCCTAAATAAGGAAATAATTTTGCCAGTGAATTGGTTGCTGGGAAGAGTGCAGGTTTTCTTTAATTTGTGTATTTTTCCTTGAGATTTTGTTGTGCTTCCCTAGTTCATGTCCCACCCTCCCATTGGTTTTCCTTTTCCCCTCTCCGTCTCCCTAAACTCCTGAATTCCCTAAACTCCTGAATTCCCTAACTCAGTTCAAACAACTGCTGAAGTCCCTTGTACATATTGTGGAAATTCTGGACAGCATAGAGAAGAGACTTTCATTAGGCCCCCACTGTTGGAAAAATTGTGGCACAAGTCTGGCACAGGAGAGAAATGGATGTCAGTACCTTCAGTTAGTGGGAGTGATGGTGTTAAGGAGAAGGTTGATGTCACAAGGGCCGTGGCAGGGCAGTAAGAAGGGGACTGAGGAGGTGGCAGCCATGGACAGGCTTCATTCATTTTGCTCCTCATCTAACACCTCATCTCACAGAAGGGGCTCTCCTCATTTTACCACAGACCAGCTGCTTTTTTGACCTCAGGTTTTTTTGTCTAAACTAGAATGGCTGAATTTGGGTTATCTGCTTTTGCCTGAAGAGCAGAGGACAATGTTAACTTTGTTGAAGTAGTGATGAAAAAACTGGCTGTTGATTGGGTACAATACAGGGAGAAGCCAGACCTGAGCACTAATTACTCTTGAGTGGTCAGTGCTGAGCACCTCTGACAGGTAGCAGTGTGTCCATGTGTTGTGAGGGTGTGCACAGGAATAAATGAGTTAAATACTGCTGATATTTGCCAGCAGCGTGATATGGAAATGCTGCCCACTGCATCACACAGATCTGCTGCCATCTGTTCACAAAGGTTTGCTACATTAAGAGAAGTAGAAAATGGTATCATTTTGCTCATGTTAAGACTTGTGGAAAAACTTTCTTCTGGTTTTTCTCTGGATGTTTATTATCTCTGAATTCAGGTCAAGTGTCTTTATTCACAATACTTCAAAATTCTATGGATATTGGAAATTTAGGTAAAGGAGTCTCAGCTAAGTAAATAATACTTTTTTTCTATATCCCTTCAACACTGATTTTTTTTTCAGTTCCAGCAAATGTAATTGCAGTAATTAAAGCAGCAGGACAAGTAGTTTGTTGTGTGGATGGTAGAGTATTTTTTATATTTTATTGATGAAGTAACCACAAGGGATCATTTCAGAATGACCTTGTAGTCATTGTTACCAGACAGTCTATATTTTGATCTTTAGTGTTAAGCAGATCAAGTAGAATAATTACAATTGCTGTCATGCTTGTTACTGATGGGTGTTTGCCATTATTCTTGGCCAAATAACCTACTTAAAATATTTTTATTTTGGGTACTGGCTGTGCAACCCAAGTAAGTCTGTGGGGTGGTCTGTTTGTAGAGGGTCTCAGACTACTTAGTGCCAGACACTCTATTGCAAAGAGCTGTTTGGGCACCAGCTGTGCTGGGCTACTGAACTGTGCTAAAAGATCTCATGCATAGCATGTTATATCTGTAGGAATTTTATTCTGATATTCAAATGCTCTCTGTTTTCTCTATCCTAACACTTTTTTGTGCCTCATTAATTTGTTTTGGCGTCATCAGCTTTCACTTAACTGAAGAATCTGTCAGTATTTTTCTGGTGATGAGAAGAACAATTGGTGGGTCTTACCTTCTGCCTGCTCTTTCTGGGGATCCATGGAGCAGGAGACATCCAGGATGAACTTCTGTCTGTTCCAACAGTTTTTTAGTGGTAACACCATGGTACAACTCAACTGTTCCTGAAAGCAGTGGACTAGGTAAACCTTGAATTTGGCCTGCTTTGCATTGAAGAGTCAAAGAAATGCTCACAAGCTCAAAAGCAGCAAAGTGGTTTCCATTTTGGTTCTTGTACTGGGCCCAGTTCCAGCACAAAGATTGATTAAATCAATGCATATAATGTTGGAAAGAAGAGATGCTTAGGAGAGTTGGATCAGCACTGCAAATGACTGGATTGTTTGGTCTTGCCATCCCCAAGAAATGCAGTAGATATAAATCATCTACTTTGCAGTCTATTTATTATGGTTTGTACAGCTTAATTTGATGCTTGGGTGCTTAGACCTCTAGCAGCAGTGTAAATTCTCCATCTGTGCAGTTGTACTAATGTAAAGAACCCAGATAAATTTACAGACCTGGCTGTTGAGCAGAATCTCTGTTCTGAAGAAAATGAAACATTTTATTGAAAAACAAACCAGAACAACTATTGAACAGGAATTCAAAAACTCAAAGAAATGTGAAATAATTATTATTTTTATTATTTTGAGTACTAGACACTGAACTGTTTGAAATGTAGTTTCCTCCCACCCCAAAAGGAGAGTAACTTAGGAAACCTGGGAGCTGATGCTGGAAAACACCAGAAATTCTTTCCACTTCCAACTGCAGAGACTAAAATGAACTCTAATATTTTTTTAACTCATGAAAGATGTTTATGGGATTATATGTTTTGCATTATAGAGCCCAAAGGCCTAAGGGAGTTATGATGTTATCTGCATTTTTCTTCAGTCCTTTTACAGTCCTGTTCACCTGGCAATATAATTTGTAAGTTTTTGGTGGTAAAAGACATATTTCCAATACATGTATAATTTGTCAATGCATTTAAAAAAAACATGTCTACAATATGAGTCCATTTTAAAACTCTAGTCTCTTGACTGCTCCAACTCCCAAGGAACAGAGTGGCTGAATGTTGCTGGCTTTTTCTCTTGTTTCCAGCTGAGTGAAACTGAACAGATGGGAGTGGGAGAAAATATGATGAGCCAGTGCAGACAGTGTGAATAATTTGTTGGGTTTTGGCGTTTTTGATTTTTTTTTTTTTTTTAATTTGCCAGGACGGTGCATTTACTGCAAAAAGGCAGCAAAAATATGCAGGTGTGTTTGGAGCATTGTTTTTCCCTGCCTCAGAAATTTATTCAGTTGCTACTTGGATGTAGAGGGAAGGGAAATAGGTTTTGCTACTGTATTTAGCAAGGGTTGTATCCACAGGGTAGTACAATCACCAGCATTTCAGAGCTCTGCCAGATGGTGTTAGCTGTGAGTAAGTTCTGTGTTTCTTTTGGTAAAATATTTGTCATGGCAACTGAGGAGCCTCTGACTCATTGGTCCAGTCAGTGGTAGAAACCACCAGATGTGAGGCTGGACATAAGAAATGTCTCATGATGCTTTTCAGACCAGTTACTTTGCTCAGTGAGGTGTAATTGAAAATTCTTTTCACTTATATTTCCATCTCAGGGTTCAGCAGACCTTGCATTTTCTATTTCAAAAACCTAACATGTCTCCCAAAAAATATCAAAGCATTCACTAAATTTTTCTTTATCTTGTGATTACAGTAACTGATCAAAGGAGAACTTAACTTTCATTAAATCCTCTCCTCCCCATATTTGAACACACAGTAGGAAGATTAGCCAAGGAATGGAATATTTAGTACAACAATCAAAGTGAGGGGGTATAGGCTGGAAAAATGCTGGATTCTTTTGCTCTACCAGCTCTTAGGAGACAAGATGTTCAAGGTGCTATTCTGACAATCTATGCTAGCCAAAACCCCCACAAACCAGCCTTTTTGTATGCTTAGTTCTCAGTTATTCTGTTTTCTAACATTTATTCTTCAGTTTATAGGTTAGTATCCCAAAATTCTTATCTGCTCCTCCTTGCTACTAATTAGTAATTAGCAATCTTGCAAAATAGATCAGAATAATTTCCCAAGGAATGCTTTGGTAGCTGCCTTGGAAAAATGACTAAGTATCCTCAGAGGAAGCCTCATATAATGTGTTATGTTTCAGGAAGGAAACATATATGTCTTGCACTGACAGAATGGATGTCTAGAGACACAGCAGAAGCCTTCAAGATATTTTATAAGCTTTTTTTAAGCTAAAGGAAATATCTAGGACCACAGATGGCTGCAAATCCTCTCCCCTCCCATCCATAAAAGTGAAAGAGTACAAAACCCATAGAATATACAAGAGTGTTGCTATTTAAATAGCCAGGATCACTGTTCAGGAATAGGGCTTCCTATGCCAATAACTGATTATTCTCAAGAGAGAGACACCATCAGCTGTCTCTATTAGTACCAGTCAGGCTTTTAGCTCTCTTTCTTTCCAGAATTATGTGGGTTTTGCTGTTTTGGAACAGACTGATGCCAGAGAACCTTCAGTTATGAAGTCTTTTTTCTGATCCCAGAAGAGATTTCTTCATAAACTAATGAAGAAAACTGTATTTAGGAAGAACCTGTACCAAAGAGACTCTTGGGACTTTAGTTGATGTGCAGTGGTACCACTTTGTTGCATTTGATTGACCTCTTATCTGCTTACAGCATTTTGGGATCATTCCCCACCTCATAGAAATGCCCTTCAAATATGTATCTCTATTTTCTTTATACATACATATGCATCTCTTCCTTTTTGATAGAAACATAACCAACATACTTTAACAGCTAATGAAAAACCTAAGTGTGGATGAAATTGCAGGATACCTGCTTAGCTTATCTGTGCTTTATTTTGACCAGACTGCTTCTGTTCATGTCATCTTGCAAGGTTTCTTGGTGTGAGGGACATGTGCTGGGTGTTCCAGTGGCATGGCACTGTGGCAGGGAAGCAGGAACATACAGAAATGGTTAATGTACACATAATTTACATTTGTGTTGCTCTGACCCAGTCGTGTTGCATGTCAGCCATCTGCTGTTAAAATGAAATCACAGAATAGGAGAGAAGAAGGAAAGAGGCATTCTGTCTTCTGTCAGTCAGCATGTAGCTTCCATGTGGATGGAATTAATTTGGAATGATGTATGAAACAAATGGAGCTGCTGGTGATGGCATAAATCTGCACTGAGATCTATTGTTGTGAGCGAAACTTTTTTTTATTTCTTATGCTTAATGTACTCTAGAATGATTGTGAAAAACAAGTAAAAAAATCAATTCATTTTAAATAATAATCAGTTTTCAAGAATCAAGGGAATGGGTGATGCTCTACATTTTACAGACTGAAAAGATCAAGAGAATAAAAATCAGAATTACTAATGGGCAAAGAAAGTGCTTAAACTGCAATGATAAAAACTTGATCTCAGTAGTTTTATATTTGAAGTGATGTTTTCACAGCTGATCCTTCCAACACAGAATCAAAGGAGCTATTCAGTACTGCACTTGGAAAACTGAACGTTAAATACAGTTCTCCTCTGGCAGAAACTGTATCCTTTTTTATAGTAAAAACACTTTGAAAAGGTTGATTTTTGTCCTGAGTGATTGATCATTTGTTAAGCGATTAGAAAGCTGACAACCTGACACTTGAAAAAGCTCTTTCCTAAACCTGATGAAAGGAAATCCTTTTAATGAATTTGCTTTATTCAGGCTAAAATAGAGCTTTGCTAGTAGAAAGTTAATTTACTGGCCGCAAAAAAAGGAGGCAGTTTATAGAACCTCACCTCTAAACCTTGCTTACAGATCAACCCCACAGACATACAAAGCTCCTTGAATAGTTCTTGTCAGTGCTGGATTTTAGTATCAGTTGATAAAAAATGATAACAAAGGATCCCTTTGTTTTTTACCCTAGGAGCACATTGTCTTGTTGTTCTCTTTGACACCAATTAATTAGGTTGTTCTGTTCTCAGAATGACTGCATGGAAACAGTTGCTTTCATGTGTTGTTGTTCCGTGGCAGGATTTTGTCGCTCGCTCAATTGAATCCTATTCAGTCAGAGTTGAGGCAGAGATAGAATTGATTCTCAGGAAAACACAGACCCCCTGAGAGTCTGTACTCCCACTTAGTCATCTGTTTAAATTTAATGCTGGTCCTAAATATGTGGGTATTTTATAGGGGATTGCCAAAGCATGTGGCAGTAATTCCACCAGAAAACACGTGGGAAATGCAATAACGCTGTGTTTTTTATAGAGCGTTAGTGACACCCGGTGGTTATATTCGGTCATGGACTAATAGACATGAAAAAGTTTATTGTAAACTTACAAAATCTTATAAAACTGGAGGTCAAAGAACCCATGAAAAAACTATTTGAGTGTGTGGGTCTTTGTCTGGTATATATGCTGCCTGTATTTCAGGCTTCAAAGTTTAAGTAAGCTTAAATAATGAGAATGAAGAGGGGGAAAATGCACTTCAAACTTGTTATGAAATTGTTCTCATTTTATCACGGACTTAATGACAATGGAGAAAGTAAAAATTTGGTGCTGTGAGGAACACACTCCTTTTCCTTCTTCTTTCTTTCTCTTTGCTATATCCCCTATTTATCTGACATTATTTTAAAATAGTACACTGTATTAATGTATGATTTATTCTTCTCTTCTGCTATGGCTTAGGTAGCTCTTTACAGAATTCTTGTTTGCTGTTTTAGTCTATTTTCATTCCCCTTTTTCATTCCCCCTTGATTGGTTTGCTAGGACTTGATTAGTTGTTTTGCAAATACATTTAGCAACTGATTAATGTTTGCAAGGTGTTTTGAAATTACAGGTCATAAATTATTTGTCTTCTGTCAACTCTTGCCTTATTCACAAGCAAAACCTGTTCCTGAAGCCAGTCCTACTAAGTTCCTTAGGATTAATTGTTTTATTCAGCCTGTAGCAGGAAGTCTGAGCATTTTTATGTAACCTTAAAATTACTCTCTCAAATACAAGGACAGTTGTTCCAGCAGAGGATACAGAAAAGCCAGACAGCAGGACTTTATACCCCAGTGACACAAAGATGACACATTCTTGCTAGTATCTTTCTGGGCTTTGGAAAGTTGAAGGAAGAAAGGAAAGGATGATTTGGGGTGAGGGTGTGAGGTGGAAGGTGACCTAATTAATATTGAAATTTGGCTTGAGTCTATCTGTGTACAGCTAGGGGATGATGTAAACTTTAGGCTTTATGAGGGAAATTTGGGATCAACTTCTTGCTTTTAAAATGCAAGCTGTAGAGTTCTAATTATGTCTGGTCATGAAATGCAAAATAGTGATATCAGTGTTTCCCAGGCTTTGAGAATAAACATATTAAATCTTAGAAGACAGTATGGAGCCACACCAGTGCATTCTGCACATGCTTGATTTGGTGGACCTAAACTGTGCCTTCTCTCTCACTGAGAAAGGAAAATAAATCTTTTACTGATGGGGGATAAGGAGTGGCTTTATGAAAGAGAAAGAATGTTTTCATTGATTTTCATCAGGATAAAATCCTACTATTGTTAGGGAAGACTTGCCTAGCAGTGTGCTACTCCCTTTTTAGGAGATGCAAAGGGCAATCTCACAGACCATGGCTGTATTTTTCAGCATCTGTTTCACAAGAGATGATGTTGTTATGAAGGGGCTGATTTTCAGTCCTGGAATGGGCAGCAAAATGCACTGACCACAAGCTAAAAGGCCACTCAGATCTCAAAGTTTGTCTCTGGAGCACATAGTATCTATAGCCCTTGCTGTCCATTTCTGTATAATAGTGATCAATTTAGAACAAGAAATATTTCCATTCAGACAGGCTACTACTCTGCTTTATGATTGCAGAGGAGAATCCATGAAATTGAAATGAGACCAGCGGGGGATTGATTTTTTTCTTATACCTGTCTAGCTTTATCAAGACTTGAGCTGAAATATTCAAATATCATGTTTTTTCAGATTCATACCTTTAAGTGCAGAATATATTTATCATGTCTCCCAGAGAAATGAATAATACCATGAAGAGCTATTTAATCATGAGCATGGAGATTGCTCTGCAGATTGCAGTGCTCTGACAGTGCCAGTCAACATGGAATAAGAAAAATTATGCTGGGAAACAAGGTGGCAGAGTCATAGTTACTTACAAAGCAGTAAACATAGCCCATACTTTCCAAACAACACAGAGATATGAATAGAGAGAAGCAACACCATCTGTTCTTACTAACTAAATCTAGAAATAGAAAATTAAAATTTTAACTTATTTGTGATATCTGATACATCTCACATATTATCAGTACTGGTATCCAGCCTTGTCAGGGAGACTGGAATTAAGAATATTCTGAAGGTGACTGAGTTATTTAATCCTTTTTCACTTTGAAAGAGCAAATCTTCAGTTAGGCTGTGAAAGCTGATAGACAGTCACAGTCAGTCAGCTCCAAACCTCTAAAACCTCTCCATGTTAAGCCTATTCTGTGTTTTAGCAGTTCTTGCACAATGTGTTTTGGTTTGCTATCATGTAAAATCAGGCTGGTGTCAGCTGCAGTTGTGAAAGTGTGACATGTGTCTGTGTTCCAGCATTCACACCGATGTGGTGAAGTCTTTCTTTCACACAGACACGGCCTTAGGCTATCAGCATGGAGCTTACAACTGTGAGGGCTCCTACACACAACAGGAACTTTAGTGAAAAAGATGGTGTGGGAGATGGCTTAAAGACAAGAGATGAGGGGATGGAAGATCAAGTGCAACAACATGGCTGTGGAGCTCAGCAGGGTGAAGCAAAGATGCTTTGCAGTGACAGCTACAGGACTTGGTGGCTCTGTGTGACATTTCTCGGTGTTACGAAGACAGTCAGTGCTCTGGTTGTTTACAAATTTCATCTCATTGCCAGATCTTTCAAGGGAGATCTTTCTATGAAATAGAAATGAAATATCTGCCTGCTGTTGATCACTTGGCATGTATGGATGTATGGCAGCCCACTGGTTTTGCGGGATTAAATGTTTTTGCCTTATGCAATGGCTGAGTGCAGGTTTGTGCTGAGAGAGATCAGCTGCAAGGCAGAGCTTGGACAAGAACACAGGTCTCAGTTCAGGCAGCACAGACTTATTGCCATTAATGAAATAACATGTTTGCTCTGGCTGATTGTGTGTGCACTTTCTAAGTTTAAATTGGATTTTAATGCCTCTAAATAAGAGGCTTTTCCTTCTCAAGTCATGACTGATAAGAAAAATTTAAATAAACTGACAAGGGAATTTCTTCTCCTTTTGCATGAAGAACCTTCAGCTGAGGAGATGTATTTAAAATTCTTGGCTAGTTTCAGTTATTTTGGAAGAATGGAGTGTGGGTAAGAGACTTTTGGCGACTGAATCCACACTCACAGAAGCCAGTGATAAGTACAGGAACATGAGTGTGAAGAGGAACAACTGTGAGGAGGAGCAGGCATCTTCAACAGCACCTCTGCAACAACCACTTTCTATTTAAAATAGAAACACATCTGAGAGGTGTGGTCTGAATAACTTTTTATAAGGAGCTTGTGGGTAATTTCAAGAATTTTTTAGGCTCTACCAGTATTTTAAGTCTTAACTAACGAGCACTCAGAACATCATTTTTAAGTGTTGTTACTTTTTTTGAGTTCGAATCAGACATAGGCACCAGCCAGAGATGATGAAGTTGGTACTGAGGATCCAATTTTCAAACAGTTTTATCTTTCTGTAGGGAAGTGTTTACATTTCTTGGCACCAGCAGACAGATAAAGAAAATGGCTGAGGCACTGAGGTGGGGCTTTTTTTGGGCAGATTTCACTTTTGGATATGGAGAATGTCTGAAAAATTTTGGCCTCATGCTTAAAAAACTTATGCATATAAGAAATGTGATATGTAAATCAAATGGGTGGAGTTGTTCTGCTGGTTTAGAACCAATGCAAGAGACTCTTTCCAATATGAATTCTAAACAGCTGCTTGGTCTTGCATAGGACATTTCTATTTGTTATTTCTGCCTTCAGATACACCAGATTCCAGCCTTTATTGTATGAAGAAGAAACACACACATGCATGAACTGGATTGGTTACCTTTATTTGAAACTATTTTTCTTATTATTGTTCTGAACTCTGAAGAATAAATCATATAGTCAAGGGGGAAATTAGGTAACAATTACACAATATTAAAGGGAAAAGAATGAAAAGCACACAATTCTTGATCAACCTTTAGGCTCACATATTCATCCAAATATTCATTCATTATTCCCAATTAATAGCTGCTCAATAATATTTAATGGGAACAATTCATGAAAAAAATGTTTTAAACTTAGCAAAGTATTTCTTCATTACAAATGACAGTATCCCTGATTTCTGATGTACAGAAACTGTTTCACAACATAATGTTTCACTGCTAGAGGCTTCTGAAGTATTTATTTGCATTCAATACATATTTCTCAAAGTGAATCAGCATGCTAAGTTACAAAATTACAGGTTTAAATATTTTTGAAATAAATATTAGCATTTATAAAACACAGCAGTCATTTCAAACTAAATATGCAGTGATTAAATTAAAAATAAAAATCAACCTAGATGTGAAGTAGTCCTTAAAAAAAAGAATTCCAAAGCTGTTCATCCATACACAATCTCCTGCTGGAGCTAATAATTATGCAATAAGCCCTACTGCTTGTTCTGAATTTCTTCTATGCATGTTATGAAAAGAAAATATATGAGATTTAGACAAGTGCATAGTCACAGATTTACCCAGCCCTGGAGTAGGAGCTGAATGCACAGGTACTTTTATGGGGAAAAATATTTCCATATTTGAAAATGTAACATAGAAACTAAAACGATGGGACTTAATTTTAAGATAACTTTCATAGATATTCTGCTACTAAATGACAGAGATTCAGCAAATAATTTGTCTTACTTGTATTGTATTTTCAAATTTTTACTGAAACTATTGAAAAGTACTTATTGTTAGAACAAAATCCATTAATGTGACGTATTTTTATGGCATATTCTATCACACCTTACAATGATATTAGGGAAAAGCTCAGCAGCTTTTTTGATATTGGACCTTGATCCAAAGACTGTTTAAATAAAAAAGATTGATTAGTCATTTGATAGGAGTCTTTTATACTTTAATTTTTGGAACTACCCCAGAAATTTTTAAAAGGTCTAAAAATATTTTTTCACAAAAGCTGTAACTGAAATGCACATTTGAATTATTACTTCTTTGAATTGCAGGGCAGCCACTATAACATTCCCTTGAGAAGAATCATACTTGCAATAGAGTGCTTATATAGGTTTGCTAAATGGATTAAACTTCTAATTATTTATGGCTATTTTATGTCCCCCAAAAATGAATCCTTGGAAAAAAGATCCCAGGTTGAAGTGACCATCCCTTTTTAGTTTGGAAGTCACCTGGCCATGCTTTAAGGTAAAACCCTTTTAAAAAGGGTTGCCTACAGGAAATGTTCAGATTACCTGGGTGGACATCTGTTCTATTTAATCAATCTGAAAAAGATTGGTTTAAAGGAAAATTGATTTTATTTTTAAAAATGACAAAACTTGGAAGCAATATAGGGGAACAAGCTGAGGGATGACAAAGAAATAAAAATCATCAGTGTAGTTCATTTGAAGAAGTAGCTTATTGGGTTTTTCTTGTGACAACTGTTCTACACTGACCTCAGTGTAGCTGACAGACCTTGCCTGGTAACTTACAGGGAAATGTAGGCAATGCCTAGACCAGTCCTGTTTTCCAGCTATTGTTTTAAGACCTTTTCTGTTCTTTATTTGGGGTTTATTTGGTACAAGACATGTGACAGTTTTGCCAAAGCACTTTCATTGTTTAATGAGTTTTGATTCCTGGTCTAATACCTTCAGCAAATCTGAGGTAATTTGGAAAAAAGGAGACTGCCCTGAAGAGCAGCTATGGAAACTTCTTTTGTGATCACATTTTAAAGTGGCAGAAAATACTGTGTTTTCTTATATTCTTTAAATTAAATCTGTAAAATTCTAACCCCAAACTGCTCCATTTCAGAGCTGGGACTTGCTCTGAAACAGCTCTGCAGACGTTTCCTCTGCTCAGAGGTGTCTGTTTTTAATGTTGGGCAGCTGTGTGTGAAACTTGCAGGGTAATTTGTTTCCTGTTTCTCTCTGGTTTGGTTTACTTTGCATATTTCTGTTGATGTTATCTCAGTTTTCAGATCTCTTTCATTAATTTTTAAGTTCCCCTATCTATTGTTTCTGAGTTGAATGAGTCTGTTAATACTTTTTCATTTGCTTTTGTTTCCTGTTACATCCCAAATTCATCAGTTTGAAACTCATGCTTAAGAGCCATTGCCTGGACTGAAAAAATACTAATTGCAAAGGTACCAATATTCTTGGATGTTCTCAGGGACTTCTCCAGTATTGCCTGTGTTTGTTCTGGTGGAGCTTGTTTGCCAGTCTTCAGAACTGCTTCCTTTGTGTGCCTTGTGAGGATCCTCCTCTTGCAAGAGAAAACTAGTGATTCAGACAGGTTTACAATGTAATTTTGTACTGTTTAGTGGTCATTGCTAGAATAAAGCTTTTTCCTTTTAAGGATTGTGGAGCAGAGATGAGATGTTTAACCTGGCTTCAGATGAACAGGATTTCTACACTAAAAGTAGGCAACACTGACAAAGCCTGGCAGGATGGGCAGGGGCTGAGCTGTGCTGAAGGGCACAGCACCTCGTCATGCTGGATGCTTCACAGACTGAGCACTGCTTGGGGACACAAGGAGATTTGGGCCCCCAAAGTAGGACAGTTTTGTCTTATAAATGGTTTTCAGGTTTATCCCCAGACCAGAGTCTTGGGATTGTCACAAGGCTTGTCTTGATCCAGATTGAATTTGTGTCTGGCTTTTTTGTTTTTTGGTGATCAGCACACAATGTTGAGACTAGAGAAAAGTGAAAATATTTGAAAATGTTTGTCTCTTAGGGATGGAATCCTCCTGCCCTTTTAACCTCTCAACAAGAGACCTGGTAGAGGGTGGGCTTTATCTCAGCTAGCCAGCTGTATACCAGTGACCCATGGCTGCTAACTGAAGGGTTTAAAGGACTGGAGAGCTGGAATGATAATAATTTTTTTTCCTCTTAGTTTGTTTTTTTTTTTTTTTTTTTCCTCCACGAAAGACATAACACAGGAGGGTGTCTGAATTGAGCCTTGCTAATTGAAAGCAATTCTCAGAATTTCATGGGGGACTACTCTTCCATTTAATAAGATCTTTTTGACTTGCAAGTGGGCTACTCTTTTGTGAAGCTCATTGCAGTTTGTTCTTTTCAGAAAATGGGTTCAATCATGATGCAATTTAGATAACAAAGTTGAAGACTGTCATCCAAAAGTGTGTTATGTAGCTATTAAACAAAATAAGTGCACATTTAAGGAATTGCTTTTTGAATTGATGTGTTGTTTTTTCCTTCTCCAATTGCTCTTCTGATGAGTTGAGTGAAATATTGTGATTGGTTTTTGGAAGCATTGGAATGGTTGGAAATCTGGATGCATATCCAACTCAAATTCATCAGTATCTGGATTTTGGCAGGAGATACTTCTGGCAGCATAGATGTGTCTTAAAAAATTAATGTATGCATATGCATTTCCTCTGTTAAGAGGTTTCTTACACATTCTTACCCAGAACCTCCATACTTTAATAACTGAGGGAAACCTCTTTGCATTGTTAAATAGTGGCACGAGTTATGCTAGTTGTGAAATATTTCCACAGTGCAACTAATTCCACCTGTCCTTCATTAATAAACAGTTTTCTCCAAATTAGTTTCATTGATTGCTGCACTTGCTCCAAACATCAGCTGGCACCTAAGCATTAGTTTCAGCATCTATAGAAGCTAAAATTAGGAGTTTTTCTAGCATGTGTCTACACATTCTGCACAAGTTCTTAGAAAGTAATTGCATACCAACTCTTTTTTCACCACTAAGAGTAAAAATGTGGGCTTATATAGTTTTGCTGAAATACAGCATTCTTTCCCTTCTTTCTGAAAAAAAATCTGTCTGGAAGGAGACAACCATGAAAATTGAAGCATGATAATTTTTAAAGTTGTCATCAAGTAAGAGTTTGAGTAGTAACAGCTACAATCCCTTGCAAGTTATTCACTTGTGAAGCACTTACCCAAATAAATAAATTATTGAGGCAATGCAGCATTCATTATAAAAACACTAAGCTGTGTTTATATTAAAGTCTTCACTTCTCCCAGCAGGAGGAGTCAGAGAAGTATGTTATAATAATACTTCATCTTTATACGGTCTTGGATTGTGTAGTAGGATGGATTTTCCAGCAGAGGGAGAAGTATACTGTATTATCAGGAACTGAGCTATAATTTTGCAACCTCTAGCTAAAAGAAAATTCCTAATACTTTGCTTAGAAGACATACTTATTTGTTCTGACTGCTCTTATTGTGAAATGTCAATATATCTTTCTGCCAAATTTGTTATCAGTAATTTTTATATAATCATAGTTTTGGTATTTTTTCAAAACATAATTGGATAGCTACATGCCTGTTTTATAAGGGTGTTTTTCCACATCCATAATAGTCTGGTCTAATGAGTTGTACTTCTCACTGATTGCAGTGATAGCTGTTTCTTAATTCTTAATTAAACTATGTTAATATATGCATTAAGGGACATAACATTGTTTGTCTAGTCATTATCAGAGTAATCTATGGATAACAGCTGTATAAAACCCCAACCACCAAAACCCAGAGCTGTGTTAGGACAGTGTCGTGTTGGAAGGGAAATGTGGATGAAGAATACAGCATGTTTCAGATGAAGAGCAAGTCCCTGGATGTGCCAGACATGGTGTAAATGTTTTGTCCTCACTGCTTGCTTTAGTGGCCTCAGATCTGTTCTTTTCCATGGTCCTTGCTCAGTGAAGCACTTTAGTCCTGTGCTGTTAGTGGTGGTTGGTGATTTGTTGGCAGTGTGTGGTTTAAAGGATGTGTTTTAGTCTGTGGAACAACTGGATGAAGCATTTTAGGTGCTATTTTATGAGAAAGAGTAGTGTCATCCCCAAAGACTTTTCAGCGATAGAACATTCTGTTGCAGAACATGATAAATTTTGATCACTGCTGTCTCAGCAGTTTCAGCTTTGTTTTAAGAGACTGTCAGAGAGAGAGGGGCTGATGGAGACTATTTAAGCTTCAGTGAGGCCACTTTCACTCTCTGTAACAAAATTAACCAATATGGAAATAATTATTCTGCAATAACTACATGCTCTGTCCTTCTTGTGCAAGTGGCCATGTTCAGCAGTGAAACTAACAGCACTGGGAATATTACTGGATAACTTGTCCTCGGAGAGCAATTCATGTAGCACTGTCAAATTACACAATGTCAGTGCAAGGTATTGAAGAACACATTACAATGACAAATTAGAAGTGCAAGGTCCTTTGAATAATGTAGCTCCTGTGAAGGTGGAAACTCATTTCACAGTAGCTCTTGGGATTCATAGGCTATCTGGGATTTATGAATATGGCAGATATTTTGCTTTTCGAGTCTGGGGGGGACTGTAGCTCTGTAGTAAAGCTCTTGTGAGATGAACCTGCCTGTTCATACAAAATGGCAATATATCCCACTGCCTCCCTTCTACAGGGAATTGGCATGTGACACCTGTTTAGGTAATTCCAAGCCTTTGCAGGGATATAGCCTACTTTGGCAGATACTGAGTATGGTTACTGAGTATAGTAGCACTGAGCAGGTATTGGATGTCTGTTAGAGGACAGTGAAAACTTTTCTAAAATCATATCGGGGGCTGCGATTGAGCAAAATAAGATAAAAATCTGGATACATAAAAGGATTTAGGAGTCCAGTCCTAAACTGTAATCCCTAAAAAAACCAAAAAATCTCATTTGTTTCCCAAGCTCTTAAGAGCCTGCTTGAAACTCAGACAAAAACCATTTTTGTCAGTAATGTTTCTCTGGCATCCTTGGTCATGTTTTAGTTCAGTGTTCTTGATAAAGCAAAACAGTCTGGTGGCTACTTCAAGTGGCATGCCATCACTTGGGCCCTCTGAGGCTTATTTCAAGATATATTCTCAGATTAGACCTTACACATCATGCTTCTCAGTGTTTCAGAAATATTTTCCTGGGTAGTAATTTCCCTGGTGGGTAAGTGTTTGCTACACACTCACGCCAAACTGGGAAGAAACTATAGTGCAACACTTCAACAACAATCTTGATTTTCAGAAGGTTCCACTGAGTTTGCTATGCTCAAGGCCTCTTTATATTGTCACCCATGGATTACTGTTGTAACTACTTGTGCAGGAAAGCAGCTGTGACACCCTTTGGCAAATGGAAGGAATGCTCAGAGTAAGTGTAGGTATAAGTAGAGGCTTTTAATTCTTTGGGCTGTATTTATTTTCACTTGAAGTAGTTAGGTACTAGCTTGAGGATTCTCTTGGCCAGACCATGATCTTCAAAAATTAAAACAAAATGTCCATGTAGATGTAATTGAGGTGTGATTGCAGAAAATATTGGGTATTAAACTCAAAGAAATTCTGTTTAGATAAAAATGATAGGAAAATCAAACTTGTAATTAGATGAGGAAAAGGTAGGGAAACATAAGGGCTTATTTTACTGTAGAACCAGACCAGCAATATTTAAAGTTCAACTGGAGGATGTGTACAGTACCAAAATCCCTTTCTCTTTGAATTCTTGCTAGTATTTGCCAATTTATTTCAGAAAAAAACCTGTATTGTTTTATGTAATGAAACAGCTGTCTGAATTTTAATGGCAACATTGCCCTCAGTGTGTGGGCAGTTCATATGATTGATAAAAGAAAACTTTTTGGGTTCTGTGTTCTACATTCCAACAGTGACCTGAAATATTCACTTGTGAGAAGTGGAGGGTTTTGTTAGAGGACACGTATAAAACTGAAAGATTTAAAATTGCTTTAGTCAACAACAATGTTTTGTTTTGTTTAATTAAACTTTGGAACCTTGTTTAAAATACCAGATCAATTTAAATATTTGACATAGTATTTTCATTCTTAGTCCATGAGGAATGTTTTTCTTTCTTTGACCAAAAATATTTGCTCTACTCATGAATAGTTTTGATTGACTTGAAACTGGCTTTACCGGTGATTCTCTTTTTTATGCAATGGGTGTTTTCTCTGATTTTACTCAGCCTTCTTATCAAGAGGATAGACTCATGCTGAGTCAAGCTTGGCCCAAATGCTCTTGAGCAAGGCAGTTCCCTTTAGAACCAGTCTACACTACTGTAAATTTAATGGGAAAGTAAAACAAAAGGTGAAAAGAGTGAAATAGCAATCATTCAAGGGAAGGAAATAAAGAGGAAATGTACTTTTTAGCATGTTTAGTGGTTCCTTAAATATTTGGTAGGCTTTGCCAGGAAGCAGAAGAATGGCCTGAATGCCTTGGTAGTACTTGAAGAAGATGGATGGCCCTGCCTCTCTGAACTCCTTCTCTTTTCTTCTCCAACCTCTGAGCTTTTATTTAAGCCCAGGAACTCATGCCAGGGCTTGTTGAGCTCATCATTTGATCTCACAATCTCTCACTTTCCTTAAACACAGCTCCACTAAAGCTAGAATAAAATCCTGCCTGCACTGCAAACGTTGGCATGCATGGCAGGAAGTTGTGTGCAAAGGTGTGACTACATTGCCACTTTCATACCCTAATGTGCTACACTGGGGTGAGAGGGAAAAATACTGAGGTCAGGGTAAGGTTTTGTTGTCCTTTGTAAGGCATTACCTGCTTTCCTCTAAATTTTCAGTACATTGTCATTATTGGTATTAAAATTCTTATCATTCAGTTGATTTCTTTACTGTTACTAATAAATTACTCTATCTAGATTTACAGTTGTGGCTGGGAGTGTTGCTGCATTTTCATTTTGTAAATCTGCTTTTACGTATTTGGTTTTGCTGCTTTCATTTCTTGCACAATGTAGAACAATCTGCAGCTATATCCACCTAGAGTCACACTGACTGCCAACCAATTAAACTCTGGCAGTTTTGTTCTAGTTAGCATCTGCATGTGTTTTCATGCTTTGTGTGCTTCATCTGTACATAAAAATCTGCACTGTAGCCTGATCTAGAATTTTTTTCTGTATTTTGGCTGTTTAATACATGGAGAGATACAATTTCCAGCTTGATCTGTTGTGAGATTCAGTACCTGGCATTTGCATTTTGAAGTCTTGGCTAAAAAGGCTTAATGTACATTTAGCCAAATGTCCACCAGTTACATCAAATACTGCTCCAGAGAGGTTACATGTAGGCCTTGCTGTCCCTGTTATCAGGAGACATGAAGACCTTTGACATTGCCAGACTGTCTGACTGCCAGCTGGCAGTGCAAACCCGTCACCTCAATTCCAGTGAACTTCAATGTGCTTTATTAATGCTTTGTGCCTTCCCTGCTCCTGAGTTTCTGTTATGTAACTGATTTCTCTTCTGCACAAAGGAAATGCACCTACAGGCACCTTCTTTTAAAAATGCATCTTATATAGTAATTCTGTAAATAATCCCAGGAACAGTTTTCCCCTCTTAGTCCCCATTCCTGCTGTCCCAGAGGAATGGGGAAAAGTGAATTGTTCCTGTGGCCAACATGGATGGACAGATGAGGCTGCCACACCACCACCACCCAAGGCAGCTGGGAGTGAGGAAAGGCATTTTGTGGACTGTCCTTGGCTAGAACAAATGCTCCCCTGTTCCTTTTGGGAAAGATGAAGGATAAAGGCAGTAAAGTCAGGCTGGGCTGGAAGACCTCATGAAGTCCATGTTATTTTATTTAGACCTCATCCTCTGCTCTTGTGTGCTGAGTGATTCTTGACAGAACCCCATATGAACTGGAAAGGGCTCTTGCCACGTGCTAGTCTAGATTGGCTTCTGAACAATTAAACAGCTCCTGACTTGATGCATTTGTGTGTACTTGAGATCAAAAGGATCCAATTTGTGTATGTGTGGCTGTGTTGAGTATAATGTGTATTAATATATCTGAATTCTCAGTTACAACTCCGTGACAGCAGAGAGCTCCAGGCAGGCTACACACTCTGTACCCAGTTTAACAACCCGTTTTCTTGCACTAATTCTGCCCTTGCACTGATAGTCTTGGCATCTGCAGAAGCTGTACTTCAGGTATCTCCCAAGCTACCACATGTGCTGGCTGTAGAATGAGCTCTATGCCAGCCAGGGTTTCCCTCTGTGCTACAGGAATGCTCAGGGTTGAAAAGGTTGACCACATTTCTAGCTGCTTTTTGCCATTTTGTGCAGGATAAAACTCTTGGAACCAATTGAGTCTCCTTCTCATGGGCTCTCATTGTTACATTGTTGTGAGCAGAACAACTTTTCTTAGCTTAAATTCAAACTAGATGAGATTTTTACAGCGAGGGCGACGTAAGTTTTTCAGTAGAATTGCTTGATCATCTTTTTAATGGGATGTTTCACTCTTGCATATGGGTGAATAGGTATTAAAAGCTGGGAGGTACTAAAGTATGAATGAAGTAATTTTGCCTATGTTATGGGCAGGCTAGCAAATTGTATTCCTCAAGAAAAGGATTAACTTTGTGAGAAAATCTAGGCGTGATCTCAGTGATACAAATGTCTTTGCTGGTGCAAAGTTCTGTATCAGTCACTCTTGCAAGTTTTCTCTCCTTAGTGTGCTGGATTACCTCTGCAACAGCTGCTTTCTGCAGTTTCTTTGTACAAGCTGTAACTATACATGGCATAGAAGGAAAAATATTTCAGAAAAGTTTAGAGATATGAGAAACTTTTTTTTTTTTTTTATTTCCCTCACTGACCTAACACTTTTGGTTAGTGACCAAATCAGTGCTAATCAGTTTCCTAGCTTACTTAGGTAACATGTAAAGTTCTCCACACCTTGCATATGACAAGATAAACTAATCTGTGTTTGAAATAGCAGCTATTGGGATTTAGCTTGGACTGCCTCTGGAGTAATAACTTTCTCCTTGGAGTAAATGAACTCATATAGTTTCCTATTTTTGTGTGTGCCCACTCCTTGTTTATCTGAGGGGGAATACCTCTGAATCAAACTGGATTGCTCTTTCTCACATAGGAACATCTATGTGAGCGTCTGAAGAAAAGAGAAACAAGTGATGAGTGAAGCAAAAATGTGTGATAGAGGTGAATAAAGATGAAAAACAAAGTTTGCTTATGAAAAATGGACTGCTTCAATTAATTTCTCACTGGCATCTCAAAAAGAACAGATCTCCTGCGGCCTTGATTTTTTTTTTCTGGGCTTATATAGAGTTCAAAGATTGGATGCTTAACTAGTGTAAATCAGCACAGTGCTGCTAAAGATGAGAGATGTGGCTGAGGAACTGCTCTGGGAGAAATTATTCTGGTGCATATGTGGTGTAAGTAAGATGAAAATGATGTGTGCCTTTATTTAGATCAGGTCCTTGAACAAAGGGATGGACAACAGATGAATAATGTTCTTAGTCGTGCTTTCAGCAGGATACAAGTGATCAAAAGAGCAGAAATGTGGAAATAGAAGCAGGCAATGAATGGGGTAGAATCACTAAGCAAGAAACACTTTGGTGAAGGCAATCAATACCTTAAGGTAAATTGCATTTAATGTAAAGGAGCTGGAACTGCAGGAAATACCTGACAGTGTTCTTAGTCTGATGGTGTTGTGTCTCTGAAGCAGCTGGTCTTCTGCTCATCCCAGAGCCTGTAATGTGACCTGCCTCTGTTGAAAAAAGGTTCCTTGTACAATTATGTATCACAAACCAATTTTCATATAATAAGATCTGCATTTCAAGTGCATCTGAAGGGCTGTGTTGTTTGAATGTATTTAAATGATCCCTCATCTATAATTTATGTACATTGGTTGTGTCAGGTATGTATTGATTACCATTCTATCAGGTGACAGTTCACTCTCTCCAGAGATGCTTGGAGCAAAGCAGGGAGCTGGTCCTTCCATTAGAGCTCTGTTAAGCTGTAATGATTTGCAGTCATCCGTACCACAGCCACTCTGTAAGGTCACAGAACTCAGGACTGGAGCAGGCTGCCCTGTGCAGTCTGGAGTTCAGCCTCTCTGTGGAAATGCTTTGCTGTTTCTTTTCACATCTCATGGGCACTCAGACCTGGGGGGGCATTTTGCTCCAGAAGTCCAGTTGTTGTAGATACCTGTGTAACTCAAAGATTTTAAATGTGAGCAGCTGTTCCTTGGAGTTATGGAGTACAGTATATTCCCATATATGGCTAGGCAGGTTTATGATCTGGATCATGTTTTTTAAAGAATCATAGCATGTACATCTTTTCCACTCCCTTTCCCTGGTTAGTCACAAGATATAAAATCAGCATGTTGGGAGTTTTTCCTTCATTTTTCTTCATAAGCAGGAAAGGTTAAATGTCTTCAAGATATTTTTTTAAAAAAACTTTTTTCAAAGTTGCTGTCTTTATTTGTTATTGCTGGTCCTTATTATATGCAGTAGCACTGAGAGTTTAAATGAAGTCAGGGATCGAATGTGCAAAATTATGTATAAATACAAAGCAAACTGCAGCTGAATAGCATTAAAGAGTTTATTGTCTGGGTAGAGTGAAGGGCTGACATTGTAGGGGCTGTCCCTGAAGTGCCACCAATCAGTCTGTTGCCAGCTGCACATAATCGATGCTATATAATCCATAGCTGTAGTGGGTAACTGCAGGTACAGTTTTCCCTGCATTGTTCTGAGTATCCTTTATCTAAGGAACCAAGCTGATCTTTCTGTGGTCATGTGTGCCAAAATTGAAAGGCCACTATGACTGAGATTCTGGAGGGTGCAGTAGTTTACCATATCCCGTGAGACCCAGGACACAACACTTTTGGAATTTTTTTAATACTTTTTTTTTTTTAATACTAATTTTTTTTTTTTTTAATTTTAAACACTTGTGGAATTTTAGCCAAACTAGATAAATATCTCTGGACTGTGTGAAGCAGGTTTCTCTTGCATGGGGAGTGGTGAAGGTGATGCATCTTGCAGAGCTTAGCAGGACCTGTTACCTTGAGTGCAGCACTGCACTGATGTTGTCATGCAGCTGGGACTGTGCTGGACTGTGCAGAAGTGCTGCTTGGACCAGCTCCCATACTAATGTATCTTAAACTCCCTGTCTGCACTGCTACCAATCCATTAAGAGCTTTTTCAGAGTCAGCTTGTCAAGCAGGAAAAGCAGGTTTTGTCAGGCATTTGGGAGCACTTTGTATTCTTCCACAGATGATTTTTTAGTATCCGAAGTGCTGAGTCATGCAACTTGGTAGATCAAGTACAATTAGAGTTAATTTTGTTTTGCCTCCAGTCTTGACTGCAATCCTGCAAAGGAAGCTTGAATTAAAAGAATTTTTCAAAACCATATCCAGAGGGAACAAATACCACTGATTAACTTAATAGGTGAATAAGAATCATTGCACTACAGAAATATACCTCTAAAGTGGATTCTCAGTGCTAGAAATCCAAGGGAAGGAGCTTGACAATGACAGGTATTTTCTCTATGTGGTTTATTTGTAGACAATGAAGCAGTTGTAGGTTTTGGGTCTTTTTATTTTGATGGGGTTGTTGGTTGGTTTTGGTGCTTCTTTTTGTTGGGCTTTTAAAAGTTTTATTAAGTGTTTTCTAAAAGTAAGGAAAGCCTGGGTATTTTTATTCATTTCTTATACAGCTATTTATGCTTTATGTATTAAAAGTTAGGAAGACTGTGATTTAAAATGAAACAGAATGAGTGTAAGAAGCTGGGTGTAGGAAAACTGGAGAAAATGCCAATTTTTGTTTGGTGCCATTTTTGATGTTTCTGAGACCCACATCATTCCCTGCAGTGTGCCAGACAGGGCTGGTTGTGTGTTAAAGTTCCTCTTCTGACTGGTGTCTCTGTGTTTTCCACCAGGCAGCAGAGCTCATGCTTAGAAGCTCATGCTTCCCTGGGCCTTTTTGGGAGCCCAGCCAAGGATGCTACACTCAGGTTTGCCAGTGTCAGCCTGTGCTGTGCATGGGGAACATGAACAATGAGATCACGCTTCTGCTGATAAATGTCACGAAACTTTCACAGAAAAAGAGCTCTAACTCCCTCAGTCTGCTTTCTTGGTTTCTTCCTAAGACAAGGGGATGCCTAATTTCTGTGTTTCAGAGGCTTCTAGGCAGGCAGACAGCAGGTGCATGTCCCACATGCCCTGGTACTGGGGCTGAAAACATTAAGTAAAACAGAAAGACTTTTACAGGGTTATGTACTAAGTTAAAATCTGGCTTCTGAGCTTAAGTTCTTTACTGCATCTAACCCCCCATCTCCTGTAAACAGTATATTATATGCACTGAGACATGTTACAATTTCTTAATTTTCAGTCTTTCTTAATTTTTAAGTCTTTTACCTTAACTTAGAGACTACTGAATTATTTCAGAGGTAGGTTGTCTCTCCATCAAATATCTGTTGGTTGGGGTTTTTTCCTCCCTAATATGACTGTAAATATCTGAATGATATAGAAATTTTTGTTTCTGGTACCCTATAATGAAGTATCACTTCTTGTTACTGTGCTCAACAAACCCTTTATTTCATGCCTGAACGATGCCTGGGACAACTCACATGAGAAATGCTAACACAGTTCTAACTTGTTCAAGATTTGCCCTTGACTTTCTGTTGTATAGGCATTTTTCTCTGCTTCAGGGAGCTCAAGCAAGTGGCTTTTAAAAAACAAAGGGCTTTTTTTTTTTTTTTCCCTTTCACACTAAGGTTTTGGGATAATATACCTTGTACTTGTGGAAATCCAGTGAAGAATTTCCTTTTTTGCCACATAAGTTTTATCTGCAGCCTACCTGAGCAAAGATGTATGTTGATAATTTCTGGTATTTCTGCACCAGTAAACACCCTAGTTAATGTTGCAAACAGTCTTTTATTAAAGCCCTCTTTTTATCCCATCAACTACATTTTTAAAAAATTCTGCTGTCTCAAAATTGCCATCATTAGTCTCAGCTCAAAAGTTTTAAAGAAGGTTTCAATTAAATGCAGTCAGCTATTATGCAAGTGGGAGGAGAATAGAAAATTTCTATTACTTTTGTTTTGCTCACAATCACTTGGAAATAGTTACTTATGTATTTAAACTGTGGTGAAGTCGGATTTACACATGCAGAGCCGTTCATCCTGTCAAAGTTTACAGCTGGATTTTCTTGCTTCCTATCACAAGAACAAAAACTAAACTAACATAAAATCCTATCAAGTTACTCTTCTCCATTTTAGAAACATTGTTGAGAAATGGGAAATGTGTTCTTTCTATTGTATGGGTGGATTAGAAAGGCATTCTGGTGTATATCAATTTATTTTTTCAAGGTATCCTACTAAGTTAGTAGGAGTTCATATACCTTGTTATGTTTTCCATGATTTCCTGACATGTCAATAGTATTGGTACAGGAGAAGATGCACCTGGGATATTGCACTGGGACGTCCTTTTGCTGACATTTCCTGACAAAGAAAAAGAAAATCTATTGTATTTTTAAATTTTATTTATTTTTTTTTCTGATATCCACATCTTAGCACTCACTGCAAAATCCTGTAATTAAAATCAAGATCTCACATTTTTATTTGTAATGACAAAATCTGATACTTTGACATTTGATGAAAAAATAGAAACTGAGCTAGAGGCAAAGCTGTCTTCAAAACCTTTGTATTAGCTCATAATAGTCTAATTTTTTTGAAAACTGTTGGGTTTTAAATTTTCCTGAAAAGACTATTATTCATATTAAGCTTTGAATTTATTTTGGAAGTGGTATATTTTTTTTTTTCCAGACTTTAGCTCAGAAAATTATTCAGTTCTGTCTTCTTTTGGTTGGGAAGAAAAATTGGCAAGTTTTGATGAACTCTTTTTGTAGCACTAATCTGTAGATAATAGGTATTCTGTAGGTTGTTTTAATTACTTTGCCCATAATACAACTACAGAATCCTTTAACTTTACAAAGGTCACCCTAGTATTAAGCTCTTTCAATGGTACATTAGGAAGACAACAAGTGAAAGGTTGATTAACTTTATGATTCATTTTTAATGAGATCACTGTTGATGATGATGGTGGGGTATTCCATTTACCTGCTTTAAAATTAATGCTATTTACATTATTGTAGGTGTCAGGGGTTTTTTAAGAAAGTGAGCTTGCTGTGAACTTTAAAACCTTTAGTTCATCTTGAACATTTTTTGATGCTTTAAATATACAATTTATACCTGTATACCAAATACGCCTGCATTTAAATCTGGCAGTGTTTTCTATGGTGCCCAAAAGTTTTTCTGCAGAAATGTCCTGGTATTCAAGAGAGTGAAGGAACCTATGTGAAATCTCTGCAACATATGCCATGTACCTTGTTCTGGATAGTGATAAACTGAGATGCCTCCTTCAGGTGCTGAATGTTGGACCTGTTTGCAAAGCAGATCTTTCCCCTTCCCAGCACCTTTCTGCCTCTTTCTTTGTTTTATGTCATAGTCAGTTGGTATCTTCTGTGATGACAATTTTTCTTATTAATCTGAGCATGGTCCTGCATTTGATTTTCAGTGCCCTAAACTCTCAAAACTTTTAATGAGTTGCTGTCCTTGGGGTGGTAAGTGACAGCAGATATTCCCTCTGTCCTTTCCTGAGTGCCAGCAGTGTTTTTCCCCAGGCTGGCTGGGGGAATCTGCCGTGCAGAGCCTCAGCTGGGACTCGTGAGGGGGCAGGACTTTTCCTCCCTCTGCTGCTGCAGCCCTGAGTGACACAAAGGCCACTGGGTGCCTGGCTGGCAAGGCACATCTTCTCAGTGCCTCCATCCACCTGCCCAGGGGTACAAACATTGGTCCTGCCCACATAAAACAAGTGTGGTGTTGGTCCCTTTCTTGTTTAAAAGAGAGCCAGTCCCTTGTCACTGCTAAGCTTTGAGCTTCAGCTCATATAAACAACAATTCTCTTGGTTCAGTTTGCATGTGTTTCTTCTTTTGCCCAGAACTATGAGAAGCAATGCTGTTGGCAGTTTCCTATGTGATTTTGCTCTTCCTATCTTTTAGGGTTTTCTAATTTGTAGAAAGGAAAATTGTACTTTATTAATCTATGACCTTCAAAAAAATCCCTATTTCAAGTACACCTCAACTGAAAGTGTTTTCCAGGTGCAGTATATTTCTGCAGATCAGAGTGCACAGCTCTACAGCTGAAATAGCTGCCCCTTACTGGCATTGGAGGAGATGTTTCTCTTGTCACTCAAAGCCACCCACTTGACATCTGACTTCCAGATGCTCTTTAATGGTACCTTGTAACAGGGTGCTTTGTGCAGGCCTGCTTATGTTCTAATCTTTTATTCACTGTTTTCAGGACATATATTAGTTTTCTCTTACAAAAAATAAAGGAAAAAGTTGGATTTGAAACGAGCTCAATACAGTTTTTTAGGATGTTATAGGATGTATATGATGATATTTACATCAGGCTGCAACTTCTGAAATTTCTGTGGCTAAAAATGATTATACTCATGGGGTGGACATCTCAGCAGTGCTTATCTGCAAGCCTTTAATTTCATCTGTCTGATTAGCACTGTTTATTTTTTCACCTGGCACCCTTTTACTTTTCAAGCTTTCACCTGTGTTTGTCCTCTCAGATGTCCCTAATTTCTCTCAATTTTCTTGACATCTACAGCAGGTGTCTTTGGCCTGAACGCTCCTCAACACCTGCTACCTTCTTGCTGATTCCCTTTTAATACCTATCTCAACTGCTGCATATGGGTGGGGGAGAGTAAGGTAATTGTTTTATGTGAAAATTTGTTGTGATTTTTTTTTAATAGACAAGCTAATCTTCTAGTAGAAAAAGAATGGATTCCTTCTCTGCCTCATTTTTTCTGTGTGTTTTTTCCTTTTGCTTTCGTGTCTGTATGTGGAAAAAAAAACCCCACACTTTTCAATTTTTTCCTAGTAAATAAATGGGAAATGACCAGTGAGAAATAAGATAAGATGCTGAGAAAGACTCTTTCACTTTCTTCTGCAGGAATGAAATGTCAGTATTACTTTGTTTTGCCTTTTCTTGTTTAAGAGATAAGATGTAAAATATACAGGCTTTTGAAATGCCTTTTCCTTGCATTGCAGCAGGTGAAGAAATAAAACCTTGAGGCTTTGGTTTTCTATCTGCTTCACCAAAAATAAATAATGCAGTCGTGTAACACTGGGAGGGTTATACTACCCTGAGATTCTGAATATATAGTTGTTCCTCTGTGAAACAAGAAGATATCAAACTAAAGTTACTGCAGGTTCTAGACAGGGCAGTAATGTTGTGTCAGTGATGGCCCAGGATTTTAGAATTGCAATGTTCATAGGGACAGATAAAGTCTTTTATGAGATCAGCTAGAATATTCTCCTTTCCAGCCTCTCATGACTGATCTAATAAAAGATAGCTTGTTGTTACAAGTCTCTAGACTTAGGCCTTTCTCCAGTTTTTTCCCATCAGCCTCCGTTATTCAACATGTGTCATGAACCCTTTGTCTCAGAGCAGTGATGACTCCCATGGATTTCAGTGAAAACTGTTCATGTCCAACACCTCTGAAAAGCAGTTCTGCTCCTTCTGTCCCAGGCTGATCGCGTGGAAGCCCAGGGCTCATTCTCCTCACTTTGAGAATTATGATTCCAATCCTCTCTGTTGGAAAGCTTCTGTCTCAGTGGAATTTCACACAGCACCCCACCTCCCCACCCCCTGTGATATCCTCAAACTGTGAATCTGCTTTTCTCAGATAGAGAATGGGGACAGTCATTTCCCAGGTAAACTAGAAGTTAATTGTAATGATAGATGTATACAAATAATTGCATCTAGTTTCAGTTTATTTACTTTCAGAGTTCTGATTTCTGGGTCCTTTGGCTTTGAGGGCTGTGTGGCCTATTTGAAGCTGGAGTATGCAAAAATAGCTGCAATCACAAAAAAATAATTCTTTTTTACTAAAATAAAAAAGCTTTTATATTGCAATCGCTTGGCTTGTTTTTTTTTCTTTTTCTTTTTCCACTGAAGCCTGCAAAAGTCCTTTGAATAATAAATCTATAATTTGTGCCCATTCCCTTGTCTTTCCAAGTTAGCAGAGATAGTAGCTTCAACAATCAATGATGAGGGAGAATCATTAAAGGTCTGTTCCTAGAGAATAATTTCATGGTATGTAAACTTTTTATGAAAACAAAATCAAAACCAAGCAAAAAAAAGAGAGAGAGAAAAAGCAATAGTTTTAGAACAAGCCAGCCAAGGTTGGCAAGGGGGAGATGGGCACCTTGTATTTTTATCTGACACAACCAGCTCTGTGCAAACCTTGCTACAGAGTTTTCTGAAGCCCTCTGTTTTCTCACAGGGAATATTTTGATTCACTACAATAAATGTTCTACTGGTATGGTAGGAGAGACAAATAAAGGGGAAAAGTATGGGAAATATCTGCTTCGTAAGTGTTGTAGTTTGAGCAACATGTCTGACTGGTATCCATGTGTTAAATAAACAATTTGTCTCCTGAATGTTTACACAGAAGTAACGTGGCTGATTTATTTTTTGAAGCCACTGTGGTTGCTCTATTTTGTCATCAGAAATCCTCATGGACATGCAATGCTAGGTCAAAAATGAAGTGTGTTTTCTAATGGGTCTGGAAGGAAAACATAACAAACAAAAACCCCAAGTATGTGATTTGCACTCTTGGAAGTTCTAAACTCTGAGAGATGTCATTTAAAAATATTTCCTGTTTTCTCTTACTTAGTCTCAATACGTCAGGCTCAGCTAAACGAAGAACTAAATTAAAACTGTCATTTCAGCTCATAAATAACAGATGTCTCACCCATTTAATTATTTATAGTCTTGAATATTTTAAAAATGAAAATGGCTATACACATTTTTAATGTAGTTCTTGGTAATTTGCTGCATGAATGATAAGATTCCAGATAATCCCAGCACACAAACATGAAAAATAAAACTTTGACTGACTCGCTTATCTTATGTGACTGCTGCTTCAATCCCCTGTGACTTTTTTTAAATTAAAATTTAAGTGAAATCTAATCACAACAAAATGATGTTCATACACTTGCATTAATAATTTATTTGCTAGAGATCACAGTGAAGGTAGTATGGACATTAGAGATTCATTTGCTGCCTGAAAATCAATGCTTTCTCTTTTTGCTAAGATTTATCTTTTCATCTCTGTGAACTGTGTTTGGATGGATCACAAGTCTGAAATAACAATGGTGAAAGAAATTAAGACTGTGCCAACATTAAAAAACCAATACCCTACCCCCAGGAAAACCACCAAACCCTCCTCTCCTGCATTCCTTGGCTGATGATAAAATTGTGTCACTTGCCTTAATGACTCCTTCTCTTTTTATGAACACAGCTAATCTAGTGAAAGATGAACTCAGTGGGTTAACAAGGATCCCCTGGCAGAGCACAGTGTGCTGTGTGTGAGCTGAAAGAGGAAACATATGGGTGTGGAGTGATTACAGAAAATGCAACCTGAGTGTTCTGGGGAAGGTGGGATTGCCAAGGACAGGAGAGAGATGTCAGTGAGCTGAGGAGAGCTGCTGGGCCTGGCTTGTGCATGTCAAAGGCAGCTGAGGTTTTGATTGTGAGTGACTGGAATACCCACGTAAACTGATTAAGACTTCCTTGGTGCTTAATCAGCTGAACAAATATTGGTGAATAAATGTATAAAAGCGTTTTTATGCATGCCAGGTGACAGAGCCAGGAAAATCAATCTTTTGCAAACACCACCCATCCAAACTTGGCTTCCAGCTCAGCGGGTTTTGTAAATATTATGTCAACATGATACTGCATAACAAAGGAAAAATAATATACTGGCATCCATTTTCTCAGCTGTAGGAAAATCTAGCTGGCTATTGTAATTGAAGAATGACAAATCAGGATTGCAAACAGATTTCTGTTCTCTGAAATATTTATGTAAGGATTGACAAAGGTAAGTAAAATAATGATTTTAAAAATCTGATTCAATTTGTGGCAGTGTCCCTTTAATGATGTTTTGCACTAGTGCAGAATTACATATTGCAGCTTCTTACTAGACACTGCCCTTTGCAACTTTCTAGAAAATATTTTCCATCATTTTGACATTTCATTTAAAATGAAATATAGAAGATATTAGAAATTCATGTTCATGACAGGTATTATTTGTTTGACTTTGAAATATACAGAGAACACACATTAATGCACAGTGACTGAAGTGTTACAGGGGTGTGTGTCTGCATATTCATGGGACTCTTCTTTACTCCACAAGAAAGTGTTGTGGAATCAGAAGAAGACTGACCTTTTATAGAACTAAAAATATGCATGTGCAACAATGAATAATTTTAAAAAGAGGCCAGCTGAAATACCCTCCTTCCCTATATATGTGTGTGTATAACCAAGAAAGAATGTTGTTTTTTCCTGCAAAGGTGCACAATTTCCCTGTTTTCTAAGTTGCTTCTTTTTACACATTCAGCACAGAAATTCTAATTCTGTTTTGCCATTTTTCCATACAGTTAGATCTGTTCTTTTTGGAGTTCCACTTGGGGAATATGAAAGTATTATACATCTAGGCTGAAAAATGGGTCATTTTAGGTTTATACTGAAGTATAAGCTGAGGGTTACTCAAGTGGAAGTTTCTGTTGACTTTTGTACTTTTTAATTCTTTGGAAATGATTATTTGATTAGGAATCCTTTTAACATGGGGCAAATACTATTTCTTTTATACTAGAGAGGAAATAGGGAGGCTGTTCTTATTAAAATGCACATATGTACATACATGATCAGAGCAGTGGGTAAATTGGTTGAGACTGTTACAAGTGTGGAGGAGTTTTGATTTACAACCCCTGTTTGTTGACCAGAGGAAGAAAAAGCCTATTTGAATTTGAACTGACAGTTGTCTTTCTTTTTGGATTAACTACTCTGTGAACAGCTACTCTTCACAATTTTTGATGACCTGATCAACTCTCTTACAAATCTAACACATTGAAGAGTGGTGAGAGAGACATTTTCATCTTTCACTTTCTTAATATCAAGTATTTTATGAAGACTATACTGTTACTGAGGAAGGTTATTTTGATTTATGCAGCTTTTTCTCAATTTGTCAACAATTTGTGTTGAACCTTGAGTTCAGCTGAGTTCCACACTTAACATAGTCAGAAAATTTAGTATATAAATGTAAAGATTTCATAATTCTGATCCTGAAGTGATGCTTGTGAGCATTGAACTGTGGGGCATAGCATCTGTAGTCTTTGTAAAACTTAGAGTGGAAAGTTTGTTTATACAGCTGGAAGAATCACCTCCTTACCTGAGGTGTTACTACTTTTTCCTCCTGCAACTCTTGTCTATTGAAGGGGAAATTCTAATTGTAACTGATCAGCACTAAAAATATAGATAAATAAAATTTTTAAAAACCTGCTTTTCCTTAACTATTAACACTGGACCTTGTTACTTGCCATAAAAGGTTCAAGACTTAACTGTTTGTGTTGGGAATTGTCTTAACCTGATGACACTTCTTGTTATTCTCTCCTAAAAATGTCTGTTTAACCATTGTGATTGCCATATTATTAATGAGGGCCAGGTTTCATTCAACTCTGTGTATCACTTTGCCTATGCAATTGTTGCAAGTGCACGTGAATATTGAAAAATGACCTGAGTCAATTATTTGCTGCTTATGTGGAACCCCAGAATTTACATGTGCAATAGTACAGTTTGGCAATACCCTGCTTTTGGTAACGTAGATGACATTTGTTGGTGATGTGCATCATAGGAGAGACTGCATGAAATAATGCAGAATAACTGACTAGATCATTAAAAGGATGTAAAATCAAACAGGATTAGTAAGGAGATATATTTGTAACTGGGATATACTTTTTAGAATGTTTGATGAAGAAGGAGCAGGGCTGTTTCCCAGGCTGACTGTTACCATCTGGAACTGATGTCTGTCTTTAGCTCTGACATATTTATGGGGTCCCCAAGAGCTGCTGAATAAAACAGAGTCAGTAGGGAAGAGACTGCATCTGTCTGATGTGTTGGTAGAAGTCAAAGATGATAAATGTATTCTGCAAATTTGCAACAAGCACCCATAGACCAAACCACTGGATTAAGTCAATAATCTCTTCTCAGTCTGAAGTTTATAAACCTTGTCTGATTGTATTATTTTGTTCAAATTTAAATAGTATAATTTTCCACCTTTGCTCTTTTCCCCATAACTTTAGTTTTCAGTTGCAATTGTCACAGTCCTTACACTCTTGAAAGCCAGTGCTGAATTTTTTCTCAGGCAAAATGGTCTGTGATCAAAAGCAACTGATTATGTACTCTCCCCACATGCATCAGCATGTTGATTATGTGAAATCTCATGAAGAATTACAGTCAATGCCAATCATTGCCTAGCTGAAGGTCAAATTTTACATTCCTCCACTGATGTCATGTTTTTTTTCCTATAGTAATCTATAAACTGTGTAAGGAAACCTTGGAATAGATGTTCTTAACAAAATGTATTTATGCTTTCAACTACTGTTTTGGCATGCAAAACCAGAGTTCTGTTCTTGTTCAGCATGTTATTTCTCTAATGTTTATTGATAACCAAGGAATGAAGCAGCCCCAGGGCAAGGAGTGTTTAAAGCTGGAGTGATGCTCAGCTATTAGGCCTGTTTTGTGCAAGGCCTGCACTGGGTACAGCAGAGGGATGTATCCCTGCTTGGTGCAATCCCCATGGCATTATTCACATTCATGTTGAATCTGCTTCTGCTTGAGCATCTGGATTGTGTCACCACTGCAGATGATGCTTTGAGGGATTAGTGCCATGTTTGTGCCCTAAAAGTCCCAGGAGCTCAGCTCACTGCTCCAAAGTGATTGAGCAGTGAGATATCCTTACTCAGTGCTGTGCATTTTCTGATTTATTTAATTTATATTTAACATGTCTAATTAATTGCTACCTAGCAATTTCTTTGTGTTGGGCTCCCACATGAAGCAGTCATGTATCTGGCAGATGGAGGCAGTCAACAGACACTTTAATTTGATCAATAGAAGGGTATCTTTGTGGAAATAGCCACATGGTGTAGTGAGGCACTGTTAACTCATGAATGTTTGCCTAACTAAGCTTGTAGGAGATTTGGAAAGTAAAAAAAAAAAAGCAGAATAAGACCACCTACACTCCTAAAAAGAAATGATCCTAGGGTATTCATTTCATGTCAGTTCCCTGCACTTGAAATGTCAAGGCTAGAGATTTTGAGAAGCCAGTTAAGCTGTATCATAAGCATGTGATGTCTTCACGTTAATTGCAGATGAGTTATCTTACATTAATATTGTTTAATATGGGGACTATAAATGTAGCATAGGAATATTTCCCTCTGCTACTTTATTTCTGTTAATTTGAAATAAAAGGCTGCTCTGTCCCCCAGACCCATTCCCAGTTATCACCTGCTTAAGGACTAAACTTTCCCTTCCAGTTTCTAATATAATAATAACTACCAGTGTTCAGAATACAAAGTAAGTACTAAATCAATTTTGCACTCTTTTTCATAATGTTATAGTAACCCCACTGTGTCTACAGGGTAGAAGTGCATAATTTTCTCTGGCAAAATGGAAATGCTTTTATTTTGCTTCCTGTCCTTAAGTGTACAATGGGAAGCTCAGTTAAAGGGCTGGCTGGAAACGTTGTCCTAACGGGATTCCAAAAGGATTTGTACTCTGAACCATGTCTCTACATGTACAGGGACACACACACTGAAGGAACTGCAGTCAAAGATAATGATCAATTTTTGCAGTGGGATATGGCTAATTCAGGAACTTGGAGAGTAGAGGTGAATAAGGATTGCTATGCAACACATCTCAGTCAGAAATGGAATTTTATTTCAGCTTTTGTCTTTCCTTAGATGAGATATGGATAAAGGAGACTATAATGACTTGACCAGTATTTCTCTAGCAGATCATGGACATACATTTTTGTGTTAGGTGCCTAAATGTTGCTAAGGAAGAAGCTTGGAGTATTTGAAATATCTGTTTTGAAATAACTCCTAGTGGAAGAATGGAGTTTTATTATTTTTTACTTTTAGATAATTTTCAACATGTGGTGGAAATAAACTTTCAAAAAACCCCAAATCCTACCAAACATGAAATCACTTTGAATTCCAACTTCTGCTTTGATACATTGAAACTGTATTAGTTTTTCCATCCATGGTAGGTTTTATTCCTCAGGTTTAAGTGTGAGCTCAGTTGATTAGAGGATGGTGCTAATAGCATCATGATGATGGATTGCATCCCTGTAAGGGCCATTCCCTTGAGAGTTGGACTCAATGATCCTTGTGGAACCCTTCCCACTCAGGATATTCTGTGATTCTGGGATCAGATTCACAGTCAACAAATCCCTTTATTAGAAGGGAACGTGGTGTATTGCAGGAGGTAAAATCCACCTGCCAGTACCATTTCACGTTTGCTTACACATCCTCACAGTACCTGTACTACACCAGCAGTCATGCTCTAATAAGTATTTTTCTTGTGCTCAGTAGTGGAGAGGAATGGATATTTTATTGAACAGTCAAGATTTCATGAAGAAGAGTAATTTTCTTCTGTGTCCTGGCACAGGTAATTTTTTTGTTAAGCAATAATCTGGGCAAACCTGCTTCACAATGGGCCAGATATACTTTGTAAAATCCAATTTGCTTGTGTAAGTTTTCTTTGGTCCTTTAGGACATTTAGATTCATATTAAGCCAACCTTTGGTTTCTTGTGGGGTTTTTTTTCCCCCTTTATTAAAGGAAATTTTCTCATCAGGGTATATCAATAAATCATTTTGCATAAGCTTCTGGAAAAATCAAATTGTGAATATGCAATGAATATTTAAACTTTTTTCAGGATTAAGCAAGTCACAATAAAAATATTGACTGTTAGGAAAAAAGATCAAAATATAGAAGTAGGAACAGTCTATGCATAGTACTCCTTTAAGCAACTCAATAAGAGTTGAATTGTTTAGTAAATTATTTAATCAAAAATTATTTATTTGTCAGAATTTAAAATGACTGCTTCTGTGCTGTAATTGAGCATGCATATACCTTGTGGCTTCATAAGAATTCTTGTCAATTCAACTTAAAAGAAAGTGATTATGGCAGTTGGCAAATCAAAGGCTCTCAATGATATTCCATATATACTCACAGAAGATGGGTAAGATGAGAAAAACATCACCAGGTCACAACAAAATTCTACCTAATCCAGCAGCAGATTCTCACAGAAAAGTATTGAAAGACCCTTTTGAGAAAAAGGTCATTTTATATTCTTACAGTTTATGGCCATCAATAGTTTAAGGACTTCTAAGTCAAAAGTTATATCCGAACTGTCATAACAAATATCCAGTGATAGACCTGTCCTTCAGGAGTTTGTCTAAACCTTTTTGAAGACATTTATAGTTTAGCCCTTGCAACACCTGTGGCACAGGTGCAACTTTTCGCAGTTGAGTTGTATGTTGTGTGAAGAAATACTTCTCTTGGCATGTTCTGTGCTTGGTTTCTGATAATGCAGCTCCATAGTCCTGTTCATCCTCTCTGTGCCCATTTCCTTGCCCTGCTCCAGTGTGAGCCAGCCTGGCACTTGGTAGAGGACATGTGCTTTTAGCTGCTCAACCAACAGTGGTAAACATTTGAGCTTGGCTTTCATCCTTTTCTCTGTCCTCAGAGACACATCTGTTGTTGCTGGGTTGTGACACTGGTTTTCATTGGGATTATTAAGGATAAAGGTCTGAACATTCTGAGGCTGTGAAAACAGTGCCTGTGATTTGCATGTTGTTTTCTATGCAGATTCTACTGCATTAAAGACTCTAAGTTGCATATTTGCACCATAAACACTGTGAGATCGTCCCCTGGGGCACTTCATCCCCACAGCCCAGAAGATCATTTTGACTGGATGGGCTTTCCCCTTAAGCATTTATTTTTGCAGATATGCAAGTTTTGCCTCCTAAGGCATTGTTTCCCTTGAGGTTGCTTTCCCTCACAGAGGAAATTATTTATGGCTTACAGTAGCTTTGATGATTGTTAATGACACATACTGCTTTTATAATTTTTCCCCCCTTCCAAAACATTTCAGGATAAATTGTTCATAGTTCCAAAACTCCCTACCATTCTCCCTGTGCCAGGAAGACTCAGAGAAGAGTCAGTGTTTCTCAATAGCAGCACTGTGTGAAGCTGAGGATGAAAGAGAGGATAATGTGCCTCCTTCTAGTTCAACCGTTCTGGGCCACCATACAGATTTAAGCAGCTGCACAAAATCCTCAATCAATCCACTTTGGGTTTGGCTCAAATCCTTCTAGAGAATGATTTCATAATTTAGATGATATTCAAAGTCATCCTTGCTATTCCTTATTTCATGATGTATCTGGTTAGGTTCAGTTTGTCCACCTCCAGAGAGGTTCATTCCAGGAAAATGTCTCCCAAGTGAAGCACCCAGTGCAGTCCAAGAATATTGATATTACAGTGAGTTGCTATCTCAGTATTTAGCCAGAGGAGGATTACCCATTGAAGTGTGGATTGGTTTTTACTGCTGGCTGCAGCAGGAATGCTTCTGCTCTGCTCTGCAGAGTTTTATGCCTTTCTAGGGTATTAAAAGGGAACTGTAAGTATGAGTCTGTCAAAATAATGCCACACAAGGAATATGTAGTAAATACCTGATTGGACAAAACTGTGTTCATCTTAATAATTCAAAACTTTCATCATATGTTTTCCATTTTATTGATTCATATTATATGCCCCTACTTCTAATTAAAAATGTTTCATTTCTAGTACTTGGGGATAGTATCTGAGATGTAAACAGCCACTGAATTTCAGTACATATTGTTTAGAATTTCAACTTCAGTTTCATTGGATTTATCTTTGTGTGTAGTTTGGGATCTTTTTTTGTTGTTTTCTTGTTGATCATTGCATAAACATTTTCATTCCATAAATTCATAATCCAGTCAATTTGAAAGACAGGTAAAGTTAACATAATCTTTAGAGTTTGGAAAATTGCAGATAAGAACTGTATAATGCTACTGTGGCAGCATGGAATAAGGAATTAATTAGGAAATCTGAATTTAAAATAAGCAAATTGCTCAGTATCTGTGCTTTGCTAGTGGGTAATTTGAAACATTACTTATTTATTGCCATAATAATTTATTAATAAAAGTGTGATTTATTTATGACATATCCAAGCATTTTCTAGGCAACTCATAAAATAAGACTGATATTTACCAAGTAGTGCTTACGTGCTTAGATTGCCTAACGTTTTATACTGATAAATGGCAAAATATTGTCTGTAAATCCAGGATTTTGGTGATGGAAGACTGTTGTGAAGTGTAGGAAAAATGTAAATTTTTTTCTTAGGAGTAAAATGCTATTAATGTAATTTTGAATTTGTGCTTCATCAGTCTCGTTTTCTAGTTCTTACTTGATCTCTTTGGACATTTTTCCTAATTCAATACTTGATTCTCATCTTTACACTGTACATTGTGAGGGGCATATTAAAGAAGGACAGACATTTTAATATTTGAAGCTAGAAATGCTTTAAAAAATTGCTGCATGAAAAGTGAGTTCAAATGATATCATATCCAATACTTCTTAATCACTTTGAGCATGAATGTGAGCCAAAGAAAAAGTCGAAAAGCTGTCAGGTAAGGGGTTTTTTGCATGGTGGGTTTTGTTTGGTGTGTGCTTTTTGTTGTTTTTGTTTGCTTTGATTTTTTTGTGCAGTCTCTAATGTTTGTTTTGGGCCAAGGAGTAGAAAAGTGAAAGTAAATGCTTGTGGTGATGATCCATTTGTATTTCAGTAAATACAGGGAGTTTTTGTTAAGACACCTTTGGTCCAGTAAAATGAATGCTGTGAGAATTTACTTAACTTTACATGTCCATTTTTCAACTGATAAGAACACTGGGACTGCTAAAATCAGACTTCCCTTCCTGTGGCTCAAAAAAATCATGTAACAACAGGTCTCTGCTTGATATTGAGATGATTAATTTTTAATGTTTCAAAAATCACTGGAAAAATGTTGTTTGTTTTAAAGTAAGGTTTATAGTAAGAATCTAAGTTGTTTTTCAGAAGAGTGTCTTGAAGGCACAGTGCAAATGTTGGTGAGAAGCAGAGAGAAATGGTAGGTCCCTGGTCAGAGTACCCTGTAGTTTTCAAATAGGATGATCCTTTACAGGCTCTGGAACCAAACCATATTATTTCTGCCTTGTTCAAAAATCTTTAACACAAATCTTCACATCCCACATAAATTCTTCAAATCCAATCAGTTTCTGTGTTTAGAGATGCGCTGAAGGAATGTTCCATCTGAGCTACTCTTAAATGTTTACTTTAGGATGAAATTAATTACTAAACTCCATTGACTTTTAACTAGATTTCTATTTATTTTGAAGGGTGCCCAGGGTAAGAAAAACCTACAACCTGTTTGCAGAATGCTAAAGCTATGCTTAAATGACCTTAATGGTGATCTGTAAGTCTGAAACTGTTGGTTTTATTGTGTTATCGTGTATTTTAAATTGTATAAGTCTCCAATTTCATTCAGATTGATGACTATGTAAGAGTCTAAAATCTAGCATTTTAAATTCATGTGTGGCCACCTGATGATCTGCTGACTCAATCAAACCTTCCTGTTTAATGATGTGGACAGCCCTTCATGTTGGTGATTCAGCTCAGAGGCCTGGGGACCTTCAGCTGTGAGTGACCCACTTCAGCTTGCTCATGTCCCACAGCTTGAGCTGCCACATTTGGCCACGTAATAACCTGGTCAGCTGGTGGGGACCTTCACTTCAGTCCCTGCAGTTAATAGAAAACTTTGTGTCTGGCCCTGGTAGGGGAACAGGAGACATAATTCTGACTTTTGGAGAAGACTGGAAGATGGAGGTTGCTGAATCAGTGTTGGACTGTCCTTTAGTAGATTTGTATTCGTGAAATGGCAATTGTTTGTACTATTTTTTATCTGCCATGATGGCCTATAGCTTTTAATTTTTTATTTTATTGAAATTAAATGGTAAAACTAATTTAAATCCACAGAATCTGCCCCTTCTCTTTTTCTTTTCTAAAGTAAAATTGATCAAGAACCAAAGAGATACACAGTTAAACCAATCTTATTCCAAATACTTTTGCAAATAGGTATTTGTTTCCATGAACAAAGTGGTTGCCTGAAGCCCAAGATAATCATAATCTGAAATGAAAGAGTAGTTAGCTCCTTTCTTGCTGAGATGGGAATTCATTAACACTGTTAACAGACTTTGCTGCCTACTAACATTGCTCTAAAATTATAAAGTCTTTTAAATGCCTTCCTTAACCCCTGAATGCATGAGACAATCTGATGTTAAAGGCGTTCTAGGGAAAGAAAATTCTTCTTCTTTAGGTTGTATCTTGTGAACAAGTAACTATAATAAATTGATGTGTTGTATATTGCATGGCTTCAGCTATCGTAGCAGTATGAAATAAGTTGGAACTTGAATGAAGGAGAAGACAGAAAAGATAGAAAAATATTAGAATCACCCATGTCAGAGAGAGAAGGAATGTGCATTCTGTGTAGCTTTCTTAATATTTGACGTAGATTTTGCTTCTTTTCTGACATTTTTGCAGCTTCTAGCCACCTCATATTATTTACAGTGTAGCACTTGATAGAGAACTTATTTTAAAAATGAAATTCATTTAGTCATTGACTATGCTTATGCCAAAACAAATCCACCTTACAACTGTGAATCACAAACCCACTGGGATGTATCAGTCTATCTCTGCCACAAAAGCTCACAGAAAAGATGGCCTTTGCACACTGCCTTGAATATTAATGATCAGGCCCTAAATTTTACAAAGGCAGTGCAGATGGAAATGAACATCATCCTTGACTGACATAACTGTTCAGGCTGAGAAGTCAGTTCTCACCAAATGAGAATTTGACTAACTGAATGTTAAGTTTGTGATCTAACATCTCACCTGCTACATTAAAAATGTTCACACTCTTGCCCTTCTGATGCTAAGATCTACCTGTGTATCTTTTCCTGATACAATTCCACTCTTCAAGTGGAAGGCTCAAATAATCTCTTTTTTTTTCTAAAGACGTTGTGGAATCCTCCCTGGCAATTTTTGAAACCAGTACTTGTTCTGGTCTTAAACAGCACCGGGGAAGTTAAATAGAAGGAATGGGGTCCCCATGTCTGATTGCTGGACTTGGTGTGCTGCTCCAGTGTGTGCCTGGGAAGAGTCTGATGGAGAAGAGTGGAAGAAATGCAGCAGGTCTTTCAAGGTATCAAAGAACTGCAGATAAAAAAAAAGAATGTGAGAGATTTCTATCCCATCCTCATAAGATGTAAAAGTCATTAAAAGGCAGCATGATTCAGTGTTCTATGTTTTCAAAGCATGTTTCACTTTGATGTTGCTTCTGTGAACAGAATTGTTCCTTGCTCTCAAAATCACAATGGTACTTCAGCCGTGGCAGCACTGCCTGATGAGCTTGACCAAAGCATGCCCAGGGTGAGGGAACCTGCACCCCTCATTACACACTGAATTTCACACTGCAGAATTGTTTCCTGGTGGTTTTCAATCTTCCTTCCTACAATCAGCATAGGGTCAGAAAGTTGTTTTTAGAGGTAGTAGTTTGTGAGGGGGTTTCATCAAAGCCTTACAAGAATTTTTGTGTATTTAAAAACAGCTGTCTTAATAATAGTGTATCCTTTATTCGTGTTCTTGCAGCTATTCTTCTTCTCCCTTGATTGTTCATTTTTGTGTTAAAATGACAGCCCTGAGATGTAAATTAGATGCAAAGGAAGCAAAGCATAATTTCTGAATTCTTGACTGGCAAGCAGAGTGATAATGCAGAGGGTAGAGAAGCTTCAAGGGCCATGACATTGAGAGTCTTCTGGGGCATCTGTCAGTACTTCACAGTGTCAGCTGACGAGACTGCAAATCTGAATGTCTTAGCTTTTGGTCCTGGATTTGGACAGAACTGGATGGTACAGGGGAATAAAATCATCCAACTTCTCTCTGTGGTTGAGTCATGGTAGGCTTAAAAAATCTTTGGTCTTCCTGCTCCGTGTAAGGTTTTCCACTGCATTCATCCCTACTCAGTCTGAGTACAGAGCAGACACGTACTCATGGAGATCATACACTCTGCTCACAGGTGACAAAAGTGCCTGATGAGAATGTGTGTTACTAAAATGCAAGATGTAATTAAAACAAATCTACCCTCACTAAAGTCACACAAAATGCAAAATAAAAGCTGCTAATGAAAACATCTTATTTTTATAATTGTTCTTTCATAACCACAGGCTAATGTAGCAGAGCCAGGGACAAGGGGCAGGATACAGGATGATAACAGAAGTATTGCAAAGCCTTTTCTTCCCCCCTTAATTTCTGCACAGTAACACCACTAGGCTGGGCCTTGTTTATAGGCAGGAAGTAAGGTATTTTGCCGTCGGAGCATAAACATGTTCAATTTCCCAGTTATCATAAAATTGCCAACTGTTCTTTCTGGAAATTCTCTGCTTGTTTTTATCCGCAAGACATGCATTTTGAGTGTTTCTGTCGGTGGTCATGCTGTGGTAACAAGATGCTTCCACCTCAAGGCACTCAGCGTTACCCACAGTAACAAACACCAGCACAATTACCCTGAAGACTCTTAGAGCTTCCTCCTTTTTAGGCCCTGTGCAAGGACAGAAAGGCGAACTAAGCACCGCTTATCTCTGCTTTCTCACACAAATGAATGACATCTCTAATGTGAGCAACAAAGGCAATGCTAAAATTGTTACAATTAATCAGTCATTCAATCTGTGCTGAAGGAGTGAAGGCAATTCAGAGGAAAAGGGAGAAAGCAGAATGTGTGGGTGTCAAGAATTGAGGACACAGATTTATTGAATGAACTCAGCTAAGAATCACATGTATAGTGGAAATGTATCCCTGTGCATGAGAGGCAGTATCCAAAGTTTTCGTGATGAGCTGTTACCACATAAGGAACCTGCAGGTGTTACTGGGTTTTGCCTTTGTAGCATCTGCTGATGGTATTCCCTTGCACCTCTAACCAATCAGAATGTTAAGTGGAGAGATCAAGATTTTATTCTTATACCTTCTCTCTTTCCCACCTCTTTTATCTACTCATGGTGGAGTGGATACAAAGATTCAGAATATTTGGAAATATTCCAATGTATAGCTTAGGAGACAAAAGTTAGAAGCTCTGTATATTTGGAGAGCCATCCAGTTTATGAATCTGGTTTCTGCATTCCCCATTCTTGGTTTCTTCCCTCAGCTCAAGGCTCTTCTGAGATCATGCTATTTGTTTATCTTTCTTTCAAAACTAGATGTTATTTTTATAAACACAATCTCGAGCAAGCTCCTGTATAATTCGGAGCATAGTTCTTTGACCTTGTGAGTGGATTTCTTAGATAATTCTATAATTATTTAATGAGGGTTTGGGAATGTCCTGCAAAAAACTGTGTCCACATAAAGGAAGACTGTTAGTTTATTTAAATTTCACCATAGTCCCACTACATAACTACAGGCAGGGGAAGAGTCTTAGATCTAATCTGAAATTGCTTATGGCCTTGTTGGGGGAAGACAAAGAAAATGAGTGTTTCATTACTTTACCAACAACAAACTAGTGTCTACCAGATTAATGATGTAATTTCTGGACATCCATAAAAAAGTAAAAAACTGAATGATATCACAGATTTTTCTAGATTTTTCCAGTGGGTCAATGTCACCTTCAGTCACTGATTGCAGGGAAAATGTCAGATGCCCAGCAAGTAAATAATTTAGCTCAGGCTGTGATTGTTAATTACAATCAGTACTAAAGAATTTGGAAAAGGTGATGATCACTTCAACCCATGAGAAAAAAAAAATAAAGGCATTAGAAAAAGAATGTTCAGAAAAGGAGAATAAAAGAAAAAAAAATTCAAAAACTTTCATCTGTGAAAAATTATTGTGAAGAACTTTTTATTATAAAGTACTGAGGGACAAGTGTTAAGGGGTAATTTCCTGAAGGACTGTTCCAAAACTCTAAATTCTTTATGCAGCAGAAAGTGCTAAAAGGTAATAATTAATCATTCCCATTCAAATCTTCCAGGCATTGCATGAACAAGATTTAGCTGCATCAGACCTGTGGCTAAATCCCATGCTGTGTTGAAAAGGTATATGGTATTATCTCCATCAAAAAACCCAGTGCCAGGGCAGAAATATTGGAGCCATTTCCTGTGGGAAAATGGTAGTGATCTGAGGGCTGTCAACTGCTCTAAGATATCATTCTCATTTTTGTGTCTTCATGTTGCTCTCAGGTTTTGGATACAGCACAATGTGGTTCATGTTTACTGTGCAGTATTTGATCACACAGGAAAAGGAAGGGACCAGTAAATACATGATGGACCCTTTCATGTCTAGACTGTTAGTTATAGGGTAATCACATTAAGAATTATTATTTCATCATGTGGCTGCCGGAAAGATTGATGTCACATGACCTCAGAAATTACAACAATTCCACTACAACTCTGTAACATTGAAGTGTTTGTGCTCTGGCTTTTTTTAAAAAAAAATTTTGTACATTCTAAGGCAAAGTTGCAATATAATATTGTGATTACAATACCTGTAAGTTGTGTTCCTGACATATTATTGGCATGTTACTGTAGAACTACTGCAGTAGAATTATGTAATGCGGCTTTTGTTTGTCAAAGCATCTTATTTTGTTAACAAAAGAAAAACCTGTTCTTTCATGCTGCTGGAATGTCCCTATCCCCATGGACCCGTGTGGAAGGTGGTAGTGTTTTCAGAGAGAAAAGTTAGAAAGGTTTCTGTCCTGTTTCACTCTCTCATTTGCTCTCACAAAAACGTTTTTGGACACTTTGTAGTTTGTATTAACACGGAGAATTGTACGTTGCTACCATTCATGCAGGTGTGTGTTCATGCATAATTGACTAGCACCATCAAGACACTGCCTAATCTGGTTTAATTAGAAAGGGTCCTTTGAAAAGAGTTCTAGTGAATCTGACATGTGGGATTCCTGTCAGGAGATGGGGACAATCCTCTGCAGATGATACATTTAGTCTTTTAAAATTGTGGTTTTACATCACCAAACTAGGCAGGAAAGATTGTGCTATTTAAAAAATAATGCACAGAGTTAATGGATATAGAGGCTGAACTTTGGGCCCAGAGGATCTGAAAATCCCAATGAAATGTCAGCTCCATATTAGTGTCTGACTGCTAATTGCTTATTTAATATTGAAGTATAACCTTGATTATAGTTTTCAGTATTTAAATGATATAAATATAAGAGAATTAATAATGAGGCTACTAATGGTGAACAGGCCAGATAACTTACCAAGGCTAGGCACCTTATCTTGGTGAGGTATTTAAAATGAGAACAAATTTCCTTACCATACTTCTTAGACCACCTCATCCTCTTTAAAGAAATTATTAACTGTCTTTCCAGTTGTTATTATGTTTCTATATACTGTAGTACTCTGTCTCTTATTTGACATAATATCTCTCTCTTTTTTTGAAGGAAATACATAATGCAGGTTATTTTTGCATGGTCCCCAACTATGCTGATCTGTTTGACCTTAGTGTATGCCTCTGCCCGGGCAGGACTAACTTCATTTGCAGTGTTTTTGGTCTTGAGTGACAGAGGGCCCTTGTTTGAACTGAATGTGGCTGTAGAGCCATGACTTCATTCTGTGTGTTGCTGTCCTTACTGTGCATGGACAGGTGAGATTGAATTTATCAAAAGAATTATGGCATCAGTGATGTTTGCATAGTTCCTGAGGTGCCTTCAAACAAAGCTTCCCATCCCATGATGCCTGATGGACACGTGTCTGTGTCTCCTCTTCTGCTTGGGACTCTGAGAACAACATCCCCCCTGTTGCTGCTCAGGAGCTGCTGGGCAGCCACAATTGGTCCCTTTGTCACTGTGCCCTTGGAGGTGGCATCAGCTGACAGTGCTTCATAAATTGCACTCTGTGTTTAACAGGCACCCAGGGGTCTGCTGAGATTCTGGGACGTTTTGAAATGAAGGGTTGAAGGGCTTTTCTAGAGGCTTTTACAAAAGACATGAAGGGGTATTGAACAGTACTGCTGGAGCTGGGATTCTTGTACAAAGAAGCAAAGCTGGATCTGTAGCCATCAAAAACTCAGATAATTAGTGACAGTGCATCCTGTCCCTCATCTGCTCCTGCCAGAGTGCAGCTTGTGCTGTCATCAACTTGAAGCAGTGTCCTGGAAGTTTGACCAAGCTGCAAAGCTTTGACTGTCACAGTGGAGAGCATTGCCCTCAGCAGACATGCATTTGCTTCTAATGTGGAATACACTGCAAAGTTAGTTTGTTCTTTTTTACAGAGTTCTGGTCTGCAGACGTTCTCCAAAGAAGTGCCATGAAGTATGGGGACAGCTGCTGGCAGAGCAGGAGAAGAGAGAGTTCAGACTAAACTCATCAAATAAAACAATTTAATAGAAAACCTTTAACGGTGCTTTTTAATTCATTGGAAGGAAAACACTAGGTCAGCCCTTTTAAAATTGTATTTTCAAAAGGGTGACAGTATGGTATCTTTTCTGCAGGTTCTTTCAGACTTGACTCCTTTAAGTAGATAAAAGAAATATATCTCCATTGTTTAAAATTTCATTGGTAATCGCTTAGATGAAGATTATCAGTTGTCAATCATTTTGGGCCCAAGTTTGTTATACCTCAAAGACTAATATTTCATAATTTAGACTTGTAAATCACAGGTTCTTTTGGAAAGTTGAACTAAAAATTAGACTATGGATTTGCAAAAAACCTCTGAGTTATTCAGAGAATCCTGACATTGCTAACACTAGGACTGCAAAAGGTACTGAGGACCTTATTGATTAAAATTCATATCCAATAGAGTGGGACTTTCTGATGTGACTGAGTGATTTTTATTACACGGGGATTTTTTTAAGCATAACTTTCATGTAGACCAATAATACCTCAATAAAATGTGTGATATCAGCAGGGCAAATGTCAGAAAGTTTCTCTACTTTTCAGAGTGGTGATTTCAGCATAAATGGCCAAGAGCATTTCCACTGCATTCTGTGTATGTTTATTTCTGGATCTCATTGTCTTACGTTGAGAATGCCTGGAATTACAAAGATAATGGCATTGAAGTAAATGTTGTTAAAGCACTTTAAGAGCTTCTGGTAAACTGATTTATATGCAGCAGCTGTGGGGTAAACTGAAACAGTAATTGACCCCATTGCACTTTTCTGGTTGTTCAAGGTGGAGTAATCTCAGGGGGACCTGTTCATCTCTGCCCCACAGTGTAAGATGACTGCAGAGTCATTGCAAGGAATTCAAGTTTGGCTTATAAAGATTTCTCACTAGCCACTGGATATCATTGGGCTCAATAAAATCAACAAGCTTATAATTAGTCTGAACTATCTAACAGTAACCTAATTTAAAAATGCAAATAATAAAAACATCTACAATAACATTAAAAATGTCTTAAAATATTACAGATTCAAGTCACAGGAAAGAGTCCTGATCTTGAAAAGCTTGATGCCAATTATGTGCTTCACTGAATTAAAATGAACTCATATTATTAATAAAGACTCAAATGATCTAGTCTGCTAGTCCAACCTTTCATCACCTCATACTTTCATTGGAAATGAACTTTTCAATTACGAACTGTCTTCCAAAACTTAGTACTGAGTTCCAAAATTAAGTTTTCCAGACTGTGATTCATTCACATGAACTTAAGTAATACGGAACAATCTTGCAGAATCTGACACTGTTACATGTCCTTCTCTCTTGCTGCTTCATGGGTCTTTTCACATTAAGTGATCATCTTGTTCAGGCTGCTGACAGTGAAAACTAAATCCAACTGTGCAGGGACTTTTTGAAGAATGAGGCTCAGAAATAATCCAGATATATACAAAGAATAACATCTATCAAAGGCAATATTGAAATCTGAAAATTGAAATGCAGCTGTCAGCTCTTCTGATGACTGCCAGAAGCAATGGATGGAATGAAAAATATTTGAGAAAGCTTTGTGCCTTTTTTTTTTTTTAATAGTTTGAAGAGTATTTCCTTATTGGAATATTTTATTCTAATAATCCTAAAGGAAATCACGCTGATTAAGTTGAGAACATTTGACATGTGAGCCATTCCTGGACGTGGAGGTATTCTTGTCCTGGGAATTGGTAGGTGAGGGTTCTGCAGTGAATTTTGTACTGCGATTTTTGTTCAATGTTGAACAAAATCTATTCAAGCTACTTGCAACACTCCTCATTACTTTTAATGTCTATTTTTTATCAGAGTACTTTAATATTACAGACCAGAGTTGGTGGGATTTGTCTTAGATGGGTCACATACTGTTAATCTGGGACTTGATTTAGTTATAACCAAGTTATAAAAAATAAAAATTCAGAAAGGTTGTCAACTACCTGCTATGATGCATAAGGAATCACGCAAAAAGAATGGGAATGTTGGACTGGTTTGCAAAGAACTTCTTTGTATCTAATGGCTCAGCAGAAGCAGTTGCATTTTGTCTCCCAAAGCAGTTCAAACACTGCATTTGAACTAAACAGATTTACTGTAAAATTAATAGTGATCTATAAAGAAGAAAACAAAGGTTAATTTGGTGTATTCCATGTACACTCAAGTCAAAATTTTTATTGAAAGCTTATTTTTTAATTTGAATGTTGTATTTTTATTTTAAAAAATAGTAAAAAAAAAGTCAGGAAACTGCAAAAGACTTTGGAAAATATTCAAATAGCTATATCTTTAAAAGCTAGGCCAAAAATATAAATGCTATTTGCCTCCGAGGAAAGTAGTAAGATCATGTAAATAATGAATATGATTGGAAGTTAGAGAAAGGAAGAAAAAAAATCACCTTAGAACAAAAGCTTTAGCATTCTGTAATGATATTAAGTTGCAGGATGTTTTGGTGGGGGGTGGAGGATATTGTAGGAGAGACAGTTTCTGTGTCTCTTACTTCTCCAGCCTCAATCCCAGATTTCTCTTCTGGCTGGGAGCTGTGCCTCAACAGAATTTTGTGCTCTGAATTTTATCCTAGTCTCTCTGCCCAGCAGTCTGCTTGCTCACCATTTGTTCTCCTTCTTCTTTCTTCTGGCCTGAGTTTTCTGGGTCTCAATCTGTCCTTTCTGCACTTACCCAGCTTCTTTTTCATTCCTCAAGCTCCTCTCCTTCCCAGTCTGTTCCCTGAAGGATTGGTGCTCTCCCTGGGTATTTGAGAGCTGCCTCTTGCATGTTGCTTGGATTTAGTAAGGAAAGTATTGAAACAGCAGCAAAGACCTCTTGCCTTAGTTCAGATTGTTCAGCTCAGATTTGGCACTGAGCTGTAACTGCAGAGAAAGACCTTCTCAGGCCCCTGGAGCACATCCAGTACAGACAGAAAGGTTGGGAAATACAAGTCCAGGAAGTACTGGCTGTGCACAGACCACAGGGCTTGAAGTTGGACATTTTTGAGTGGCTTTTCATTGAGAGAGCAAAAGGCACAAGATCTCTGCCAACTTGCAGGTCCTTATTCTAAAGCATGGGACTTTTTAAAGAAAGGTCTTCAGAATCTTTTAGCATTCTAAGCAAATGCTATTTCCCGTTGCCTTTTTCTCAGGAATGGCTGCAGTATTTTGACTGAAATTTTCCAGGAAATTCAGGCTAAGGGAGACATATTACCCAAATGATTACAGCTTTCTCACTGGTGCAAGTGATTGAGAACAGGGTCTTTACTAGGGGTACTGTGTAAACCTTAATTGAATTGTATTCTGTAAGGGAAAGTTTTTTCTGTTTTTCTCTGCAGGTGTTTATTTCTTAATTCTTCTACTTTTAGTACCTGTTCCTTAAAGCTTGTTATTCTCTTCATCTTTCAGTAAGCGAGCAGTGACATGAAAACAATTGACAGTCAAGTCTGACTCTCCCAGTTCCATTCGAAACCCAGCAGAGGATACTTTGTTATCAGAGTCTTTTCAAATAAAAATTATTATTATGTGGGAGGAGCTCAACTTGATTATTAGATTGTCAAGCTTTATTCAAAACTGTTTACATTTGCAAGCCAGCAAAATTGATGTGCAAGGCTGTGATATATAACCGAGAACTGCATTTTTCCCAGTCTCTTTTAAGATAGAATTTTTCCTGTTGTCTGTATTTCATTAAAAGCCAAATAACTACCATTATTTATCAGTTATTTTAGAAAATGTTAAAAGTTATGTTGGAGAGGATTTTTTTAATCTGAATTTTAGGTTTGTTTATAGCACCTTTGTTCAGAATTGCTTTTTCCATGCTGAGAACACTTAAATCACTCCTAGATACAGATGCATTGAAAATATGTATGTATACATGTTTAAATTAGCATGTTTGTTTCTAATGTAATGAACACAATTGAGTACAGCAAGCTGGTGTGGCATGTGCTGTTCCACGTTTGGCTGTGCAAAACAGTCAGTGATTCACTACCTGTGTGAAGTATCTCAAACACTTTTATGGAAAGATATTAAATACAATAAATGTCTAATTCTCAGTTATAAAGTTTTGATTTTTTTTCCTGTATAACTTTATTTGTCTTTCCCTGGACTTGAAATAGCAAGAAAGCTGGAGTAAGCACAAAGAATTTGGAGGCAGAAGAAGGACTGAAAAATCGTTCATGTAAAAAGTACAGATTGAAGATTTGGCAATGGGGTATATGGGCATCTGTTCCCAGGCACTGCCTTGTGCTTAGGCATGGCTGACAGTGATTGAGTTTGGTAAAACTTGTGGTCTGCAGTTTGTGTAGAGCCACCTAACAAAGACCAGATCACCTGGCACTGATTGGCACAATGTGTAACTGAGACATGGAGGAATGAGACAATGTGGAGGCTGCCTGACCTCCCCACCAGCCCCACATCATTGAGCTTTTTGATTGGTTTGTATATTGAAGACAACGCACAAACTGTCTATTCTATACTCCCTATGTACCTAAATGAAGTGTTATATCCTCCAGAATTATTACTAAAAGCTCGTTCCTCTGCTTTATTAGTTGTTTCCTTGTGAGAGGATCTATTTTGTCCTGTCTGCACATTGTTTTTTCCTATTATCAATACCCTAACACCATTATAAATGGAAGATAGAGACTGAAAATGCAGCTTTGTCTATTATAATTTTTTTCAACTTTATAATTTGGTTTTCTAAAAGGATGAGGATATATTTGGTGACATTTGCTGTATGTGGAAGATGTTGGAACTGGTAAAAGATGTTAACAGAGGATGGAGAATTTATGCATCATAAACTTTTCCATAATTTAAAGTTTATCATTTTGCGGCAGTCCATCATATAATTTAATGTCATGATGACACCAACAGTGAAAATGCTTCAGCTTTCATTATTAAATTGTTTGATCTTTAATAGCAAGTGGCTGTGATGACAATTTCCAGATCTGCTGGGAAAGTGTGGTGTGATTCAGGAACCTCCATCACCCAGTGCTGTCTTGCTTATGCTGTGGGTATTTTTTTCTGAGTTGTAACACTTGCCTGGGATGGCTATGTGAATTACCCCTCAAAAAAAGACATAAAATATTTCTATCATTTGCAATAACTTGTACTAAAACCATTTATTGCATCATTCACTGTGTCAAAGGCACTAAATGGAAAATATCTGGGAAAAAGTTCATTATTCACAACAACTATTTTTGGAGATGTTTATGGTCAATCAATATTTTTTTTCTATATCATTTACATTAGAATTAAGTAATGCCTGAAAGATAAAATGTCATGTAAATTGATGGCTTCCCATAGCTGGCAGTGGAAAAAGGAGCAAGTAAAATTTGTAGCATCCCCCCGGCCTCCATTGGGAACTGCTTCTGCATACTGAGATTTTCATTCTGGACTCATAACTAAACTTCCAGACTGATTCTTTGCATTGGAACTGCCAGCTGATGGGCAGGGGGAAGGGAGTTTATCCATCCATATGAAATACCAAGTAACATCCTGAGATGTCACCTCGTAACATTTTGCTTAAATGCCATGATATTCTAAACAATGGCCTGAGAAGCCTGCTGAAATGGAGCCATTTGCAAGTTTGCAGACATCTATTGTTGGTTACTGCTGATAAATGACAGGGAATAAATTGCTTGATGAATTGCAACTTTTTCTTAGTGTAATACATTCTGAGACCTGCAACTTCCTCCATAGAAGTTTTTTTCTGTAAGTGTTTGAGTGCTTTGAGCTGAGGACAGGCACTCCCTTACTGCTCTGAAGTAGGAATTTACAAATTGCCACAGAAGTGTGAGCTGCTGGTTTGTGCAGGACAGGAAGGCCTTTTATTGTGGGATTATTGTCAGTTTGTTTGCAACATGGGAAACATTCCTCTGCATGTCTTACCCTGATATACCAAACAAGATAATTCAATTTTTTTTTTACTGAGAGATAAGCACCCTCACCTGCTTATGAGCTGCCAACATGCACAGTTACCATGGAATAAGTGATGCAAATTAGTTTTCTCTTTAGCAAAGTTTCTATGTGTCTATTGTCTCTCTGACAAAATTGTTTCAGAATGTAGTACCATCAAGCAATTATGGAACTAATATGGGAAAGAAAAGTTCCTCTTTAATCTCCATCAAATGCTATTTATAGAGCAAAGGGATATCAGTTCTTGATTTATTTTTGTAATGCTTTGAAGCATGAGGATGCATGCTTTTTATTCAGTTCTTACTAATAAACTTATGTTTCTCCTCATTATCCCTGGGTGTCTAATCTGTCTAGTGGCTGGTATGAGTACCTGAAAGAAGGAAATTAAGAATTCACTTTCCGTGTTCTTTCATGCTGATGAAACTCAATGAAATGAATACTCTTTAAAGGAAAATACAAAATAAGAAGTAAATTTTTAGAAGGTGAAATACATTTAAAATTTCAAATCCTTACTTTTACTTTTTTCCTTTTGCAGTATTTGCTGTCTCCCATAGAAGTCCAAAGAGAACATTGGGTTATCAGGAAATGGATGAATCAATTCCCTTCAGAGGCAGAGTTCAGTTGGGGAAAACTTCCAAGGTATGGAGAACGAATATCAATGAACATAAACAGTACTGCTGTGAGCAGAGAGGGCTGGGACTACTCAAGACGTGAACTCCTACAGTAAATACAGCTTGAAGGTTAAAGGGGCTCATTTGGGCAGAAAAATCTCTGAATAGTGTATTTTTTAACAAAGCTATTTTCATAAGTGTTGAATCTGAATCTCAAAGCCAGCTTCATCTGTGTAAAATTCAGCCAGAGTATATCCTAGTAAGTTCAAAGTGAGGCTTAATGGAATTGCACCTTGATGCAGAAACCTTTGGCATTTTTGTGGCTATCAGTATTTTAGGGGCAATATGGCATTTAAATAAAATCATTAGGAAGCAAATGAACAGTGTGAAATGCTTTGTTATTTGGCAATACTGAAAAGCAGATATGGAACACATGGCTGAGACAAATATTATGCAGGGTTTTTGGGGACATTTTTAAATTTAAATGAAAAGAAATGCAACTTTTTTGTGAAGGTCAAATCTGTAAAGAAAGGCAAATATGAGAAGTTTCCTTTGGACCGAATTATGCATTTAAAAATAAAATTTCTCTTTAGAAATGTTAGGAATCAGTTCAGCATTGTTTTGATATTTCCTTTTCTTTTTTTGACTGGGCCACATTTTTCAGTCAAATCACTGTCCAGTGAATGGTGTTTTTTTTCTAATTGGTTAAAGTCTGAATGAGGTTTAATTTTACACCTAGACCTATGAATCTTTATGATATGAGCTCAAGTTCCAGCAGCTAAACATGATTTCAGTTTTTGTTGATTGGCATATGAGGGTATGAGGTATAATGCTTATAATAAAAATTATTTTAAAAAGTTCTTTAAAAAATTCCTGCTTTTCTAAAACCATGCTCATAGTACAGATCCCTGAATTTCAGTTTGAAAAGCAGTGGCCAATGACCTTGTACTCAGTAGGTGATTTAAACCAATTTTGTGGTGTATGTTCTTTTAAACTTCTATTTATTTTAAAACTCCAGAGGGACAAAACATCTGTTTTCAGCCTCTTGAACACAGTGAACTCTCTATGTTCTCTTTAACCATTTTCCATCAGGGCTGCTGTTATATCAAATCAGTGAGAGCTCAATAAGGTGTGATAATATGTGAGAAAGTCACTGAGAGTAGAAAGTTCCAGATTAGTTGATTTCTTGCAGTATTTTGTATCACAATTGTGATCTGAAGGTCTAAAGGAATATTTATTTTCCATTAGGTGCTTGTGTTTTATTTGTTTCCTATGGGATATATGTTTGGTTTTATAATCTATTTGCATCTGTTATAAAATGATTATGTATTTAGGACCTTAGGATAAACCAGTAATTATCCTAAAGGTGTTATTGACACTCTGCACTGTTACGAGTACCAAAAGACCTGTTGTGATAGGCATAGTGGATAATCTGCTGCCCCTTTTATTAAAGAGCCTTGGCTTTTGTATCAGCTTTTTAACAGTCATATATGTTTGGAAAACCCTTTTTTGCCTCATTAGCTATTATAATTAAAAGATAGAGATAACAATGCAGGACATATCTCCTGTGTATGATCTCCTGTGCCACTGCAGCACTGTTCCTGCTTTAGATCCCCCTAATGTACAAACATGGGAAGATGCTTTTGGAAGGCAGTTTATACCTTAGGATGTCCATTAGCATTTCCCAAAGCAATTTGTGTCCTTTCTTGTGTGACAGAGATATCGATCAAACGCCTGGTGAGTTAAATGGTTGCAGCTTAATCATGTAAACTTGTGGATTGAGGATTCCACTGCTGGGAGTCAGTGCTGTAATATTTCTCTACCCCTGACAGAGAAATCAGTGTCCTGATTTCTGCCTGCCTTCCAGTTGACTTTTCCAAGCTCTGTGCCACAGAACAGTATATAATTGTGGAATTCTTAAGAGATTTTGTTGATATATTTTTTCTGGCTGCTGTAGCTGCTGTAGCCTGCACAGACTTGCCTTTCCCCTCTTTTCTGTTAGCTGTTCTGAGAAGGGAGAAAACCTTCGTGCTGCTGAGCATCTTATCTGCAGAACTGATCTGTCTGTGGAGTTCTGAGGAAAAGTCAAATGACAATATGTCAGCTTTTCAGGTCTGGAGAAATTATCCCACATTACCTTGGCAGTGGTAATAGTTTACAACGTTCATGGTCTGTAATGGGCTGTTTGCCTTAAAGGGCTTTGACAGTTTTGCTGAACTTAACATGTACTCAGCTAAGGGATGATCTTTCTTCACTACATCACTTGCAGTTTGAATAGGTCACATTTTGATAAGACGTGTTTGATTTACTGTGAAACTGCTGTATAAAACCTCCTTTTTGCTTACATATTTCTCAAAAGATTCACTGTATTATTCTGAGAGCAAATACCTAATTATTTGCTGCTGAAAGCCATGTAAGAACACCTCTCTATTTCTGCAATCCTTTGGTGATATCTGCCACAGTAAATTTACATCCAAAATGAATAATGCAATGGAAAGTGATTTCATTTTGTTGGTTTGTTGAGCTGAAGTCTAGCTTTGTCATAAGACAAAAAAAATAAAAATGAAGTCAGAGCCTGGTGGGGGAGGTGTGTGTTGGAGAACTGTTGTCAGTGGCTTGTTTGACTCCATTTTATCCAGGTCTGGAACTGAGCATTTGCTGATGCCATTGATACCAGGTCAAGCTGTACAGGTACTTCTAAACTTTTCAAACACAGGCCTCCTGAGAGAGTGCCTCTGAAATAGTTTCTTATAATGATATTTCTTCCAATTACATACAGCACAAGATAATATTTAGAAGAAAAAACACTGCTGCCATGGTGGATGGAGCTTGCCTGTGCTCTTCTGACCTGTATCATCAGATATGATTTGTAGGGCTGCCAGGAAGAAGAGTTTTTGGTAAGTGTTGCACTGCAAAATGGTCTGGGCTTTTCTTGAGGATTTGAATGTCTCTTACAGTCGTGTTCAGGGAGGAAGTGTTGGTTATGACAGGGCAGGCCAGCACAATGAGGTGATGAATCATCAGCACCATAATGTCTGTGACTTTAACACCTCTACCAGGATCCTTGTATAGAGTTTAAGGCCTATAAAAAAGCAAAATGAAGAAAATACATCTAAGAACATCTACTGTCATGTAAAATTTCTCTGATGGTGGATATAAGATTAATGTAAGGCTGACTCTTCACTCATAAGCATTTGAAGCAAAGTTGTTTGAAGCTGTCATAACAGCACTAAGCTCCAGAATGGTTCTTTTTTTTTGCCATTTTGAAGATTATCTTAGCTGGGTGCCACCATACTGGGAACATGAATGATGAAAAATAATGCTGCATGAACATACTGCACAAGAGGTCATAAGTATTGTAAGGCTTAAGGAAAGATTAATGAACAGAGAGTAAACTGTTTCCCTGAGTTGGTATCTGAAGCCCATGCATAGCTCTTTGGCTGTGTCTTTGGCTATCCTCCAATTGCCAAAGCTACTTGTGAATTGTAGCTCTTTGTTTTTAAATGTATATAAAATCCATATCCCAACTCCTTTGCAAGCAGAGAAGCTGAGCAGATCTGCCCCATTGTCTGAGCATCTGACAATGCCCATAAAGTATCCTAAGAAAATGATGATAATTCTGTTCCACCTGTCGTTTGGCTCTAAAATGGGAATTTCTTAGATTGGGCCTTCAGCCATCCATGCTTATGTTTGAGAAATGGTAACAGACATTCTGTTTATCACTTGTAATAGTTGCCCATATGCCATGTGTTAGGTGTCAGGTGGAAGCATCCTTGCTTCTGTGTATCATAGCAAGGAATACCATGAATTTCAACCTGGCTGAATTCAGAACCCAGAGTATGTTTATTTGGCTGGAGGGCATACCATTAAGTGGCATAAGGGAAGTCTCTTTCAATCACTAAAGACCTTTCTTACTGTAATCCCTGCTGCTTCCAGGAATTGGATTTGGGAAGTGAAACCAAACCTTTTTCTGGCAGCTCTGTGACAATGCCTCCAGGGCTGCTAGTGTATTAGGGAAAAATTCTGCCAGGCTTTCTACAATGTAACATTTTTTTTCATAAATATACCAGCTGGTTTTAGTGACACTTGTGAGATATTGATGCAGAAAGTCAGGGTGGCAGAATCTTTGTTCATGAGTAGCAGCTCACGAACAGCTTTAATTCCAGCTCCTAAGAAAGGAACAAGAAACAGCTAAAGTTAGAAATTAATCAGAAAGTTTTTGCAGATAAATGAAACACCTGACTTTCCCTTGCACTCCCACGACATCCCTAGTGATCTGATGTTTGCTATACCAGGCAGATCACCCCCATGAGCTGATGGGTGAATTCTTTATCTGTATGTCCATTCACACTTCTGCACCTGTTTCACTTTTGGACATAACTAGTGATGATATTTCCTCTTGCAGGCTGTTTGACTCCGTATCAGTCTAGCACTTCCATAGTAATCAGGAGCCTCTACCCTTGAGACGACTTAGCTGTTCCTTGATAAATAATTAGTAAAGAACACATCAGCTGCTGACATCTTGCTTTATCCTCTTGAATCATATAGGGAAAACTTTAAATGTAGCAAACATTAATTAACACATGTCTTTTCTGTGTTTATTATCCATTTCAATTTCCCTAATAGGGCTGCATCCAAGTGAAGGGAATATTTCCATTCTGAAAATGATGTGAGATTCATGTGTTTGCTTTCATTCCCTCTGTGTGTCTGCCTCAGCTTACCATTCTTTCATAACAAAGCTGTCCCCAGCTTGCTTTTTAGTTTTTCAGATCACATAAAGGTGCTGACATTCAACACAGAGATAGTACATTTGTTTATTTTTCAGTTTACTGAATGCATCTCCCGACATAAATTTCAGTAGGTGAAAAAGATAACAGAGAATATTGAGCATAACAGAAGCAGCGTTACAGCAAGTGAGTTCACACTCTCACTTGTACCTTAGCTAATGGGATGCCCTTGCAGATATGCTGACAAAAGGGCTGTTTTAAGTCCTGCCCTAGCTGTGCTACCACAAGCCATGCTGACTGCGGGGTGACAGCCTCCAGACTCTGCAGGCAAATGCTCAAAGGGCAAGGGCAAACCACAGTTACCTACTGCAGTGACTTGCAGCTGCAGCCATTGATTTCCCCGTGCAGAAATGAGAAATGACATCAGATGAGCTTTGTGGTGGAAACTTGATTAAATTGAATGCTGCAGCAGACAGAAAGGATTACAGTGATGTTAGGTTTCTAAGAAAACGTAGCACAAAAGTCTAGGCTGTACCTCTGTCAGTTGAATCTGACAGCACTGGTCTGCCAGAAAAACTTCTGAAGGTAAAGACTCCAGCCTGACGTACTTTGTTTACATTCAGCTTATGGTTGTTTAAAATCTGGGTTTGGTGCTGCATATGTTTGGATAGAGCAATCTGACTGACTTCTGGTATTTCAGATCTTAACTCTGATTTAGCTTCTTATTACATATGCACAATCCACCAAGTGCACATTCCTGTCTAGGTGCTGTAAATTAGCTACAGTATATGAATCTCAGCATGTAATGCAATAGCATTTTATTCATGTTGGAAGTAATGACTGCATTATGTATTTCATGCCCAAAGAGAAATAGCGTGACTTCAGGCAACAGAAATTAACAGTATGAAGCATTATTGTTTGTGATGTTGTTGATGTTTTAATTGCTGATCATTAATCTGTGTTCTTCAACTCCAGTGTTGGTGAAATTATAATTAGTCCAGTGTGTTTTGCTGAAATGTAGGAAACAATCAGTCTGCCACTAATGATAGGCCACGTGGGACTCTGAAACTGAGTATCAAGTCAGTACTTCTGTTCCACAGTGCCTAATTTTTTTTTTTAATATTTGTATTTCTGGAGTACTTATCGGGAGAATAATTTACACTAAAGAAAACTTACAGAATTGAAAAAAAATTCAAATAGATTCTTGCATATTTTATTTATTTCCATCTAATAACTTAATGATAGAATTCCTGTGCCACAGTACAGTGGAAAAACTTTGGACATACATCTTTCTGGAAATGTAAATAATGTCATAGTTGATCCTACGTGTGGCCTTTATTCTCTCATATGTGTATTTGCCTCAATTAGAAGTACATATACTCCACTTATTGTATTACTTTTTTATTCAGGCAAAGACAATTTAATCAAAAGTTGGCTCTCATCATAATGCATGTGCACATGAGCATTCCTGAAATTTAAAACTGTGCACATGTTTCAGGATAATTTATATTGTCAATCCAAATGTAGCTCTGCTCTAACACCATATCACATTCACTTACATCAATGCAAAAGGAGTTGAAAAACTGCAAATTTGTTGTATATCTGTACAACTTGGTCAATATGAAAGATGTTCACAGAGGAATAACTAAGGGCTACAAAGCAGCAATTATGATTTTGCATTGTCTGTAGTGGCTGGGCTTAGCATGTGTGGCAAAGGTGCTCCAGCAAACCAAGGAATGACTGTAAACTTCCAAAAGTGAGTTGATACAAATCCAAGTGTGGAAGATCCTTATTTTATTGAGTTTGCCTGAAATCAACTGGAAAGAGATTTTAATTAAACAAAACAAAAGAGCCCTTCAGAGGTGACTGATGAGCATCCCACTGAGGGTTTTTCACACTGTAAATACAATGCTTCAAGTGCACTTGACTCACACTGCTACATTTTGCCTTTAAAGCATCTATAACCTGATCTGGCTCGAGATGAAGTCAGTGAGATATTGTCTGCTACAAAAAAGAGGCTTGAATCATTCTTTTAATGAGACATTTGACATAAATCTGGTTTTAAATAATTTATCCAACTAGGAATCCATCCCTTTCTGTTTAAAGAATAAATTTATTTCCTTATTATATCTCCTTATATACCAACTCTAAAATTCCATTAAGCTACTTTCTCCAGAAAAAAAAAAAAAAAGTATTCTGGTTTAGAACAGAAGCAAACAAGTGTTTATTGAGAAACTATTTTGTATCATTCTAAACCCAGACGTTTCCACACTAATCTGTATGCTCACTGATGACATTCCTATTGCCACAAGACACAAGCTTTTAATGACTGGTGCTTTCTGGTTAGAAGTGTCAAGAGAGGGGAACAAACAGCCTTGGCTCTTGTGTGACTTAGGAATTGTTAAAAGGTGCCCACTGTTGGTGTTAATCCATGCCAGCTGCAAAGAGGATTGAAATTAGGGAGCTCTTCAAATGATAATTGTAGTAAACCTTGACAGATGTACATCGTTTGCTGGTGTTGTTAAGACAACATTAATTTCATTGATCCATTCAGTATTATCATGCTGATTATAGGTCCTGCAGAACATCTACACAACCTAATCAGTTGTTTTCTTGGCAAGTCCATTTTTTGTGTTTCTGTGAGATTACCCAGCTCCCTGAGTGCTGAGCAGTGCCATTTCTTGGCAGGATGAGACATTGCTTCTAGTAAGATACACTTCAAAGCACTGTGCCACACCACACCAAATATCACTTGAAAACAGCATAAAACCTTCACTTTCATTTCTTTGCTTTTCATGTTTTGCACCTTATCTTGGAAGCATTAAAGGCAACCAGCTTTTTGGCTTTCATGCCTGTCTGAAGATGTAAGTACAACAATGCTAATGCCAAAATGACTAAAGAATTAGAATGAAAAAGTCCCTGAATGGAGAAAGGGTGGGAGGGAAGCAGGAAAATGAGCAAAGAAGAAGATGAAAAAAGGAGCATTGAGGAGAAAAACTATTTCTTAATTACACTATGAACTTTCTCTTGTGAATCTTGAATCTCACCCTAATTAAAGTAATTGGCATGTAGCAGTGTGATACAGATGGAATTCAGACACATTCTGTACTGGGCAAAGAGGCTTTAAATTTGCATTTGCTAGCTAGCTTGCAAAAAAGCTCTTTTTTTCCTCTTCCATTATGTGCAAAAGGAAGAAGGGGATTACATGGCTGTTAAGAAAGAGAAGGCACGTGAATGCAAAAATCTGAATTTTTCTTAAGGCTCAGTATGTTCACCTTGCATTCAGAAAAGTTAGAGCTCCTGCAGGGTTGTTCCTTCGGTAAATCATCAAAATATCTCAGGTTATTTAGTTGTTCAGGGGAGCTTTTGCCTAGTCTGGAAGTGCTGAAATAAAGTAGCGTGAAAAGGTTAAAAATTGACTAAAGTATCGTGCAGGACAAATAAAAGAACCTATGAAAAATGAGGAATAATTGAACCTGCAGGAAAAAAGAGCTGTGACCCAAGAAGTAAGAATAGGAGGACGTGACAAACCAAACTAGAAAGCCAAAGAACAACTTTGCCTGAACTTTGTGCTCATTAACATCAGATCCCTTCAAACTCAGTTTGTTCTGTGATTCTGTGAAAATACCCACCCACAGGTTGCCCTTACTCACATAAACCTCTTCCTCATTAGGTGTGAGTGGAAAATAAGTGTGCTTTGTATCTTTAAACAGATGAAGTTGCAAAAACAATGACCAGAGCTTTAGGTTGTTACACAAATGGGAAATACCAAATTTGTGTTGTTCCAAGTGTGTAAAAATGAGCCCCTGGCATAATGGAGGTGTGCTAGCTTTAAGGATCCTGCACTTAACACCCATCTCTGTGCAGATGTGAAATGAAATGGAATATCTCAGCTCTGTGTGTGGATCAGCTATTGCACAGGGTGAAAGAACCTTTATTTGGGACAACGGAAGCAGACAGGAATCATTGGGGGCTAACATTCTTAGGTCATCTCTGTCCACGAGGTAAACACAGAAACTGTGACCAAAACCACAGGACAGTTTTTTGGTAAAAGAGGATCATTCTCACAAGTGAGAAAAGTAAAGAAAGTAGCCTTTTTTTTCCCCTTTTAATAACATTTAGGACACATAGTGAATCCTTTGAAAGGTAAGGAATTTGAATATGCTCCTTTAATTTCATCCTGTCACCTGTGCAGGAACAGAAATACCAGAAAGTGCACTCTTGTCTCCTGTGCTTGTCAGCTCTTCTGTCTCTGCAAGCCAAGAAAACCTTTGCTTTTTCTTCTTCCACTGAACCATTGTCAGTTTTTAATTTCCCTGAACTTGTTGTGAGATCAAAGCCAGGGGTCATTGGATGGGAGATCTGCTGCAGTGCAAGCTCAGCAATGGGAAACCAGCAGAGTAGCACAGCTTCCCTGTGCTCAGTGACCCTTCTTCAGAGGTGAGGTCAAACACTTGACCCTGCCATAGATGTACAAAGCTGAAAGGAGATCTTGCACTGGAGTGCCTGGAAGGAGACTCAGCTCTCCACCCTTCTCACTAGGAGATGGACTCTGCTGAAACCTAGTGGAGCTAACCAGAGGTTTAATTAAAATTACACTAATCTAACAAACTACAAATTCTGATTAAGTGGTAAAACAAAGTGCGTAAATCATTATTAAAATTATTCTCTCAGACACTATCCCTTATTAAATGTTTTCTAGGCTTTGTTTTTGATGAAGCAGAATGAGTGGTGGTTAGTGGTAGAGGTCACACGTGCTCTTCATAAGTTTAGCATATTTCCTAAGTCTAACTGTTTGGTAGAACTGCAGATAGGTTTTAAACTCAGTTGGAGCCAGGGAGACACAGACTCAGGTGTACTTTTATATGTTTTTTTCTGGCCTGAAACTGTATACACAGGTGAGAGTTTTCTTCTGGCCATGCTGCACAGTTTTTTGTAATTTCATTAAAAGGCATCCATGGATGGCACCAAAAATAGTTTTATTTAAAGAATCTTGGCCTGAGTTGAATAGTTGCTACAAGGATGCTGCATGCTACTTACAGGAAGTAGTTACTGACTGATTTGTGGTCTGTTGTTGCAGTGTGCCATGGTTTGGGCATCTACAGGGGTAAGCAAACCACACTTATTATGGAAAGTGGGAGGGCAACGTTTGGTAGGCTGAGTCTGGTAGTTTTGGAATGTTTGGATTTTTTGTTTTGTTGCTTTTTAAAGATACTGTTTTTATGGCACTCAGAGTTCTGAATATAAGCAGAAAGCTGTGAGGTGAATAGACAGTGCTCTTGGTGCTTAGAGCACCATTTCCTGTTGTCCTTTTTGTGTGTCTGACAGGCCTGTTATTTTAAGGGGGAAAAAGTTGTAATTTTTTTTTTTTTTAAGTTAGGAAAATAAGTCCAAGGGATCCTGCTAAAAGGCAGCCTCATACTGTTGTCATTAATGGCTTCCCCTGAGAAACTGGCAAATCGATAAATTAAGCTTTCTCTCTGTGACAGCCTTTCACACACTCAAGATGTAGCCCTACTTTAGTCTTCAGCAGCAGTAAATCAATCTACTATAGAAATACTTTGCTTTCCTACCCAGGTACAAAATATATCTGGAGACTTGGTGTGTCAGTTCTCTATGTTTAGTTCGAAGTCATTTTGGCAATCACAGGAGGCATAAATTTTGTATTTATGTTGAAATGCATTCCTAATTGAGATGTCTATATTGCTTCAAGCCTCTCTTCTTGAAAACCAATTAATAAATTTCACACTAGAACACAGTCTTTTTATTAAGACTCAATTAAGGAAGATATAATGAGGCCAAACTAGGTAAAGCTTTTAGTGTGTATTATACACAGCAGATCTTGAAAGATAGATACAAAGTCAAATCTCACTTTGAGCCTGCTTTCATCTAGCAGCAGTAGGAAGTCCTATATGGTGCCTCTACCAACAAGAAGTTCATAAAAAAAAAAAACCTAAGCAAACTGAAATTACCATGCACAAGTGAGAGATGAATTTTAGTTATGTCCCCTGTGGGAACATAACTGGGAAACCGACCCTTTTGTTTCAAACTTTTTTATAAAAACTGGTGTCTTATTTCATTAAATATTACCAGTTGCTACTAAATAATTATAACTTGCCTGCATTGACTTTTTTTTTAAAAAATCTCCATTTGCAAAAACTGTTTTAACAGTTAGCCAAATTGTCTTCATATTAATATCAAGATGTAGTATAGTTTCTCAACCTTGCATAGGCTACTTAGCTTTAAAAATGCAGATGGTGATACTTTGAAAACTCTGTGATACTGTTCAGTACTGTGCCCTGTGATACCCAGAGATCTGAGCTGCTGATGGGAAATCTCACCTGTGAGAGGATGGTAGCAACAGCTGGTACTGACCTGTCTTAGTCTGATGGAAAACATGGCAAATTTACCTGAACATTTGTTGAAATAATACTGGACTTAGGCTACAGTATTTAAGAAAGTTGAAAGTAATGTTGATTATGATGTCAGGCAGAATGTCTCTGAATTAAACAGAGGTTTATGTATTATAATTGGGTTACAGTTTATGTTTTATAAATCTTGGCCATGAATAAGTAGAGTAAGAAATTCAATGAAGAACTTAAAAAGAAAGAAAGGGTGGAAGGAAAATTGTATAAGTCATCCCTACAAATCCCAGTGTGGACTCACGACTCTGTGTTTACTGGGAGTTGTAGATCCAGATCTATTAAGTTTTTGCCAGGTGTGAATTTCACAATATATATCCAGAATGTTGCTGGAACTTGGATTTTTGAGATTTTGGAAATATCTATTAAACTTTATGATAAAAAAAAAAAAATTCTGAGACTTTGGTAGCAAGTTTCATTGTTTCATTGGAAACATCTCTCACTGCAAGATGAATTCCTTTCCAGGAGTTCTTAAGTTGTACATATAGAATTCTCACTGTTTTCCATTAAAAATACATAATAATTTCTGTGTAGTCTTGCAGATGCTCACAATTTCTCCTTATGGGTAAATGGGGTGATCCCTAACACCAGTCACTTTTTCTAAAGGGATTAATTCCTCCCAAAAATATGGTCTTTTTTGAAGACATGACATTAAACATTGGCCTAAGCAGAAAAAAAGAGGTGACATGATCAGAAGCATAAAGAGCCTGAGCCTACAGGACATGAGGTGCCAGAATAACTTGAAATTTTCAAAGGGCTTAAGACTGTGTTAGTTTATAGATCTTGGCATCATGGATGCAGTGATAATTATCACTGGTTATAGTTCTTTGATAATTAATGGGAGATTTTAGGTGCAAAAGTCCTTGTGTGTATCAATGGAGTTGTTGCCTTAAAAGTATTTGAAGACATGGTTCTTCATTTCTCTTATGTGAAGAAAAAGTAAAATCACATACATTAAAAAAATTCTCTTGAAAATATGTAGTGCATACGTACATTGCTAATGATGATCACTGGAGTGAAACTGGGATGGGTGTAAATCCATTTTCAAGTATATAACTTAACAGAACTTACTTCTAGGATATGATTAAAAGTAATTAAAAATAAATAAAAATACTAAGGAAAGTTCCAAAATGTCCCAGTCAGTATAGCTAAATGAGTTTTGTTGATAAATACTTAAAGAGCTGTAGGAGGGGTAGAAAAAAAAATCATCACAGCTTTCTGACAATATTTAATAATCTATTTAGCAAGATTTGAAAGAAAGCACTTTGTCCAGATTCCTGAGTTCCAGTTGTTTTGTCCTGTTTAATGATACATTTTAGAAAGTTTAATTATTTTTCCAAGCCCTGATTTGATATTGACTTATTGTTAGAACTCTTGATGACATTTCTCCCAGTATCACAAGATTTTGGGCCATTTTTAGAGAGATGAACCCAGACTGAAACAGTTATTTCAAATACCATTACGGAAGAAGGACACTTTCCAAGACAATGTGTGTGGCTGCAAAGAAAGAGGAAACCAGGATTTTGGAGTTTATCATTAAATAAACTTTGAAGTCTCAAGTGTATGTACATTTATTTGTTGGATTTAGCTAGAGTTTAGTCCAAAAAAACAGGTCATTAGACCTTCACCCAGCAAGGAACTTGCACACATTCATAACTTTAAATACATGAGTGGCTGGATTCAAATCATGGTGTTAAATGTTTTGTTTGACTGGCAATGCATTGATTGCTTTTTGGCACCAATCTCATTCTTTCTTTAAATGAAGTTAGCCAAGAAATTAGAAGCCTTAGTTCACTCCCTTGTTCAGAGAAGAATGCCACATGTAGAGCTCTGCTGACAGAGCTTTGGGAGGCTGAGAAAGACCTTTTTTATTGAAGAAAAACAGTATTGTACATGACTTCTAATAATTAGTGCTTGGTCTGAAGATCCTTATGGTTTGCTTGGCTTGAACTGTTTCCAAACATCATCCCCTCAAGAAGAATACAGCCATTTAGATTCTGATTTTCAAATTCAGTAGAGTAGTTACTCCTTATCTTTTGAGATTTCATACAGGCTGTGGATGGCAAACAGTCCTTACGAGTGCTTGTGTCTGGAAGTGTCAATAGTTTGGGTCATAACTGGGGCCAGGAAGTCATTTTGAGGCAGTAAGTGGTTTTTTACAGTGGCAAAAATAATAGCAAAAACGGGCTGTTGTGGACAAGGGTTCATCCTGCCTTATCCAACTCCCAGAGTGTTTGGGGGGGTTGTGGTGGTGAGCTACCTCAGCTCCTGTACAGGGCAGGCTGGGAGAGATGTCTCTGGTTCCAGGGAAGGTCATGCAGCCTTTCCTCCATTCCAGAGATTTCCATTATGGTGAGATAGCTGGATCCCTTCAGCCTCTGAGCTTCACCCAGCTTCCACCCTGATCATCATCACCATAATTTCTCCTTTGGTGATTGCAGGAGGCATGATGGAGCTGCTATATCTGTGAGCTGCTTGGCTTCCTTTTCTGATATTCCCTCTTTACCTTTCTTTAAACAGCTTTAGTTAATTACCTAAATAGCCCATGTGAATCAGATTAGAGAATTTGAGAAGCTTTCCATATGGCAGAATGTCTGGGGTTTGTTTTCCGGCAAGATAAGACAGTTTTTCTCTAAATACTTCATTTTCTGCAAAAAAAAAAAATTAAAAATATATTCCTGGCCCACATCAGGATTCTTATTTTCAAGAATGCAGCTAAACACAGGAAATCAACCTGAGTTTACAGTTATTTTGCTTCACTTTTCTTCCTTTTAAGACAGTGTTAGGGTTCCCCAGGTGCTGTGAACATAGATTGGTTTGTGTCCCTTTGCTGTTCCTCAGCAGCCCAGCAGTGCCTCCTGCACATGTGCACAGCTGGGAGCTGTTGGTAGTGACTACTAAACCACACAGGGTGCAAGACCTTGTGAGACAGGCAAAGTGAAGGATCCATTTTTCATTGCACTACACATTGTGGAAGAAGAAATAGAAGGGTTTTTTAATCTTTTTCTATTTTGAGGTAGATACAGAAAAACCAATACTGGACAGGTAAAAAGAACATTTTGTATTGGAAGAACATTAGAATGCTTTGTGTGTGACTTAAAATTTCTTTGCTGGTTTTATCACTTCTGGTTCTGAATCTAAGAATCCAAAAGGCAGTTTTCTCAAGTTTCATTACAGAACCTGTTGTAATGATTGTATATATTTCCTGTGATTATTCTCCCTTTTCCCATATTAGTGCATCACTTGACAGAAACTGCTCCTGACTGTCTCGAGAATAAGCATAAAATGGAGTGAAGATGCAGTCTTTGATTTGAAACACCAAGACATCAGTTAAAAGACAGGAGCCCTTGTGGGAAAAAATTTCCTCTGGGATCCATTTCTCACAAGGGGTTTTGCCCTTGTTGGTAATGTATCCCAGAGGAAACTTGGAAATGCTGTAATAGCCAATTGCTGCTGCAGATTTCCCAATGACAATCTTTTCTGTTTCGATAGATGGTTTCACTAGATCGCTGAAGAATGATTGTGAGAAGGTCACATTTATCTCTTTAAAATTAAAAACATCATTAAAAGGTCTTGGCTGCATCAAGGCCAGGAAAACACAGATGAGTGACTTCACAGTCACACCTGAATACTTATGAACTAAAATGTGGGAGGCTTCTGAAGCTTTATTCCTCATTTTTCCATTCAGTGTGTTGGTTGGCAGATAACTAAGTCCTCTTTCAAGAACATTGTTTACTTTAAATGTGGCAGCAACCTGGCTAAACAAACTCCCCACACTTACTAATCCATTTCCCCTTTTGTTTGTGGTTTTTTTTAATAGGTCCACAAGTTTTTGCCAAAAATGTGTTCTTAAACAGGCAAATGGGAGAATACTGGAGCTAAAAAAGCTGTGCTCACTGAATGTATTTGCCAAATGAGTCAGAATAGGATATTTAGAAGACAGGGATCAGTGCATTATTGGCCTAACTGGGGACTTATGCAGAAATAATTATGAACTGTAAAGAACGGGAGGTAGTGGGCATTGGAGCTCTATAAGAGTTCAGTAAGTTGTGTAAAATCATGGCTATAACCCTTTATATTTCAGTCAGTGGCTCAGTCACTCTGAATGAGCTGGATACTCACCTGCTTCCTCAGGCTGTTTTTGGATAAACTGTACACATCTGCCTGGGTTGGAAGTTGAAACAGATTGATTTTGACTGGATGGAAAAAAACACTTCTTACTTTGAGGGCAGTCAAACTTTGGGACAGGCTTCCTGGAAGATTGTGTAGTCCCAGATTGTGTGGATTCCTTGGAGTTTTGAAAACCTTGCTGGGTAAAAGCCTGAGAATCCTGGTGTGAGGTTATAGTTAACCCTGCTTTCAGCAGGAGATTTGATTTGGGCCCTTCAGTGAGCTCCTTGCCAGCCAGAGCAAATATGGGATCTCTGTATTTTGGATGTGCTCATGGTGAAGCAAATTCTCAGCCATGAGTACTTTTCATGCAAACAATTAGAGTCAAAGAAGAAACTCCAAAATCTTGACAAGTAAGATACCGTCATTTATCTCTCTGTGTAGAGCGTCTAAAAAGTGCTTTTTCTTGAATTGTTGGGCTCTGCCACACCATTTGATCTGTTGAAATGTTGTCTATAAAATATTTACTGAAACTACCCCAGCACTACTAAGCCAGAGGACACAAGTTTGGTTCTGATACTTATTCAAAGATGGAAAACATTAAGACTGAAGAGATTACTGGAGCTAAGATAATTATCTTTGGGTAATGAGATCTTAAGATACTCACAGAGGACTCTGCTAAGTAAGTTAAATTTGTCTGCAATTTCTTTCATCCACTTGAACATAGGCAGAATCCCTGCTCAGTATGTGAAACTGGCTTGGTGGAAAAGAGAAAGAAAATAAAAAAGAAAAAGAAAATAATCTAAAAAATCTTTGGCTAAGTTTGATAGTTATGAAAAATTTACTTTAATTTATTTTCTGATTGGTTGTGGGGGTGGAAAGTAATTGCAGACATTTCAACAATAAGTTGCCATTTGGATTCTGGACACTAGACCAGCTGTTCAGTCCCACATCAAAATTGTGTTAGAAGGGGGCAGTCAATGTTATAAGTCACTCTGGGCTCTTATGTAGAAGAAACAACAAAAGAAAATATTTTTCCTTTTACCCCCTACTTCTCTTCCCTTCATGCTGCCTGCTGAGAGGTTTTTAACAGCCTATCTCCATCATAGGCACATGGTTGGGTTTTACCTTTATCAGGCACAGAGGAGGCAGGCCAGCCTTTTGAAATTTCTCAGCAGTCAGCAAGAATAAAGTGGGCATCCTAGTGGTAGGAGTAATTTTCAGCTTCCTGACAACAATTGGCAGAATGCTGGGAAAAGCTATTAAAAATGAGGTTCGATCACCAAAGTCTATTTTGGCCTATATTTAATGAGATGTGTCAGCTAGAATTTACAGTAAGTGGCTAATTGTTAATAATGTGCCTGTCTGAGACCCTCTGTGACTTCAGCAGATCTGCACAATACAACCACATGTGCTTGCTAGGTTTTTCTTTATTGGGTATCACAGGTCAACTTATCACTGTAGTGAAGGAACAGGATGTGACAGGGGAAAAAAGCATTGTTAACTCTATAAAAGTTTATTTATTATACATTACTGAATGTACTATATGGGTAAGTTGCAACAAATAAGTTAAAAATTAAAAATGAAGATGTGACCTCAATAAAGCAGTGGTGTTTCATTTCCCTTCTTAATTATGCTCAGGATCAAGGGGATATTTGTATTTAAGGCACTGAATGGCTTGGTTGCAAATGTTTCTGCTCTGGGCAAGCTACCATATATTTCTTTGCTTTATTTTTTTATCAGTATAAAACTTCTTTCCCTAGCAAAAGTGAAATGTATATGCACACTGAAGTGGCTGAGGAATGGTCATAAGATCCTATAGAAAGGATTTATGACAAAATGACTTGATATGAACAAATCTAAACTTCAGTTTCTTAATCTTTTGAAAAATACAGTTTTGTAGACAGTTACATCTCTTAAATTAAAAAATGTCCAAACTCCCCCCAAAGAAAAAAACATTTAAGAATATTTTGTACCAATATGTTTGTTTCTCTGGGTGCCTCATGCCAGCACTCAGTGCTGTGCATCCCACTGGAATGTGCATGTAGAGCCAGTCAGGATTGCTGTGCTGAGGCTGTGTCCTGACTGTGCTGTGTTAGCAGGGAAATCACTGCCTGAGATACTCCATGCTCCAAATTTGCCTCTAGGAGGATTCCAGAGCTTTCTTTTGCTCTTGTCTGGTTCACAAAGTTTTCAGCCACAATATCTTTCATTAAACTAACTGACATAGCTGAAGAAAGCAGGAAGCTTTAAGTTACAAACATCTTTTTCTTTGGATTTGAAAAAAAAAACAGGCCTTGCTTAAATCCCTTCACCATCACATAAAAATTGGCTCCTGTTTCTGGCTGTGCTTCTTGACAAATGTCTTCCTTTTGTGAAAACAGAAACTGTGTATAAAGATTATTTATTTCCCAATTTTCTTATCAGGGTTTTGCAGTTTCTGATAATGAACACAACCTGGGAGACCATTTTCCTCATGTTTCCAAAATGCATTCTGAGGGTCTAGTGTGGCTTTCATAATCCCATACTTTGTAGCTAATGTCAGAAAACAGAGTGTAAATGGTCTAAAGCAAGTAATAGGAATTGAGAAGATAAATACATCAATTTTCATCTTTTAAAGAAATCAGAACTGTGTGTTTAAGTGGTTGGAAAGCAGATAGAACCTGTAGGAACTTTTGTAATGGTACCTCATGGAAACACTGGTGGGCACTGGTGTGGCACTGCATTTGTCAGATAGATACCCAGGCTGGAAAATCACCAGCTGTGTTAACGAGTTTATTTGGGCTCTGCAGGCCAAATAAAGTGCTTGGATTAAACATTGAGCTTGGGAGATAGATGGCACATCTTTATAAAAGCTGCACATGGGAATGGATCTTGTTAGTCAAGCATGAGGTCCAGTATATGAGTCATTTTCTTTGGATATGCGAGATTTTTCTTGCTAGATTAGGTAATTTCTGAGCAATAAGCTTTTACCTCTCTTTCCACCTTCTCCAGCTACCAGCTTCCTCTTAAATATGATGAATTTATAAACCTATGAAACACAGAAGAAAGGAAAAGAGTGAGATATTAAAATAGAAACTGATGGAAGGTGGCCAGTCTTGGAGCCAGTCTTCTGGGTGTCACTTGGCAGCTGCTCCCATGCTCTTTCCCTTTCTGTTGATTTTTCAGCCCACAACATGAGAGGGCACAGGTGCCTTACAGTGCTCTGTAGAATAAAGCAAGAGACACAATGGCATTGCTGCTTCTCTATCTGTTCCTATCCTTGCAGGTGATACATTCTGATACATACTTTTTAATACTTTATTTACTTCCGAAATTTTATTCATTTTCTTATTGAAGACATCCATTTTATTTTTTTTTAACATCTGACTAGAGTAATCAACTATCCTCCAGATTTAAAATCATAAAATTAAATTTGATTTCTTGGACTATTATCTTGGGCTTGTGTATTGAGAATTTCATTTCTTATTCATTCTTATTCATCATTGAAACAGATGTTCAGTTGTTTATTCAGTCACCACCTGTCTCTAAAAAGTATTTTGTTAGTTTATGAATGTCATTAGAGGAAATTCCAGGAATACTTTACCATTCTTCTAAAGCGTTGTTCTCAGCTTCACAATTAATACACTTGTAAAGCAGTCTAGATAGCATCCAAGAGATCTTCTTTTGAGCTAAAAAATGTCTGTGTGAGAAAGGTCCAGATGAAGGTTCTCATTCTCATTTATGATGCCTTCTCATCATAAATATCTTCTTGGGAATATAATGAACCTCTCAACTCCAAGAGTAGCCAAATGAAAGAATTCTAGCAAAGATAATGGTAGCCTAAAATGTTTTGGTTTCGTAACATAGCAGCTGCTGCAGATCATTCCACAGGAATCTCAAGAGTCTTAGGCCCTAATAAATAGATTTAGTAGGCAAGGTTATTTGCTGGCTTAGCAGTTGGTACAACATCACATCTCATGGTGGTGGACTACGCAACTGTATTTGAAATGCAGTTCAATGATATGTCCAGGACAAGAATCATATTGCCAGTACTTCCATACGTTTTAATTTGTGTGGTGAAATTTTTTTAAAAGTTTCTTTTCTGACAGCTACTGTTGCAGCATGCTCCTGTGGCTAAACTCAGACTGGTTTTTTTTTTTTTAATTATTTGGAAAAATTTCCAATGACGCAGATTGGAGCAATATCCATGGTGTCAGTATGTCACAGGGATGTCAGGAACCATTAGTAGAAGGTGATGATAGTCTGAGTTTTCCTTGTCAATTTTCATCTTGAAGAAACCAACAACGTGTATTACTCATATATCAAAAATACTAAATAGAGAGTATAGATGAGCTTTCTTTTTAGCCAAGACCGTTTTAGTGTGAAGGATAACGTAAATGTCATCTGCTTAAAGGAAAAGACAGTGATTCCCCTTAATAGTGATTTCAAAATGTCTAATCCCTGTATTGCAGTCCAGTCATGTGAAACTGGGGCACACTTTTATTGTAAACTCCTTGAATTTGTGGTGGATATCTGGCTAATTTCCAAGTCAAGCATGATTACAATGCTGTGCCTTCAATAAATTTCACAGAACTAATTTAGTCTTCAAAGGCATGAGGGGTTAAAGTCAGGTCAACTGACATCCTTCTTGCACGACAGCATGTCCTCAGTTAATTATGTTGCATCTATATGTGTGTTCTGTGTTGTCATACTGACTAAACTAATCCTAAAAATACTACCAAAGAAAAAATGTAATTGATGAAGATGAACGTACAGACTGCCAGCATGGCTTATTTAATGGCTCCTTCAAATGTATTAGTGAGGAGTTTCAGCTCAGAGCCCATTGTCCAGTGCTGCAGCAGATCTGTCCTGCACACAAAATCTTACCAAGTGTTAATAAAGATAATAATGGTTTTTTCAGGCTAAGCTCTACTGACACATGCATGAGACTATTAGAATGTATCAATTCAGCTTGAGTTAGACTTCTAACAGTAAGAAGTGTCTACAGAATTACATATTCATTATTTTACCACATCAAATAGATTATAGCAGGAATCACAGAGCTTTTTGTTAGCAATTAATCCAGTACATAGATAGTCCTAAATTGCAACAATGCTGCATCATTTAAATGACACTGCTGAGCCCTCTAGAAGTAGAAGGTGATGATGTAAGGAAGGGTGTAGGAAAGTAACAATATAGATAATACTGTATGGATGTATACATAGTAAAAATAAAGGCTTGCACTCCACGCAAACCTGTGACCTTGTTGGTTTGTTGTTTGTGTGAATCCTGTTCTTGCTCATACTGGTCTGAATGGGCACAAACACAGCAGTGTTGCTCAAGAGCATCAGATTAACGGATCTCTCTACCCCTGTTTGTACTTTAGATAACATGCTTACAGCAATCATTAAGTGCTTGTTCAGGTTTGAACAGGATATCCTTTCACACCAGTGAACTCAGCTGTATCCCTGAACATGTTCTATTTATGTATTCATGTCACTTATCATCTGCTTTTCTACCTGATCAGTTCACAACCTCATTGCAGCATAGCTCTGGAGTCCTGGACAGGACTCCAGAACTTTTGCACAGGTAATTCTATCATTTCACCTTTGTATGTTTGCCATCCTGGCTGTAGCTCTGTCCTGTGTACTTCATTGCCAGCAGTGATCCTGCTAATATTGTTATCCACCTTTGCTTTTCAGTCCTGCAGGATCATCCCAGTGACAGCCAGGTGAGCACAGTCCTGGAGCAAGGACTGCAGGGCATGTGATTGAGCAGCTGCAGTTTCCTCACCTGCAGAAAAAGTGGACTGTATTGCAGTGTTGACACGAGATGAATGTGACCCAGAAATTTTCTAGCTGTATTTTGTTTCTGTGATGAAAAGGACATTTCTTAGCAGGGCTTCAGATATTCCTGGTTAGAACCTCAAACACAGAGCTGCCTGCCTGCCACAACCCTGTTTACAAAGAAGGTGAATTTTAAACACAAGGAAATTGAAAAAAAAATACCACAGTAGAGAAATCCAAGAATGCAAAATAAATAAAACCTGTGGTGTCAGTTGATGCTGCATGGGATGTTGTTTCTCTCCGTATTCTGGGAATGAAATTCAAAAGGCCTATTTAGCAGTGGATCCAGGGTCGCCCTCACAACAGAAGACCTTTAATAGCTGGAATATCAGTCCAGTAAATATTGCTTGGTATTTCTAGTTTTGGGGGACATTTCTGTGTTAAGAACTCTTCTGGTGTAATGCAATGAGAAATCCTGGCCTTTTGGGGAAGGATTAGCTGATTCAGGGCAAAAGCCACGTGAGGGGTTTGTCCAGGGGCTGCTCTGTGCTTGTCAGGCTGGATTCCAGCCATGGGGCCTGGGGCAGAGCAGGGCATTTGGCAGCACTGTATTTCTAGTTCTGACTGTATTACATGGCCTAAAGGATTCATCTAAAGCTCTGAGCAGTGTCTCAGCATATTAGCTCTAAGTTTCTTATGCTAATTTAATTATTTACTTGTAAGTAGATATTGTTTGAAATTCCATAGAAACAATTCATTAGCAGCCACAAACAGATTACCACTGTGCATTAGCACATAATGAGCTATTTATTATTTAACAAAAATGTAGAACTATAAAATAACCTATTAAAATATTTGTGCACATCTCTGTTTAGATATTTGATTAATGAAAAGGTCTCATAGATTAATAGAAATGCAAGAGCAACTTGCTCATCCAGAGGTGCTTCTAACACTCAGTAGCAGTGACAGGAATGATCTGTAGACACTGAGAGCTGGATGAACCCGTGTCCCTGACACGAGCAGAGAGTACAGCAATGCTTCTGGTACTTCTCCCCAGAAATGGAGCCTGTGCCTCTATTTTTGCCTCTGCACTAACAGAAAGAGGTGCAGGCTGAAACCAAGTTACTGTTCAAAGTTACTTCAATATCACAGAAGATGTGTGAAGCCAATCAGTCCATTTTTCTGTTGTGAGACTTTTCTGGTCTGCATCACAGAAATGAACATGTGTGTATTTTTTGGCTGCTCCTTTTACTACAAATTCAGAATAACGCTTTTGGTCCTTCAGTCCAAAAATAATCCTGCAAAAAGCCCCTCCTAATAACATAACTTTTTTGACATTTTTCTAAACAAAGCTCTCATTTTCATTAATTTTTTTCTAAAAAAGTATTTTAACATTTATTATTCTATTTATTTTCTGCTAATATTTCTTCTTCCTGAATCATTGGCTTCAGCCAATAACAGAATGAGAAAGAAAGTTAAAATCCTCGATAGTGTGGAACAAGAACTGGCTTTGCTGTTGTAGGAGGAGCTGTGTCAGTAAGCTACAGATGCTGAGTTAATGAGGATATTTTTGGTAAACAGGTGGGTGGTGGGAGTGGCTCTGCCTCTGCATGTGAAGCAAAGAGAGGACTGGGAAAGGCAGGGAGTAGGAGGGCTGTGGTTTGTGCTGATTGTGATGTTGGTACTTGCTATTACTTTGGATTGAGTAATTTACCATTATGTGAGGATTTTTTGATTGTTTCATTAAGAATCCTATCCTTGTTTGGTTTTCATGTTGTAATAAATGTGCTTTGGGGATGCATTTAGGAGACTACAAAGTAAGCTGAAAATTCTAAAATTATTCTCAGTGGAAGGGCTGGGGATTGAATGGAGCCTAGAGACTGAGTGATCCTTAAAACTGAAACAAATGTTGAATCTTAATTGAACTTTGTTATCCAGGGAGCTTTGGTAGACCAGGTTTTAGGAGGAAATCCTGCTGAAGAGAATAGGGATGGTGAAGTCGCATTTGCTGCTTCAAGAAAAGATGGTGACAAAGTTCTTGGTGCTCTATCTTATCAAAACTCCCCTCCTAATCTCCAGAAGGTCTTTTGTTGGTGATAAGCCTGAGGATGACTAAGTGCCTGAACCCCAAAATGTAGGATTTGGTAACTGTAAGAAAGAAAAATGCAATATCTGCAATTAGTGCAATTATTTAAACTAAGAAGGAAGAAATAAATTGTACCTTAAGAGACAGGGAATTTCTATCAAAACATTCACATTTTTTAAACTCTTTGGATTGATGTAGTTTTTTATTTTATTTGGCTACTACAAGTGATGAGTGAGGCATGGAATATTTAGTCTGTATTTCCTGATAAAAGTCATTCCAGGCAGGGAAAGGGCTTTCATCCATCCAAGAGAAGGGATGTGATTTTGAAAACAAACAAAAATGTAACTGTCAGAACTCCAAGTGTTGGCTTTGATTTGTGCATTGTAGTTCCAAATAAAAGACAAAGATGGTCTTTATTTTTAATACTGCTGCCTTGTCTCTTCATAAAGCAAATCGATTTGTAGAAGAGCAATATTTGTACCAACAGCATACATTAAATAACCTTAGAACAGGAATGTATTTTGTGCCCTGAATAAAGAAATGGGTTGGATTCCTTGACTGTGCTTTTAACTCCACTATTGAAGGGGAAAAAGGTGCAGTTAGTCACCTCTTTGCCTGTTTCTTCTTAATCTATAATTATACAATACTGCTACTAAATTTCTGCTGCTGCAAACACCAAATATTTTTGGATGCTGCTTGTTAGATTCATGAGGTTTACTTGGCTAAATCAAAGAGGCTAGAACAGTATGTGGCTCTGATGGACTGCAACTGGCTGAGCCTCCCGTAGAGTGCCATCTACCCTGAGAATATGCCTTTTAAAGGAAAATAGTTTTCTTTTTTCTTCAAGAATTATGGACTGTATAAAAGCAGTTTTGCAAAATTCATGCTCTACTGTAGGGGGACAAGTCATATGAATGAATGCTTAGAAAGAAGCACAGATTAAAAGATTCAGGATACCATTTCTGTAAACTATAATTTGGAGAGCTGCAAGCTGTGTTCTGTAATCAGTGAAATTATAAGCATGCAATTACTGTTTTCTTTATGAAGCTTATATTTCAAAATAGTGTTGCAAATCGTCTTGTCTCTAAATAATATCAATCACTCCTCCAACTCCTCAGGATGGTATTCAAATTCATTTCTGCCAAGGTTCTCTGGCAGGTTTGTCTGGAGGAGTATCCACAGAAAAAGTGGGACAGTGCAGAAATTGTATTACAATGTCCAGTGGTTATAAATTCGACCCATCATGGCAGGACGTGCAGATACAATTATTCTTCAATCAGGCTGCAGTCGTGCATCTTTCCCTGGGTCTGCCTGAAGTGGTTGAATATATTTGTTTTCACAGCACACGCTGGGAAAGCACCTGAATCTGCCATAATCAGTGCCAGTTTCTGTAGCTCAGACCATCTTCAGTGGTGCACTTGGCTGATCATCACTGCTCTCTGCTGCCTCTTCAAACCTGCCTGCAAATCTTTGTGCTTGTGCTCCATAATGAGTTTCCACAAAAGTGATTTAGTAGATGCAGGGACTTTAATCTGTTTGATAAATTGGTTGACCTAACCCGAAGTAAATTAGAAAGTTGTTCTGCTTGCAAATCGAAAGCGAGTTTGAAATAACACTTCTGTTCACAACCTGAAGGGTTGCATTCCTAAGGAAGATTTTTGTCCTCCAAGAAGTTATGTAGATCAAGCCTTAATACCCAGCATGAAATCTTCCTCTGACTTCCCAGAGAAGGAGGCACGGAGTAGTACATTTGTGGGAACCCAGAGCAGATCAGAGGTTTTGTAATCACTGTCACAAGCAATTCTTCACTGTCAGTCAAGAGATAAGGTCTAAGGCACTTCTGGAAATTAGTTATAAGTTGTCCTGAGTTGAGCAACCAATAAATGAGACTCTTTAGGTCAATGAATGCTTTTAAATACTTGGTGGTTTGTATCCTCCGGAAAGACTGCAAGGCCTGCCAAAGGCTGAGACTGCTCCAGGATGCCTGGCATACACAGCACATGTAGTATTTCCTAATTATGCACACCAGCAACTTGGACTAATGCTGCTTTTACCAAATGCCTATGTGGTTCGATTTTGTTAGCTGAAGTCTTTTAAAAATGCCATTGAAGCCCTGATCTACAGGAGTCAGTGCTTTCAATTTCTTCCGCATACATTAGACTGTTCTGCAAATTTCCAAAGGACGGCTCTTATTCATATGCAAACTAAGTTAGGGGTTGAGGCATGAGAACATACCACTTCTTTTTGCATTGAACTTTCAGGCCTGAGAAATCCTAATGTGCACAAGAATATCTCGGAAGTGTTCCGAGCTGCACCCGCTGGGAGAATCTCTACTCGGAGATTCATCAGCAGTAAACTCCTCTGCCACCACCATTTGCTTTAGAAGATTCATTTTAACAGAAAAGTGGCAGACTTCCAAGTGTAGTTAAAATCTAAAGTAAAGTCGTATATGTATAATGGTACAGGATTAAGGAAACCTAGAAAATATTCCAATAGGTTTACTAATTTTATTGTCATTTTGCCCTTCAACCCCAAATTATCATTTTCTCTTTAGATAAATGTGCTGCTGTTGTGATGCAAATGAATATAGGTGTTTGCAGTCCTAGATAATATTTATCAGTTGGTGTACAGTAGGGAGCTTCTGGCTTTGAATGGCAGCAGTAACAATACTTGGTATTGCATCAAACTATTCATTGAAGAACTGTGATGATATAAATGCAGGCTTTGAAATAAAGGGAAGGAGAAAATGCTTATGTGAATTGAAAAAGTGGGTAGGTTTTCTGTCCTTCCAAGGTTTACACTGCTGAGTAGGAATGACTTGTTTTAATGTAATATTCTCTTGAAAATATGTGTTTAGGCAAGTTTTGAAATGTTGGCTGTATTGAGCAAGTGCTAGGCTTGTTAACTTGTCCTCAGTTTTGTAAGGATATATTCATTTCTTTGGAAACTCTGTTTATGTTTAGATGTTGCATTGTCATGTTCTACCTGGCACCTGCTATTCCTCTTTTTTACTTCTTTCCTTGCAGTTTGTGGGTTGGTGGTCATGATTCTAAATAGGTGGGAGGATGACCAAAACAAGGCTCCTACAATCAATTCAGATTGTTGGCTTTAGGTGTGACAACCCAATCCCAAGAGTCCTGCATCCTAGACTTTAGGTTTATTTTTCAAGAATGCCACAATGGTTTTCTAAGGCTTTCTAAGCTCTTGTTGATGTTTCATTTCACAAGAATTCATTTCTCCAGTTCTGATTCTCTCCTTTGGAATAAGTTTTCCTTGTTTATCATCTTTTATGAAAAAATTCAGATGATAATATTTATAAATGTACAATGTGGACTCATTAAATTATATCTTTGATGGGTGTCAGAGATATTTTAAAATATTAGTGTATCACTCAGGGTGGTTGCTTTGTGGTCAAGGCAAACATCTGTGCTTTGATTTTGTGCCTGCAAAATCCTGTTTGTTCTTGAGTCTTGAGGACATTCACAAGAGCAACCAGAAGTTTTGAATGTTAATGAGATTGTGGCCTTAATTTAATGTCCTTCTCAATCTCTGTCCTTAAAATGATCCTCAGGCCTTTTTCCTTTTGTTCCTTGGTTTGGTTCTTTCTGTTTCATTTCCTTCGCTCCTCTCTGTGTAATATAACCTTTCCCTGCTTTTTTTCAGAATGGAAATAATTCAAGATTGTTCCATTGTGGCCATTTTTAGGTAGGGAGGCAATAAGAATGATTTTTTTCTAAACAAGATTAGAAAATGTGCTCAGGTTTGCTGGTATTCAATTGTTATTGTAACATATCTTTTTTTTAACTCAGTTAGAACCCTTTGAGGAAAGGAGAAAACACTCTTCCATTACAGATTTAGTCTTGAGATTCCTTATTTATATTACATAATTTCTTTGTGAGTAAAAAAATTATTTTAATCCAGCAGAAAATGGTGACACAATGAGTGCTTGAAAGCTGAATCTAGACAGGTTGACATTGGATGTTAAAATATCAAATATATATGGAGAGGGGGCTATTAACTACTGGAATATACAACTGAAGCTCTGGGGTGTGGTGGATTCTCCACTGGCGTTTGCAAATTTAAGATTGAAAATAATGCTTTAATCACATATAAGTCATTTGGCCCAGTGCAGGAATAACTGGGTGAAATGTAATGGTCTGTGAAACACACAAAGTCAATATGATCTTATGGATCTTGCTGGCTTTAAATCCTGGAAATGAGAGTTGTAAAAATCTATTACTTCAAGTTCCTCTATATCAAAATAGGGTAACTTTTTATTCTATGTTTGGTTCAAAGTTGGAGTGGCTTTGCTTTTTTTCACCCCTCCCCTGCAGGGCCAGCACTGCTCTCAGATTCATATATCTGTAAGATGTGTATTGAACACAGAAGCAGCCCCAGGCCAGTAGCTTTTGTAATTTCTTCTGGGCCCTGGTGGTCCATACAGGAGGCAACTGAGACCTTAATAGACTTAACAGGCTTGACCCAAGCATGAAATGTAACTTCTGGCACCAAAGGCTTTATTAACCAGTGGATCATATAGTTAGAAACCTATACATGCTACCATAAAATACTTGCTGGGATTTATTTCTGTGATTATATCAGGCATTGGTTTGAACCAGTAATCTGGAGAGAAAATTCTTCCTCCATGCTTACCAAATCCTTGAGCAATGAAGTGACCCCTAGTAAAATGGTCTTCAGCCTCTTTAAGGTTTTATGTATTTTTTACTGCTACTAAATTTCTCACTTTGAAAGGAATAGACACTGACAAAATAATTGGTAGTAATTGTTGTACTGGTGTCAGTTTTAATAAACTATTCAAGCAGAAAATATTTTACAGATCCAGCCATTTCCTATGTGTCACCAGATAAAAGTTTCACATCCTTCAGCACCTGGATCTTAGAGCTAGTACTTCTATTTTTCTTTCATGCTGTATTTTTTTTCTTGTTAATAATAGAGCTGTCATTTCTAATAAAATATGAAACAGCCATCCAGGGAAATAACCCTGGTGATAGATAGAGCTGGCTGAAACACTAGACTGAGTGAACACAAATGCTCAATAGCTTGGAATATAATTCTGTCATTAAATGGAACCTGTGGAGGGAGTAGGACTGAATGCACCAGGGTGAAAATGCTCTGCACTTGGGAAGCTCGTTCAGCTCCTCTTGGAACTGTTCTGGTCACTGGCATCAAAACAGCCTTCTGAGATTTGAAGGAAGAAATGCCATCAAAAATCAGACACTGTTAGACTGACCAAAGGGAGAGCCACGGAAACATGCATGAAAAATGGAGCTCTTTTGTCAGCCTCCCTACCAAAAGATTCACTTTAATTATCACCCACCTTTTTGAAGAAAATGATGCCAAGTCCAATCAGAAAATTTGCACACAAAGGGATCACAGGGAGGTCTGTAGATTCTGTGTTTTCTTTGGTGTTTGTAGCTGGGATGAAGGCAGAGGGAAGAGTGCATTATAGAGAGCCCCATCTCCCTATTCTGCTTTAAATGAAGGTGATCTATGTAGGAAAAACCTTTTCCATGTGGATCTGAGGACTCTGTTCTCTTTATTTCAGCTCTCTGCTGTAAGGTTTGCTCACTAACTCAAGATATACCCTGTCAGCCACATGGTGAATTGTTTCTCCTCTGTGTGTTTGTTTCCTCCTTTCCAAAGATGAAATGAATATGTTTCTTTTTTATCTTTGCAAAACACTGTGACGGTTTTGGATGGACAAAGCATTAGGAGACTTCAGTATCACTGTTACTGTAAACAATGTTGTTTCTTTGTCCCCAAAAATTGAACACAAGTATTTTTGGGGGGGTTTCTGAATGGAAAAGAAAAGTAAAACTGCCTATTTAAATGATAATTATGCTCTTCTCATCCTCCAAGTAACAGCTAAAATGTCTGTGTTTTTCTCATCGAGCAGTCTGGTTGGCTAATGGACGATGTCTATTTGCAGTTAAAGCTATTTCAATGTTGACAATTAAGCATATACGTGGAACAGGGTAATCAGTAGAATGCAGTTTTATCACCAATGTTAATTATCTAATATTTTCCAGCTTACAATTATGTGAAAATTCCTTAGGCATAAATGAAAATGAACCCATCAGTTACAATTTTTCTCAAGATAATGGCTGACACAACATTTGCTGCCCCACAAAAAATGGAAGTAAGAGCAAAATTAACAAGTCAGTTGTTCAGGGTCTATAATATATAAATGTAGTCATATGTTACATGATGTGCATTCTTATCCTCATGGTGGGAAACTTCCAAGTTGGTGACTGGAGTTGCTCATAGAAATTTTTCTTTTCAAGAGGTCTCTATATGCACCTATTTAAAAAATTTCTAAAGAAAGTGCTTTTAAAAGGAGCAGAAAGAACCCTGATCTTGAATGTAGATTATGAATGAGAAGAGAATTGATCTAAAAGCTATTGTTTACTATAATAATTATTAGAGATTCACTACACCAGTGCCTAGGAGAATATGTGCTGCTTTATACAGAAACAAGGCAAGTACTCTCTGGCACGTCTCCTTTATATTCCTGAACAACTTGCCCTTTTCATTTTATTTCTCATCAGCTGAAGACTAATCTCAGTTACAATCATTCCAATCAGACACTCTCAAGTGACCTTTAAATGCTTAGGAGAGCTACTGAGATTATTTGTTAACCTCCATCCTCCAAACTTGAATAAGCATCCTGAGTTAACAGGGAGTGAGTGAAACCATGGATAAGCGACATTTTTCAGGAAAATGTATCTTGGCAGTTTTACAAGCCCTGCTATCAATTTTCGTTTGGAAGTTTATCTTCAAATGAAAATGGAGGAAACTGAATTACTCTCTTTAAAAAAAAAAAAAAAAGAGCTGGGATTAGCAATGACTTTCTAAAAGCATTTGAGAAACTGAGGGACAAAAAGCTGAGCTCTAAAGGGAGGTGTAGGAGTATAGATATGACATTGTATGATACAAATGTTTGGATTTTAATTTGACCCTATCTAAGCTTCCCTAAGTATTTAGGTTTCTTGAGCAAACTGCAGGATTGTCTTACTCTGACCAAAAGTCCCAGGCAGTGAGCTCTTTCTGCTTCTGAAGCTGATTTTAGGTAACACAGGTACAGATGTTGCCCTCACTGTGTGATGATGCAAGGTGAAATATAAATATCTGAACACTGTTCCTTCAGTTTCAGGAGAGGGGGTTAACATTACACAAAGCTTGTGGCAGAGGGAAGGTAAGGCTGCTTTCTCTGATAATCCACAGGTCAGGTTTAGCTCCATTTGTGACTGATGTAGAAATTCCAAGGCTTTTCTGTGTATGGAACAGAGATATTACATCTGATACCAGTAACAAAGCAGGTTAAAGCCACTAGCAGCTATTGACTGGCAATGCCAACTGTTGATGTAGGTCATTATGCCACTCTTTGCCTGTGATCAAAGCAAGGAATTATATTTGCTCTGTTCACTACGAGGCACTTAATGGTTGTGAATGATCTTAGCTGACAGAGCAGGCTGAACAGACAGTGATTCTCCAGTAGGTATCAGGTATTGTTTTGCTTTGCTGGCAGCTGTGAGAATCTGTTTTTATGTGTAAACTCTGAACAAGACTTGGACAGAAGCAAAATACCCATTCAGAGATGATTTGGTTTTTCACCCTTTCCATTCTCACAGAAGCACATTAGCAATCCTGGTCTCTGGAAGGTATTGTATTATCCTCACTAGATCAATACCCACATGTGCAAAGCTTGCCAAACAAATTTCACTGCCTTAACATGGAAATGAAGCAGATCTTTAACAGAGTTTGAAGATCCTAATTTTGGTGGAGATGCTGTCAGTGAACAGAACATCATGGCCTTGGCAGAGCTCTGGTGCTAATGATGGTTGCTGACACATGAAATGGAGATTTGATGGAAGCATTCCTTGCAGTATCTCAGTGTAAAACTTGATTGTTTTAATTCCTTTAATCAAATTTTTAATCAAGTTACCATGTGGCCACACTGTGACTGTAATTGCATATATAGATTTATATGCAGCACATTAAAAACCTTGCAACAAAACCAACAATTTAAAATATTTCCCTTCTTAGAGGAATAGTCTTCCAGCTCTTTGCTATTATGCAATTGGATGTAATTGCTTGTCAGTAGGTGACTGCTTAGGAGATGTTTTGCCCTGATTCTAAGGAAAGAAAAAGGAAAAAAATTACAGCTTGCATTAAGCATCAAAAATGAGAAAGCCAGGCAGAACTCTGACTTTAAAATGTTACCAGCTTCCAAGTAAGTTTGCTGATGGCTACATGGGGCACGTTGAAGGTTTAATTATATTGTGTGATAAAAATATGTTGTATTTATATTTTGTTTATCCTCACAACAAACAGGAATTCTTTCACATAAGTTCTAGATCTTAATAGGCAAGTGTTTCTGTAATGTGACATCATTATGCCTGTGTGTTTCACAAGATCATGTTCCATTCTCTCTCCTATTGAATAAAGCTGTATTTTATACATGTGCTAAATAGATTTTCAGTGTCTGCTAAAACTAAATAGTTGCCTTCCAAGAAGGGCATCTTTTGGCCTTTCTTTTACCACATTCCACATAATAGAAAAGAAATTTGGTGTTGTTTTTCCAATTTTTTCCATTTTTGCATTTAAAAAACAAAACCACTCCCAAACTTATTTCTGCTGTAAGGAAGTATTAACAGTTCAGCAGAAGCAGAAAACACTTTGAATAGCTCCTCATTTTTAACTTTCGTGTAAATTGGCTCATCTTCTGGACATCAAACAGCCTTCATAGATAATGTAGCTGATGTTCCTGTAAGTACAGCTTTTCCCCACAGAATATTTTCTTGTATTTTATGCATCCTCCCTTTAAATAACTCAAATGATGGACACATTTCCTTCAGAAACTAATTTATAGGCCTAAATATTTAGTAAGCAAGTCAGTTGTGGCTTATTAACTATTTGAGCGTTATTTGCACTGTGATAGTTGATAGGGCTGGTTGTGCTGGCCAGTCTGATATAATATAATGGATCTGTCCTTTGTTTCCTTGGGCCAGGTGGGCTGTGCAGCATCAGCTTTTCCCCCTGCTGTGAGTGCTGCCCTGGGGGACAAGGCTGGGTCACCACAGGTCTGTCCTGCCATGGGGCACAGGAAGCTCTGCAGGTGCTTTCTGCAGGGCTGGCTCTGCTGGCCACACCATCTTTGCTAACAATAAACTGATGCTTGGGTAGCTCTGCCAATACTGAGCAGCCTTTCTGGTTTCAGCCACTCTTTTGGATTGTTTTCCCCCCAGTATATTGAATTATATTTTTCTAGTCTGTCTCAGTTTTTTTCTGAAATATTGCCAGGTAACATGCTCATGACTTCTAAGTCAAAAATCTTCAAATTTTAAATAATTCTAAGATAGATTTCCAGCTAATTTATTGCCTCATTTGTTTTGGACCCTACTTGACTAATGCAGCAGATAGTAGCAATCAAAAAGTAAAGGAATCTTTTAAAACCAAAAAAAAAAAGAGCCATAAATGTCCCTACATTTGAGCAGTAGCAGGTACCTTTTAGCACCATTTCTAGTGCCATATTATATAAATTTACTTATCTTAATACTAAAAGAAACTTATTAAGCTTGAAAGTCTCTGATTTCCATCAGCATCAGTTATAGGACATGGTGGTCAAATAAAGGTAAATAAATATGATTTTTATTAATAGGTTAATATGATTTTATGAAAAAAACCACTAAGCTATTAGTGCTACAAAATGAGCCACAGTTTTCAACAGAAATATCGAAGTTCAAAGGAATTTAATGCATGTTGATTTGTTCATAGGTTGATGTTTCTTCTACACAGAAATCTGTCCCTTGAAGTGCAAAATTTTTTAATACATCAGAATAAAAAGGCAGTGAACAAAAGTAGCTTGAGCTGTCTTCTTTGAAAAAAAAAGTTCCTTAATCCCTTTTTGAGTTTTCAGCTCATGTTTTAGTCAGCAAAACAAACACACTGCTCAATGTTGTAGGCAATGATAACACCAGGGTAAACACAGGAAATGCTTTTATTAATGTGATCTAAGCATTTAATTGCCTTCCTTGTAGTTTAATCTTATCTTTACACATTGAAGCAGTGCATATTGTACATTTCTGATTCTCAAAGGACAGCTATTCATATGGCATTGTAGAATAAGACATTATCACCAGAAACCTGACAGGCCTGTAATGTTGCTTGTCAGCTGAGGGGCTTGGAAGTTTCTTCTAATTATGAAGGAGATGTACAAAAGATCATGGTTTGCAAAAGGCAATGTTGAATACCATTTTACAATGAAAGAGAAGGGGTGAAGTCAAAATGTGCCCTGAGTGCTGGGTTCTGATGAGAAATGAAGTGTTAGACTTCAATAACCCCCAAATCAGAGAGTTCAACCTCCAAATGATACATTTACAATTAGCTTAAAATTAACAAAACAAAGCTTTAAATTATAGTGATAAAAGGACTATAAGCTTAATCCACAATTTAGGAGCCATGCTTATGATAAGCCAGTTATCAAAAGCAATGGTTCTCATGTTCACTTTAAAATTATTCGGATTACAGCCACATCTCTGTACTTGCACATGTAGAAGAACATACATCAAACAGAAGAGAAGCTTGTTTGGCTTTTTTGAACCAACTATTTTAGATTCCTCCCTGAGGGCAAGCAATGTAACACCAGGATCCCCTTCTCTGTTCCAGACCTAGATTATGTTTTGCTTGCCTAAATGTGTGTAGGTAGAATTGCAGGCAGGCTGGATTTCAGATCTTGTTTTGCTGGTGTTTTGTATGTTCATCTTTTACTTTTTATAGTGGGACTATATCTCCTAATAGGTTTTAGAACTGTGCTTGTTTGTGTTTTTTTGTTGTTGTTATTTTTGTGGCATCACCATACTAGTGCTTGAATTTCAAATGTCTGTCTGGCTGGAGAGTCTGCCATAATTACAAAATCCATTCCCTTAACACAGAATCTGTTAGGACTTCCTATCACTCATATGGTCTATTTCCATAAATATGGCCAGCATTTAATTTCATTTTTCCTTTATTTGTTTTTACTATTCCCACCCATTTCTTCTTTTAACACGTGTGATAAAGCACTGCATGTTGTACAGAACTCAGGAAGAAAAGACACAGAAATGTGTAGGCTTAAATTTTCACTCTGCCATTAGGCTGTACAGCTTCCCTTGGGCTGTGCTGCAGTTTAGGCTGCTAAAGCCAAGGAGCTGGGCTGCACTGTTGCACCCCTGGATAAACTCTCCCAAAATATCCTGTATCGATATGCACTGTACTTGCTAATATATTAGGCAACATGAATGCAGTTACATCCGTATGTCCTGAATTCATATGCCTATATGCAGAAAAATAGTTGGATAACTAAATAAGATTTCTCTCTCCTCTTCAAAATTTGAAATAAAATATAAGTATTCATTTCAAATATTGTGAGCATATTTGTTTCAAAACACAATGTCTTTGCCAATCCTCTAAGCACCATTTTTCAGTCTGTCTTAGAAATACTATTCTAGGCAGCTAAAAAATATCTAAGAGAATTTGAATTATGTATGTCTTGGCCTCTTCATCCATAATTTTCATGCAAAGGCAAAATTGTATAGCACATTTATTTCAACTCAAATCTGCTACAGGCCAATATCCTAAATTTAGACCGCTGACAAAGTCTGTTTTAACTGTGTGTAACTAATTCATTTGACGTAACAGTAAACTTATATTTTCTCAGAACAGGAGCATGTCAGAGAAATTTCTGGAAAGCTTCTGATGTGTGACACTAAAGTTCAGAGGGAATCTTGTTTTATCCTTTTACTATTCTTAACAAATAATTGAGAATTGGGATCTCCTTTTCCGTGTTGAATTTTCCAGGGTTTATTGCCTTTAAAAGTAAATACAATCAAGTACAGGGATATCCTTAAATATTACTGTTTCCTCATATCTGTTGAAGCTGACAATCAGTTTGCATGTGTTATTTGTAACACCAACAATTTATCTGTGTATTTTGGACTATTGCCTAAATTGTGTTCTGCATGATTATTCTTTTCCAGCAGATCTGCAGTTGGGCTCTCATTAGCTTTGATAAAAGCAAATGATTTAAAAAAATGTTACTTTAGAACCTTCAGACAGGTTCCCCTTGAACTTTCTTAAGGCCAGAAGCCTGCCCTGCTTTTTCCTTTTTCGGATTTATGTGAGCATGGCACCCATTGCTTTTAGTGGAATCACTTCTGATTTACAGCAGTTGAAACCAGGCTTTAGGGTAGAATAATTGACTTGGTAACAATGTAAAACAATAAGCATCTGCTCTGATCCCTTCTGTGTAGATTTATATATGATAAGAGTAAGCACTTGGGAAAGATGAAGACAGTATTAATATTATTGTGTGTGTTTTTCTGTATGCCTTCTGCTTGGTTTTTGAACTTGAGGGGTCTATTGGGAAATTTAAGAACCCTTATCATTTACTCTAATAATAAATTCGTCAAGACACAGCTCTTGTAATACTTCGTTCTTGGTTTTGATTCAATTATTTTGACATTACTGAAATGAACCTAGAAATGTCTCTCAGCTGGGGAATAGAAAGGCAAAAAGAACACCATCATAAAGGCGCCACGAAGAAAGCAGTGTGAGGAGCCAAGTGATTCAAGGAACAGACAGGTGGAATGTTTCTCATTTCCTGCTGGCCCATCTCAATATTCTTCAGCTAGTGAACCGTATTTTACCATCAGCGTCTTTCATACAACTACAGCAGTTTTGCTCTGATCAGTGATCCTTTGCTTTTTACTCAGCAGAGAATAAAGGATTTTGAAAACAGGTTGGGGGAAAAGGAAAACTGTGTATTTCTTCAGGGAAAAATCATCTTAAAAACCACTCTTATCTTAGAGGATTACAGGGAAGGCCTGTCTGCTTTTACCTGCATTTCATGCCATTCAATGGAATGTAAAGAAATTAAATTGGAATGAAATAGGGATGACAAAAGAGTTAAGGGGAGGTGAGGATATTTGGTCCCTTCTGAATGTGGGAGTGAAAAGGTTTGTATAACCTTTTACATGATTAATAGAATTAAGTTGTATTAATGCCGTTGTTAAGCACCAGTTCCTTGAAGTCTGTCTTCTATTTTACATCACAACTTTAGTTCAAATCCTAAATACATTAATTTAACAGGCAGATGACACCCAGGGGAATTAGTTTGCATAACAAAATAATTATCAGTGCTTGTTCCATCTCAGCAGAAAACTCTGAAGCTTTTGCTAATGATCTGAACAACTGACTCCATATTTAGGTATTTAGATTGTGTTCTAATTTTATCATGCATGGTCCATTACAGCTTGGCTTCTTGGAGGAAGGAAAGTCTGCTCTAGCTCTTCTGTGTTTCCTATCGTTAGATTGTTGCATGATGATGAATAACTGGTACTCAGTTATGATATGGCACTGTAAATACATCATGGGCTTTTCTTATGTTAGTGGCAGAATTGCTTGCAGCAGGTTTGTTTGAGGGTATTTGCCCTGTGTTTTCAATTGTCTTCTATTGTATTAGTTACTTGTGACAACAGGCCTGGACTGCTTTGGGCACGGCTGCTGCACTGCCAGCACTCCTGGGCATGTTGTCTTTCTTGATGAGAGATTCTGCTGCCATGTGATTTTCCATTTGACAATATCTGACCAGGGTTTCTGAGAGCCTTGCAGCGTGGCCCATGTATCTGTGGGCACAGTTTAGATGAAGCCTGGAAGTCTTGAAGTTGTCTGGTTTGTGCTCAGGTGCCTTCTGCTGCCCGTGGAGCAGAGGTGGTGTGCTGTGAGCAGGACTGTGAGTGCACAGAGCAGCTGCTGGGCTGTTCTGTGCCAGGGGCTCATCCTGCTCTACCCAGGCTGGGTGTGCAGGGCAGCTCTGCCACAGCCCAGACTCACTGCCCTCACTGAAATACACCCCACAGTGCATGGGAATGAATTTCCGTTGGGCATCCTGTGTTATTTTATAATAATAATTATTATTAGGTTATAATTTTGGGTTCTAATGTGTTTTAAAGTGCACATCTCACTTATATAAGCTGGTGACTTCTTGCATCCTTTGAATTTTTAATCTGTGTGGGAGAAAAGACAACTCTTCTCAGGTTTGCTGTTAAATTTAAATTAGGGTATCTAATATAATTATTTTTTGCCAGTAGATGAATGATTTTTTAAAAAAATCATCATACTTACAATTTTTCAAATGAATTAAGAAAATACTGTCAAAAAATGTAAGATTTCCTACTAGCCTGACTGCCCTTCTACAGGTAAGTTGGCCAGGGAAAGGAATATGTTTGAAAAAGAACTGTAATTGAAAAGACAGTACTGTCAGGAGCCTATAGCATGGTGAAAATAACAAAATTAGGAAAAAATTCCATGTCCATGGAGAAAAATGCTTCCAATTGCAAACTGCAAACCTGTTATGTATAACTCAGTACATCTTGGCATGGTTGTCAAGCTGTTTAGTGGTGGTTTTTTGGGGTTTTTTTGGTTTTTTTTGTTTGGTTTTGTTTTTGTTTTTTTTTTAACAGTGTTCAAGCTCTGAGCTCTCAAATAGATAAAATTCTTTCTCTCTTCTATTCATGTCATCTTTGTATCAGGGTAAGGTCGCTTCAAAGACAGCCCCAGGGACATTGCATTGTGGCTCTGTGCTCACAGAGCTGACCTATTGATAAACAGGGGAGTTTGGTGCTTGGATGTGCCAGTCTGTGGTTCCACAAATATTTACTCAGAAGTGAGAATCAAAACAATACATGAAAGCTGAGCTTTCATTTCTTTTGGGATTTGCTTCTTGTCTTATTTTGGAAAACGCCATTAAAAGCTTTTCTTCCATGGCATATACTGATGATACAGTGGATAAATCAGATCTGAGTGTGCATCTAACAACTGGAAAGAATTATTCTGGCTGGCAGCTGAGAATTGTAAGAGTGATGGTGAGATATGGTTGGTGTCACAGCAAACCTAGAGATAATCTGCAGCAAATGTAAATGAACACGTGGTGGGAGCTGCTGTTCCATCACATGTCTGTGGTGAGAGGTGCCCTTCCCTGTTCAGCACGTGTGGGATATGGGAACTACAGGAATCCCTGTCTGGATAGGAGTGATCTCAGATGATTCAGATGGGACAAGACCTTTGCATTTCTTACTCAATAAAGGGTTGGTCCCCATGGCCCTGCAGCTGGGACCCTGAACACTGCCAGGCATGTCCTGTGCTACATCAATGACTGAGTGCAGTTATGTATGTGTTTTACACTTGGCCAGTTTCTGGCAAAGCAGCTTAATTCCATATGACTTTTTATTTGTTGCTGTAACTAAGTTAACAATGATTCTTATTATTTTTCAAAATAAATACATATAAAGAGGTTTAAGCTGGTTTGTGTGAACCATCTGTCAAAGTGGTTCTATCAGATCTATGTAATTTCATAGACAATGTCAGACCCAAAGATGTGCAAATATAACAAAACTGGAGATATTTTTTGTATTTTGCTTTGCACTCTCAATTACTTTCTCTCTCCCTGTTATACTTGAAAAAAATTAGGATGTATAGAATCAGAAAGATAAAGTATATTCCCTGACAGGTACGTAATTATTTTATGCAGGGTAGTTGTGTGTGTGTGCATGTGTGGTGTAACTTCTTTCTCACTGAAGTAATTGCAGACAACACTAAAGTCTATAAATTATTCCAAAGCCAAATCCTGTTGTAAACAAGCTCATAAGAAGTCAGAAGCTTCTTAGATTATTTCTGTCCTTAGATGTTTAGCATAATGACTTGTTTCCAGTGAACCATTACTTGTGCCTCTGGAGTTCCCATAGAGGAAATAAGGCATTAAATTTTAAGTGTTATTTTTTTTTTTATTTTCCACCTGCCATCCTAATTGCAATTTTCAGTTTGCTTCCAGTGACAATGGAAATGTAGATTAAAATAGAAAAATAGTTAAAATTAATAAAACTAAGGGTCATAACACCAAGCAGGAGTGGTTGGAACTGAAGTGGTTATGACTGAGACCCAGTGCCTGTGGCAGGGCAGGGCTGTAGTTTGACTGAGCCTGTTGCTTCAATGTGCATTATGTTTCCCTGGTATATAGGTCAGTTAGGATTTGGCTTATCTTTTTTACTTACCTGGTTGTTCTTCAAGTTACACCATTCTGTATAAATTATTTCAGTTTTTCTTTGTTTCTTGTAACACTTTTGAGCCCTAACTGCTATATCAATAATATGCTTTACCCCTTGAGCCCTGTGTACTGCTGCAGATCTATAATTGGTAATGGTTGTTTGTCAGTTCTCATGATCTCTTACAAAGAGGATCCCTTTGTTCCTTGAAACGAAGGATAAACCCGTTCTGGCTTCACCCTAGTGTGGTGTCATGGTGAAATTTTGTGGTGCATATTTTAAGCAAGACACTGAGATTTACTGGGGTGCTTTGTTTGGCTTGGGTCTAGAGGATGGGCAAGATGAAGCAGAGATCAGCAGTTCCAAGTTCTGCTGTCTGTTGTTGGGTTCTGTGCTGTAAGAATGTATTTTGGTTGAAGGCACACTCCTAGTCAGTCATTCCGGGTGCAACAGTGAGCAGAACACCAGCAGCCCTCCTGTTTATCTCACTTCAGATTCATGGAGTGCTTTGTAGATAATGGGTGATCCTCAGAACAGCTCTGTAAAACAGGAAATCACAAGTACTATTAGTCAAATGTGGAAATTGGGGTCCTGGGGCACCTGGTGCTGCACTTGGGAGTTCCATTTAAAGCAGGTTGTGCTTATGGAGTTTTGCTTTCTATGAAGTTAAGTGTGGTTTTTCCTCTTCAAGGGAGTAGTGGTTTTCCATGGATTTTGATTGGTCTCTTGAGAGCTAGAGACACTGGAAAAAAGAAAACTCTGAAAAGTTCAATAAAATAATGGGAAAGAAATAATTCAGAATTTCTCCTGTACATTCTGAAGATGGGTTATATTGGAGGCCACTCAGGGGTATATAGAAAGGAAGTGTCCTTTAAAATGCAATTTTAAAGTAATAATTTTTTTCCCCTTTTCAATAAATCAACATTATTCCAGCAATCTCTGTGCTCCAGGCAGTGGGATGTAACCTGCCTTTCCAGATACATCTCTCAGTTCCCATCCAAACCTGCTCTGGTGGGGCTGCAAGCAGTGCTGGAGACTGGGCCATGAATGGAGAAATGCTCCAGGGAAAGGAACAGGGACTCACCCTGTCTGCCCAGGGCACTGTGAGACTGCTTGAGATACTCTTAATACAGCCCAGGGCTCTCTTCTGGAGCTTTCTTTGTTTCTTCCTGTAGTAGGAACTGCAGAGGTAATTGAACAACAGTAAATTCATCTGAATATATTATGGAATTAGTTGGCCTGTCTATAAAATGATTTTGCCTATCCTCTGTCCTGTTGTCCAAATTTCTGGGGCATTTGGCAAATGTGCAGTAGAAGTGAACTACGCTCACGCTGTAGGTGTTAATTTTAATATGCATGTCATGTTTGAAAGTGTCAGGGGAAAAGACTGAATGATACTTGTTGCATACAAATCTGAAGTACATAATTGCTCCAGCTGACATGTATGAATGCACTTTCATTATCGTGTCAAGAGGACACTTTGTGCTTGCAAATGAATAATGTTTGGGGTTGGCAATAAAGCGGGAGGCACTTGCTTAAATAAAGTTTATTACAGCTTTTAAGAAAAATGTAATTATGAAGTGTTCATAGTGAATTAGAAAACTGGTTTTGAAGTGTTAACTTTAATATGAAATGGAGTTATGGTTTAAAGGGGAATAGTGCACAAGACTGAGGGTTTACTAAAATGGGCCCAATGTAAATGTGAAATGATGCTATTTGATTTGCGTGGCCAGACAGTATTCAGTGGGTATGTGAGCTGGTTTCACAAAATAATGAGTAACTGGCAACCTCCTGTGCTTTCTTAAATCAGTTTGCTTAATTTAGTGACCACAGGTGAAAAATACATATGTAAATGTAGAGATTCAATCTGAGCATCCAAGGTAAAGGATTCATGTAGTGTTAAAATCTAGTGTTTTGTTAAAACTAACCAGTACCACTAACCTTTAACTGGCCACTAACCACTAACCAGAAAAGATTCTCTGTTTAAGAGCTAAAACCAACCCAACAACGACCAACCAACCAAGCAAAAAAAAAGAAATTAAAAAAAAAAAAAATCACCAAAACCATGTTTATTGCATAAGGATGAAAATCAGTAACATTAAAAGTTTTATTCAGTATCTAAACTGAATAAAACCTTAAAACCTTATCTTACAGGGAAGCTCAGCAGGGATGGTAAGGCAGGCAAGGACTGTTATGCTGGGATGCTCATTAGAAGTTATTTGGGTACTTCTTATGTTCACTAGTACTGTTGGACCTCTGGCCTGCTGTGTGGCTCTGTAGATCTGACACATTACAGAGAACTAAATATGGATTTCTAGGTCTAGCATAATCCAAAAAATAAAATCATTTGGGTTCTAAGCATAGCTTTCCAGCTTACATGCAGAAAATTCATCCAAAACTGCTGTAAATTCCAAGGTAGCAGAGGTGGTACTCAAATTTATGAACTGCTGGCTACCAGCCACGTGCCTGGTGTGTTTATTATGCTGAACCCATGAGTTAGGTATGATTCTGACCTGTGGGTTGCTCTGGGTTTAAATCAAAGACTGTTGAATTATAGGTTGTAATCTCTGGAGAAGCACTGGGTTGAGTCCCCTGTGCAGTCTGAAATGTCACCCCTGCTGTGACTTGGGCAGTGCAGGGAAATGCAGGAGAGGTTGTGCAGGATGTAGTCTCAGATGATGGTGAACATTACCAGCAGCAACTGGCAGGAGTTGGAGATGCTCCATCCAGGGGCTGAAGGCAGAGTTTGGCTTGGAAATGTGCAAAATTTGTTTATTCCTCACCTCCACAAGGCAGTGTCTGCTAGCAAGGTTGTGATGGAGCCTCTGTTATCCACTGAAAGCTGAAGCCCTGAGGGAGTGTGATGGAAGTGGTGTTGTTCACTGTGATAATTCCTCCTTGTATGTATTTTGCAGGAGTGAATCTGACCCACATGGCATTCAAGAGTTCATAGGAACTTGTTAATGTCCTTTGTCATTATTCAGTATTTCTAGTGACCTGTAAAGATAAGCTGTTAGTCTTAAGAGAATGTTTTCTGCATAAGTTTCCCAATTCCATGTTTTCCTTTGTTCTTTAGGAGATCTTTCAGGAACTCCATCTGTGCTGCTGTTTGAAAGAACAGTGATTGTCCCAGCAGTGAGGGAGATTTTGCAGAAAGGATATAATAATTGCAGTCATATGAAAGCTTTGCTGTCCATCAAGACAGAGTCCAGATGTGTTTCCCTGCACCTCCTGTTTTGTTTCCATTTACAAATAGTGTGACTTTAGTATATTAGTATATCTCCTACTTGACTACAAATGCATTTCTGCTGTTTATTTTTTCTCTCTCTCTTTATTTCTTAGGAAATAAAAATAAAATAAAGCCACTTTAAGTCTTTCCTCCTTTTGGGCAGGAGGAAATCTTGTGTGCTCCCCAGCTTCCCTATAATGTTCTTTCTCTGAAGGTTTTGATAACCTCTTGGAGGGCTAGAGATGCTGTTCTGGAAAACCTTATGCCTGCAAAGTGGCACTTGTAGCATAAGTGCTGCCATTCAGTGAAGATTCTCATAAGAGAAGATTACTTGTGATGTCCCTGGAACTGTGTATCTTCCAATAGCTTCAAACTTGTTGGGCTCTGAGAGGTTGTAGAGAGGTGAGACACTGCTTGTAGTTGTCTGGGATCACTCTCTAGTTTTCAAGCTGTTAAATTAACAATGAAAAATTCTGATTCCTGTCTGTTTATTTCTGGAATGCCAAAGCATTACTCTCTAGTGGGAGCTTGTTGTACATCAGGGAAAAATGTTGAAAATTACTTAAAATTTATTATCCTTTTTTTTCTTTTGTATTTAATTATGTGTGCAACCAAAAAAAGTCAATCCTCTCACACAGCCACTTTTATTTCCCTGTCTGAATCAGGCAGTAGCTGCAGAGATGGCAAATACAATAATCCCCTTAATGGAAGTTGGTGTTTATTGCTAAACATGCAATATTTTCCAAGATTGTGTATTAGATATGTAACTTAGACTGGTTGAAGCACATTTGTGTAGCACTGGAGCTGTCTATCCATCCTTAACTTGCATGCTGTATGTGCAGTGCCTTGTTCCTGACATCTGAGATGATATTTAAACTCTGGGAGAAGTGAAGATAGAGTCACACATAGTTCTCAGTACTATTGTTATTCTTAGATTAGATAGAACTTCTGTAAACTACTGGGGTTTGTGTGCATTGCCAACTATTCCATGTTAATTTAAATCAAAATAAAAGACAACTGAATGGGCCTCTATTGATGCAACAATACCAGGTGTGCTATTGTAAGACCAAGGAATTGGTGAAAAAAAATCTATTGACCTTCTAATGTTCCTCCAGTTTGAAAGAAAACCTGTCCCTCCCAAGATATTGCACTGGTGTTTACAGGAACGATTGAAGACTACTTGGAAATATAATAGTTATGGAGAAAGAATGGCTGCAACAACAGGTATTAGCTTAGTGCTTGTTTGTGTGCTTAATTATTTCATTATTAGCCCCTACTGTGCACTTGAAAGAGTGAGAGGTTCATGGATAGGAGCTTTCACTTCCCACTAATGATGAAAAATTATTTGTTCTCAAAATTTAGTCAGTTTTCTGCACATAGACTTGCCAGAAAAGGAAGGATCTCACATGCAATTCTCCATTGGTAGAAATGAGTATTTTAATTTGGGACAGAAGAAACTGGAAGGACAAAATCTCTATAGATGGGAAAACAATCTGGTTTAGTTGCAAGAACACAATAGGAAAGCCTGACTAAATTGTAAGCATAGCTAAATTTTAGCTGGTATGCTGTAAGGATTTATTTACAAATTCATCAGGGGGTTGCAATTGATCCAGAGTGGCTCAATTCTTTATTATTTTAAGGGGTTTTAACTTGTTTTAGTAAGTGCTGTCCTGGCAAAAGCAGATCTGAAAATGTCAGTCATAATACAGCTTTTTGCAAAGTCACCTGTGTATTGAGGTCTTTTAAAGGTAAATTAGCACATCACTATGGAAAGGATGAATTAAAAAGATTAAAATAGAGCAAGTCATGTCCAAACAAGATTGTTTTGAGAAGGGAGCCAGGTAGTTGTTCTAGTTTCTTCCAAATCCCAGACAGAATGGGAGCACCATGGTTTCATAGCTGTAGCGTCAGTCCTGGTCCTTTTACCCTCAGTAGCTTGTGTCCAGTACCAATGCACAGCTTGTGCAAAAGGGGATCTCTTCCTTTATAAAATGGGTGGCAGGTGTGGAATAATTATTTTCCTGTGTGTTTCATTGTTTGGGGGAGGGCAGTTCATTTGTGGGGGTTTTTTCTTGGTTTTCTTTTATTTTTATTATTACTCAGGCTTTTTGATTAGTTTTCTTTGGCTGCAAATGAAAGAAATAAAGCATGACAGATTTCTATTCCATCAAGAATATAAAACCATGTATTTATCAGTTCACCTTGTCACTACCACCTCCTCCCTCTTCCCCATTCAGGAAACTTCTGAGTTTAAAAGTGTCAAATCTTAGAAGATGATGATGATAAATTCTGGACTGCCCAAACAAGCTGAAGGAATACTTTAATTCCATATATTGGTTCTTATGTTCTTCTGGTCAGATTTTTCATAGTTTATCCATAACCCCAGTTAGCCTTGGTCATCAATTCTGATATTGCACCACTGGACAATGTCAACAGCAATGAAACATGATAATAGTGGTCAGTGAAATTGATCTCTTGAATGTGGACAGAGTGAAGGAACAATGTGGGATGTGCTATGGTTATTGAGGTGGTCAGAGAAAAAGAAGTTAAGTAAGAGGCATTAGAGTGTGCTTCAGTAACTGAGCCAAAAAAAAAAAAAAAAAAAAAAAAAAAAAAAAAAAGAGAAGGAGAGGACACGAATGGTTTCCAGATGTCAGCGTTGTGGGAAAAGGGAAGCCAAAATAAAGCAGGTCTGTATCTTTGGGGGATTAAGGTAAACAGGGATTTTTCAGTGAATAAGAAGTTACCAGCCATGAGGCTGATGTGGCAAGCAGGTGATATGAGAGAAGTACAAGACTGAATAGAACAGGTGGGATGTAGAACAGTGTATTATTAACTTAAAACAGTCACTACATGTTAAAAAAATTACTGGTGACTGCTGGGCAAGATTTCCTTTGTTCTGTGCTGCCTGTCTAAAGCTGATCCATCTTGTTTTTAAAGGGCACTTGTCTCCTTTGACTGCTATCACTATATTGGCATAATGTGTGTTGCAAAGTGACATTAGTGACAGCACTGCCAAATTAGGGAGCTTTCTGTTTTAAAATACACATCTGATATATAAAGAAAGTATGACAAATGCTAGGTCCCTTCTGATTGGGATTTTTTGGGACAAAACATGCTTTTGCTGTCAAACACCAATTGATCTAAGTAAGACAAAAAATTTTAAGTGTATGAGGTATGGAAATTCCATCTCAATGCTGATTGCTTTCTGTCAGAAACCTACCTGGTTTTCTCAAGGTTTTCTGTAGGGCCAAAATGTCCAGGAATGTTCTTTGTCAATGGGATGGAAGCCATTAGTAGGACAAAAATAAAAATTCAAGTGGTATATTGTGGGGTTTATTTCTAATTAGCTGGGAGGTAATCACTCCTTGAACAAATCTCATCAAATGACTTGGGACTGAGTTGCATTTAGCTTGAACAAACAGAGAATAAATCTGTTTCTCTGATTTCATTCATTCATTTTGATCATCCCATTTACCTGAATTCAGTGCCAGTTTCTCATATTGAAGTATTTTTTAATTTCTGAGTGAAATTCTCAGCTCAAGTGTGATGGAAAATGAAGCACTGAAGTCTGAAGTGGACATGGCTGGGAATTCTAAACTTGTTCATCCCTAAAGCTTCTGGGGTTAGAAAAACTCTAAAGTTGGTTGATTCACCCTGTTGGCTCTGTTCAGCACTGTGGAAAAACTGTCCCACTGCATGCATTTGTCTTAAGAGCACTTAGAAATTCTAACTGTACTATGATGTGTGTCTGTTCTAAGGTTTTTGTGTGTGAGACTGCTTTGTCCTCACCAAATGAAGGAACAATTATGGTCTCCAAAGACGATTTAGAGAGAGATACAATATTAGATGAGATTGGAAATAATATATTGGTAGTGAAGGATATTGAATTACTCAGGCTGACTCCCGGAGTGTATTCCTGCAATTCTGCATAATGATTTTGGCCATTATAATGAAATAGTATATTAAGGGAATAAAAGATTGTCAATAAGATATTTAAGCTTCCACTACTGAATGTGAAATACTTACATTTTACCATTTAATAGCAACTAAGATGTTTCACCTTATCAAAATGCAAGAGGTTAGGAGAAAAAGTGTTCCTTCAGTGTTGTATATCAGCCCTAGGGTGAAGGTAGGGTTAAATTTCACTGTCTAATGCACATTTGTTCTCATCATAAAGCTAATCTTGTAATTTCTCACAAGACTGGCAATCTTGGGAGAAATGAGCTAGTACTGAGGTTAAATTACCTCTTACCCTAAAGGAGGCAAAGGATATTCTTGGATGAATGGCTCAGCATGATACACATTATAGATAACTAAGGTGTTGCATAATGCAAGTCTTGGCTTTTGGCTGTGGAAAGAGCTTTAGGCCTGTTTTTAGTAGCATATCTGTCTGGAAAATAATTCAAGGCTTTTTAGAATAACTCAGTTTTACTGGAAGTCTTTAAAATTGTACTATCTCATTTTGTGTTTTCTGTTGACTACTGATCTCACAGTTTTCAGTAGTGGCTGGAGCTATTAACAGTCACCTTCTAGCAGAAAAATGTACAGTGCTGGCTTTTTTGGTGAAATGTGCAAGATACTGGAATTGAAGTAGCGTGGGTGTTTTTAATGTACATGGCTATAAGTGGTAAAACACATTTTTATCAACATAGCAATGGAGTTAAAATTTTTAAAGCCTTTATGTCAATGCTTAAAGATTTAAAGACAAGAAACTGTAATGTTTTCAGCACTCATTTTAATACTAATTATTGAAATGAATGAATCTAAGAAGAGGTAGAGCTCACACATTTGTTCAAAACAGATTTTGCAATCTGTTTTTGATTGTTTCCTGACAGCACTGATTCTTCTTTTCTGAAAAAGATTTATAATAAAGCATAGGGCCATAGAAGGAGTTGAAAAATAATTCTGCATAACTTATTTAATGATGGTTACACAATTTTTTAAATCTCATAATAAATTATTTTTCATAATTTTCACCCATTCCACTTGAGAGTAACAAGAAATGGCAAGCTCAGCAGAAAGTAGGGCTATTATAATATATGAGTGGTTATTAAAAGTGTCAAGAAATGGAAGTATTTAGAGGAAAAGCCTGGATTGAAAGAAATAAAAGTGCCCATTAAGATTATTAATATAACATAGCTGTGGCTCATAGTTCAAATAGTTGAGTGTTTCTTGAGTATGCAACATCCCTTCATTTGCCAGTAGTGCAGAGTTAAGGGGAGAGACTCACTTTACTCAGTGCTGTTTGATGTATTTGTGAAGACATGGAACAAATTCAGCACATTTTTTGGACATGTTTAGATTGGAGGTTGAAGACATGGCACTTAAAATGGAAGAAAATTTAATAGAGAGGCAAGATGAATGGGGTAGGTAACAGTGAAATTATAGTTTTATAAAATGGGCTGTAGCTGATAACAAGGTCTTACGTTGTTGGCAGTCACAGATATGAACAACTTCTGTAGGAATGTATAGAAGCTTTAATAAAAATAATGGTTTGTGTAAATAAAGGAGCTGGGATAGATTCTTAAAATATTATTAATTGCAAGGGACCCACAAGGATCATCAAAGCTCAACTCTTTAAATCAGTTGAGTTTGATTTTAATCTCTTGATTAGTTCTGAACCCCTTTTGAATTATCCTTAACTGCAGATATATATTAAGTCTGATGCTGATCTATGGCTTTATGTTGATGTGAGACTTTAGTATTTAAGAAGTCATAAAAAAACAAATCCATTTCAGTATGTAGTATTGAGATGAATTTTGGAACTAGTAACAGCCCGTATAGAATTTAGAACTGATTTTTTTTTGTTAAGAAAAAAAATTATTATAATGATTCTTAAATGGCAGCAAATTCAATGAAGAAGATAAATAGATATTTGTGTGTGTCCACCTTACAGTTACACAGAAAAGAAGAGAGAATAACTTATTTTAGACACGAGAAAATCTATTGGTATGCATCTTCAGCAGTAGAAAAAAATGCCTTTAACAGAGGAATAGCCATTCAGCATATGAGGAATGAATGTAGAAGGCAAAATCCAAAGAGAGAGGATGGGGAGAAAGCAGAAGGTTTCTGCCCTCAATCCCTCAGTGATCCCCATTCCCACTGAACGGGGAGAAAGGGAGGGGTGAAGGGAAGGTGAGGGTCAACCCCAAGTGCATGATTTCCTTCTTTGTACCTACTGAATGAAAGTGGCAGGCTCTCCTCCATGATTTATTCTGTAAGAATCTGCTTTTTAAGAGTAACTACTAACAATAGTAAATATCAACATGAGTTCCGGTGCAAGATACAAAATACCATTTATATTGTGAGATAGACTCATTAGCACCTGATTTTCCAATTCCATTCTGAGACTGAAATGGACTGAGCTTGCATTTACAGTTCTTTTTGATTGTATTTTTTTAATATTTTATTTTAATCAGTGCTCTTTCTTCCTACATAGGGAGAAGTTGGCTTCTGTGGCATCCATTACAGGAACTATGAATTTCATACATTAGTTCCACCATCTGGGCTTCATTCAGATGTGTGACATTTGAACTAGGTACAGAATACAATTAAATTACTTTTTAAATTCCTTAATTTAGGTGCTCAAAGCTATTAATATAAATGGCTGAAGGATGAAATTTTGATAATACTTGGACAAAGATAGATGTGGTTGGGTGGTGTTAAAAGGTAATGATAACAATGATCATAAATATGGAAAGTTCCAGAAATTATTGTCCTCAAGAAGAATAGGTTTTATGGACATGCTGGCATCGTTATTCTTATTCTGAGAGTTGTTTGTGTCATTATGTACTGTTAATATGAGTAAGTGAAAACTCCTTCAGCAGCATCTCCATTTGTACTGTGTCTGTTACCTGAAGAAGTGGGTATGTGAACAAGTGACCTTATCAAACTAGGAATCAATTTCATACTATTCCCACTTTTTCTCCTCCAGTTTTTGATAACTTCAGGGACGTTTCTGATTTCTGCCACCTGCAGCAGCAGCACTGGCAGCACAGGGAAATGCCAGGGACCCCCCCATCACAATGTTCATGTCTTCAGACATGAGAAGGACCATTAAATTTAAAACTCCTCCACACCCGCTTTAGATGTGTCACCTCTTGAACTGCCTGATGTGGTGATTGCATGGGCAATTCAAAAATAGCTGCCTACCCTGCAACCCCATTTCCAGAGGAGCCATGTTTTCAGAACAGTTTCTCTTACTCTCTGCAAATCTCTGCCTTGCTCTCTAATTTAAAAAGATATTCTTTGTGTCTGCCACCTCCCTGCTAAATGTAGATTGTGTGTCAGGGGGCTGACACACAAAAGGCCTCAATCTCTTAAGAAGATTCTGCCACCAGAACACCTAATAGACTGTCAGTTTGAATGTTTAAATGAGACACAGCAAGGGAAGGAATAATGCTTTTAACAAAAGAGTGGTGGGTAGACTAGGAAAAAAGCTCAGCTCCACTGACAAGGTGACTGGAAATGCAGTACTTGCAGTGGAAGGGAGATATTGATGAAAGCATCAGTAACAGGTGAAAAATGGTGCTCAGACTTGGGCTGCTAGTGGGAGATAGAGCAAGCATTTATGGCTGTAGAGAGAAGCAGGTAAGAAGTCAGGTTAGGACTAGAAGATTGGCTCCTTTGTAGGGTGCAGTGCTACATCTCCCCCTGTGATGAGTGGTACTTTTAAGCTACATCTCTGTGTGTAACACAGACTTGGGCTTGACTGAGCCCTGAAAATTAGTGTTGGGACATCCTGTTTATGTTTTAAAACATTGCAGGTAGCTACATCTTTGAAACTATGCGTGACATTATTGGGGTGAGGGATTCAGAACTGAATTCCTGCATGTCAGCAGCATCTCAAATTGCCTCACTCACAAATGGAACATGGAAGGATAGAAATTGCAGGAGTTTTGCTCTGTGTTGTGCAAGTGATGAGTTTGAACGCTGCCACTATGGAAACACATTTACTTTGGCACACACTCTAGCCAAAGACTCCTCTGCTTTCTTCAAGAAAGGTGGAAAGAAGGGCTCTGTTCCTTCTTATGACAGTAAAACAACTTTCTGGTGTTTGGATTTTTTCTGTGATGATCTTCCATAGAAATTTGTCTGTCTTTTCAAAACTGAGTGATGCAAAAAAGAAGCCATTACAATTCAGTCACTGTCTCTTTCTTCCTCCCTAGTCCTGACTTCTGGATCCACTCATGCCTCTGGCTACCTGTTTTGCTGGTAATTTTCCAGTTAACAGGTGGCAAGGCCCATGTTGCTGGATGTTATTAAATAAATGGTTTTCCAGATGGCTGTAATATTGTATCTTTAAATAAAAGTACACAAGCTTAGTGTCAGCATCTTATTTATGGAATGCTTTTGGCTCCTGAACTGCTTGTTGAAATTATTGTGAACCATTTGGTCACTGAGAAGTAATTGTGTATTACTGTAGATAACAAGCTGTTTGCATTAATTAGCAATCAAAGCATATTGCCAAATGGGGAATAACATGTCTTTGACATCTCTGCAGATCCTGGTAACTGAAGCAGTGCAGATTCATGGATTGTCCTTCTCTGCATGTTTATAGTGTGAACTTCCAGTCCATCTGCCCATACAGTCATCTGCAGAACCACCAGGAGGACAGCTGGAGGAAATAAAAGCTGAGGTAGGAGAAATAGGGTGTGAAGGTACAAGGAGTTTGTAAAATGTCAGGGGTTCGTGCAGCAAAAGTGACTTTTGTGATCATTTCATGTGGCTCCCAAACACAGGAACTGGTGAATGTTGTCTTGCTCACATTTCACCAGCTGAGGAAGAGCTTTGGTAAGGTGATCAGAGGTACCTTGAACCAGCCTTAGGGATGCACAGTGTGACAGAGGGACAGCCTTGTGAACAGAGCTCATTATCCACCTTGGATGAGGCCATGGTCGGGCCAGATCTCATGGAATTAACCTCAGAAAGAGTTCTGGCCATTCCCTGTCTCTCCCATTGCACTTTTGAAGGCACAGGAGTTAGACAGAAATACCTCCACAGAAGCACATTTGGGTGTAGAAGGTGCCCTTGGCTGAGCACTGAGATAAGATACACTTTTATCCTGTTTTGTTGGGTTTTGGGGGTTTTTGTTAAAAATACTGGAAAGATCATGAAAAGATGGGAAAAGCTGCAAGAGAGCAGGAACTTTGTTCCATGTGGAAAAAAAAGGGTGAAGATAAGAAAGACATCTCTATAGAATTGGCACTAAAAGTAACACTGGGGAGGTTTTCCCCTTTAAGCAGTCAACTTGCACCTTCTCTTGAAAAATAATATTATATAATATCAACTGCATCCTAAATAGCAATAGCTGTGATACGCACAAAGAAGACCTTGAGGTTCATAGTATAGTTTCATGTGAAAAATTAGGAGTAAAGAACCCAGAGTAGTCTGGACCCAGGGGCAGAAACATTCATAGGGAGACTGGGAACTGTGGGTTTAAAATTTTAGAACTCTGGCCCTTCACATTCCTCCTTGCTTGGAAGTCCCAGCTTGATTTTTGATGGCCTCTGAAATCTTTGTTGACAAAGGTGGTCAGTAAAAATTATTTTTTTTCAGGGGAAAAAGATTAATTTTTTTGAGGAAAAATTAACTGCGTGCTGCATCCATTTGTCCTTTAAAATCAAACTAATTGTATAGGCATAGGGTGGTTTTAAGAATTACCTTCCTTGACCTAAGCTGATAAATGCATGTGTCTCTGAAAACTCTTGTGCTACCGTGGTGGATTGGGATAATTTTCTCTGTGTGTTTTGTGCAAGTGATAAAGCCAGTTTTGACTCCAGTGTGCAGATTTGTACCCCCTGAGCTAGGAAATGTGGGTGTTTGAAATCCAGCAGCAGTTCCTGCCTTTTTTGTGTTGTGTAGAGAGCAAAACCACAATGGGAGAGAGGAAGGAAAAATACATTCATGTACAGGTCAGTGCTTTGCATTTTGACTTTTTTTGCAGGAATGGTTGTACTGGTAAATGCATTATTTCATTTGTCCTGTGCTTAAGAATTAGAGATGTTTGCTACTAAAATGCCAGGTTCTCTGAGTTATTAAGCACAGTATAATGAACCCTTTGCAGAAGATAACTAGAATGTGATCTATGTCTGCAGAGGAAGGAAAGGAGCAAAACACATTAAAAAATAAATTAATGTAATGCAAAATAACCTTAGTTCCACTGCACAGAAATTTACAATTGCACTGATCTTGTTAAGCTGCTCTGCCAGAAGATGCTACACATTCTGTGCAGAGGTACAGTATGATGATGAGTGTCATTCAAAATTAGGATCTTTCATATTCAGAGTGTTTCACACACATTTGGCATGTACAGGTAGAGACATTTCAATGAAGCAAGGTATCATCTAGACAGGAACTCTTAACAAACAATTCCCACCAGGGGCTTGGAGTTGTAGTCTTCTAGTGCTTCTGGGTTTGGGCTTTTTTATTTCATTTTTTCTTCTCCAAGATGTATTGCTTTTTGTTTACTTTCAAAAGGCAGTGCACTGACATAATCTTTTAGGATCTCATTCATACCTCCAGGGTTACACTGGAGGTCAGGGCTGCATTCCCAGCTCCTGGTGGCTTGATATGAATAAATTGATTTTGAAATAACTAAATAAATTTCTGTGATAGGATAAGCAAAGATAAAGCATTTTCACCAAAGGGTTCCAAGCCAGCATAATTGGCCAATAAATAAATAAATAAATAAGGAAAATCTCTTTGCTGTCTTTCAGAATAGCATCTCTCACACAATGTTTTTCACAACTGCAGAGTTCACTGGCCTTAGCCACACGTGACTTTGGTTACCCAGCTGAGACTTGGGACTCCTTCTCAGAGTTTCCAGGGGAAACTGATGTCCTGTGTGCTCCCTAAGGAAAATGTAGCTGTGAGCAGAGGAATAGTGGGTGGTGCTGGAGACCATTTAACAGGGGATCATCTGAGGGGACTTTGTGCCAGCAGTGCACACACTTGAAACATCCTGGGTTCAGGCAGCTCCCGTGCCCAGGCAGGGAGATGTACAAAGCCCTGTGTAAGCCTTGGAGTTAAACCAGAGTGGATGAGTGTGTGAGAGGGAACTCAGCAGCTCCTCTCTGCAGGGGCTGCAGACTGAGAGCAGGAGCTGCACAAGTGGAGGGCACAGGAGTGGGCAGCGTGGCTGACTTGGATCTCAGTTAAAATTTTTTTGCCTTCTGTTATTTTGCAAGACTCACTGGATGTTTTCAGAATCACTTGATTTGATCTATTTCTTCTGTATTATGACCTTAATTAAAGGGGGTGGGGAGTGAAAAAAAAAAGGGATTTTAAAAAGCTCCCATTGTAAGTAAACTGGACTTTTAATTTTTGATCAAAGCAAACTTTTTAGGTTGTGTTTTGCTAAATTTGACTGCACTCCTTTTTTCTAAAGCCATGTTTATTTGCATGGAGGCTGAGTTGTGAAAGGAGAAGGTGTGCCTGAGAATGAAATTGAGCAAGATGCTTTCAGCTTGCCTGCCTTTGATTACTTGTCAGGGGCAAGTGTTGCTCTGTTAGTGAACCTGTCAGTGTTATGCAGTTCTGCTTTTCCTCAAGAAACTCCATCAGATGTATTTACATGTCCCCTTGGGTGAAAGCCCCAGAGCTAGGCAGGGGTGCCCCTGCTACCTCTTCTACTGAGAAGTGGTTGCAATTTTGCTTTTGAACCTGAAATGAGATTTTAGTCTTGTATCAGTGTTGTGTATTAATCCCATATAAATCTTCTTGATATGGTTCCTCAGACATGAAGACTTCGCTTTAAAATTTCATTTAATAGTTATTTCATGAAAGCAATGCCTGCATACTTTTGTTCCCCTTTGTGTTTTCCTTGTCACACTTCATTGAGGTGAAAACAATTTATTTGCTTCCCTTGCCAGGATATGTCTATCTGACAGTGAAAATAAGATGTCATTTTCAGTGTCTCATCTGATCAACAACATAGACAGCCATCAACAAAATATTTACATTTTCCAGTGATGATTATGGATGAGAATGCATAAATCAAAGTTGTTTTACATTTTATAATCTAAATTGACACATATGAATTGATTCTGAAGTTTCATTAGTACTAGAAAGTGCCAAAATAATTCAGTGAACTCTAAGCGTGGCAACAACCATAGAAAACAGTCAAAATCAGGGCTATTCTTCCTTATATTAGTATTTTTTACTAGTTTTCAGTTCATTCTTGCCAGTAGCTCCCACTGATATTAAATGTAAAGAAAGTAAAATGTTCTAGTTATTGTTTCTAACTTTTTGCTTATAATCTAAATTTCTGCATTAAACATATTACCAGAGAGTTGCTGATAGGCAAAGTTCAATCTGCTTTTAGTTTTCCATTTTTTTTAATGCCTAGCCAATTTATGTATTATCTACAGTTTTGCATTTATCTGTAATTTCCAGTAGGTTAGGTCATGCTCTTAGTTCTTTTATCTGGTATCTTGCCTCCTAAATACTCTGAAAGCTTTGATTTGAGACCAAGTGTCTCTTTAGATGTAAACTCTGCCAGATATTGAGTCACTAGTGAGAACTTTGGTGATTGCAATGCTGTGAACTGCCTCTAAAGGTTATGTGTGCTCTTACAATTATCTCATGTGTTCTCACAGGTGATCTAATAGCTTTGGGTCCTTTTTTAATGACCTATACAGACATCATTGTAGAATAGTCAAACAGAATATAATAAAAGGAAGTTAAATACCATGTATATATATATCTTAAAAATTCTTTAGGGATTATTCAGTCATTGCTGAATATATTTTTATGTATAGAAACAAACAAGCTGCCTGAAAAGCTCACTTTTTCAGTTGGGACATGGAAATTCTTTCCCACAATAGAAAAGAGCAGTTTTCAGGTATAGCTGGTGTGATGGGGACGTGGTGCAGTGAGCACAGACAGTGAGGAGTGCCCATCCATCACTTGACACACTCATCTGTTGGTCCTGCAGGGGTTTTAGAAAAGCAAACCAAGGTGGGGAAAAGTAATTATTTTATACTTTAAACGTGCCAGTTTAAGTTTCACTTCTGTTGTTTGTTTTTTTACCCTCTATTTTAATGCCTGAGTTGAAAGTTTTGTGCAAATATCCAGCTAAGCAAAAAGAGTAGCTCCTTGTTTCTGCTGCTGGGAAAGCCCAAATGATGCAGTTACACTTGTGCTGAATCCCTGAGCAATCCATGAAATGGATGTGAGGTCTTTGGTAATTCTACTCAAGTGCTGTCATCTGTACTTTATATATCCAATGCAGTGGGCTGAGACTTCCATGAACTAGGAGCAGCTTCATGGATGCACATGTCCAGCTGCATAAATGGATCCTGGCTTGGTTTCCTTAAATGTTTCTGGTGTTTCTCTGAAAGGGCGTAATCTCTGTGCTCCCAGATGCTCTAAAATGTTTTGAGTGTCGTTTTAATACCTCTTTTGAACAGAGAACCTTTCCTACACTGGAAACTTAGAAAGCAAGTCCAAGGGATCTGAATCTGGCATTCCCAGTATCCAAATAAATGGTAAGACACAGTGACCAGAAAAGTGCTAGTTTCTGAAGGCAACAGGTTTGTGTACAGCATGAAATGGACTATTAAACATTTTTTCAAGCTGGTGACCTTTTACATCGGGGAAGGAGGATGTAAAACCTGACATTTTTTCACTGATCACCTTCCATAAGAATTAAAAAAACCACCTTTAATCAGTGAGTGATAAATGCTCTTTTTTGGTTTTGAAATGTTCTGCAGATGATTGCGCACACAAACTTGGAAAAATTGCCACAGACTCATAATGACAGGTTTTATCTGAAATTATGTAAAATTGATTTCAGTATTTTTTTTTTTTAAATAAGAGGTTGTATAAAGGTTTCATTGTTGTTAGGTAGGAGTGAGTTACTCCTCAGTGTGGGTAACTGTACCTGGTAGTCATTGTTAAGGAAAGAAAAAATACCTATGGTGTCTCTTGGTCCCATTTCTCCCTTCCAATATTCCTCAGTGCTTCCTTTTTCAGCCAGAGCTATGTTTAGCATGGAAACACGGCCACAGTACCAGGATGCCCAACATGTGTCAGTTTTATAAAGTGTAATTCATGAGCAATGCTAAAACCCAAGTTGATGAAGGGCATAAACACAGAGAGCTAATATTCTTCAGGCAAATCCAAAGTTATTTTGATATAAGACAACTTCTGGCAGGTTACCTTCTGTCCTTCCTGCAGTAAAATAATGGCTTTTGTCACTTGTTTTTAATTTCAATCTGATGTGCTGGAAGTATCTATTTCAAAGATGAAGGAAAAGTAAGACAAAAAGAGATTGTTACTTTCCCCAAATCAGTTTGATTTCTGTCATTACAAAACAATACCTTTCCAGCAGATGTCTTTGAACACCAGCCAGCACTATGACAGATAACTTATAGCTGCTCTGATTATTCATGCAGATATCAGCAGGTTATTCCAAAAGGGCTTTATTTCATATTGTTAAAGCTATTCTCTAAAAGAAACAGTAATCTTTCTGATGAGCAAGGGGAACAATTTCTTCAATACCAGTCCAATTTATTTGGACCCTCTGATTGGTGCTTTCAGCTAGATCTCTAAGCACAATATTAATTATTCATTAAGGTACTTGAAGGGAGAATATTTGCATAGCTATACTGCAAAATTGATGAGGCTTTGCGTGTGCACTGTAGGAATAGCTTTCAACTTAGTGCTAAAACTAGAGATGATGCTAATAAAATTGTTAAAAAAAATTATCTAAAAAGCCAACAATAATTTGAAGTTTCTCATAAGCACAGAACATTTATTTTTATAGCACCCACATGTCCTATTGAGAGATCATGAAGATATTCTTTCTACAGCTGGTCATGTGGGTATAGAGTAAAAAAGAAAAAATCCTCAAGAACCTTTGTATAATAAAAGGTCATAATGGGGATAATAGATAGTAAAAAGGGAGAAAGAGGTTTTCTGTGAGTGGGAGGAAAGAGCAAGCCTGACATTTAATGTACTTATCTCCACTTGGAAACACACAGACTGGGTTTATGGAAAATTGTAATGTTCTGTCCTTAAATGGGCAGAGGGTCATCTGCTTACTAAAAGGTTGGGATACTCCTCTTTATGTGTGCACATTAAGGTGCAGTTACTTCTAAAATGGTAAATTAAAAAAAAAAAAAACAAAATCAAAACCTTTTAATCCAAACTTTTTTAAAAACAGTAAAAAGATCTGGGTAATTGGGAAAGCTGTGAAGTGGCTGCACTGTGGCCTGGCTGCAGTTCCCACAGCTCTTTTGCAGATGAGGGAACCAGGCTGGAACGTGCTTGAGCTTTTAATCATCCCTTGTTCCTTTCTCCCAGACCTTGAGCTGTGTGGGGGAGAAGCTCCTGTTCACACCACAGAGAAAAATGGGGTGACTGCAGGAGCTTGTGCATGAGCTTCAGTATTTTCATTCAATTTCCCAGTATCCAGTCCCAGTAATTCTCACTCTGTGTGAAACACAGACTGCTTCTTACTCTGCCACCCTTGTTAGCAGGGAAGGAAGGAACGTTCCAAGTTCTTGAACTTAGGGCAGCAGTGCCATCAATTTTGGTAAGCATTCAGCTAGAATTGGTTGGTTTGTGAAAAATTAGGCTTACAGCCCCTGGATTAGAAAGCCAAAACTCTGATAGGAGAGGTGAGTTTCCACTCACAAGGATGTAATAATATTTGTGGGATTATCTTTCAGAAGGTACTGAGGGACATAAAGGAAAAAAGTGACCACTTGCTGGAAATGTCAACAAGGAATCAAGAGCAGTATAGTCCGTTTTTCATTCTTTGCAAATTGGTTTTAATTCTATTTCTGGCCTTCATCAACACCTTTGGAAAAATAGTAGATTTGGAATATTAAAACCATTTGAAAACTAGAATATAATTCTGTTTCAGTACAATTCTGCTGAATCTAATAATGTTTAAATATACCAGAAGACTAATTTTATTGTAGATTTATTGAGAAACCGTTACAATGTAAGCTGAAATATTGCCAAATCAATAAATATTTAATAAAAATTAAATAAATTAACCAGAAAATAATATGCTTCATAATTTTGTAATTCAGCATACCCAGAAATCCAAGTGATTCCTATTTGAGTGTCAAAGGGTTTTTTAACTGCCATTTGTTGTGTTTCAGGAGCTACAGAGAAAATAAATTTGTTGATGCACTGATGATACAGGGTTTGGAAATGTGTTAGAATGCCAAGATACAAAAGATACTGTAGGTAATGAAGCAGGTCATCCTTAATTTCAAGTCTTTTTCTTTTGTACATGAGTAAAATGTTTTTGGTCTCACAGAAGGAATTTGGATGTTCAATTTGCATTGTAACTAAGGCTAATGCAGCATCCCAATCTCCTGAGAGCCTTTGAAAATATGATAATCTTATCCAAAATCTCATCTGCTTTGTTTTTACCTTTAGCAGTTCTATACACAACCTGGGCATTATTAAAATGCCCTTTAAAATGAGCCTGAAAATATTGGGATTTCATTTTGAAATGGGCTGAATATAATTGAAGGTATTAGGAGAGGGAAAGAATAATGAATGGCAGAAAAGGCATGTGTGTTACTCCTGTGCTGGAATTGGAGGCACCTAACAATGGGATTGGAAAAATGCAGTCCTACATTAGAAGAGAATATGAATTTCATCAGTATTCATAACATATGTTGGTATTCCATCAGTGAAACACTGCTGTAAGCACCAGCCCATTTGCATGCAAAGCAATGCTCTCTTAAATAGGAAAATAAATGAGGAGTTAGTCCTGATATAGGGAGTGTTTCAGACTATTTCCTTACATTGAAAATTCAGCAGCCTCAGTATGATTGCTGATTTCTAAATTTTTTAAGAGGTAACCATGAGTTATAAGAAGTAACCACGACTGAAATCAAAATAAATATTTCAAGGCAGCTTTGATAGGTATTTGGGACTTCATCTGAATGTAATGTTAGACCTCAAAGTTGTTACACTCCACTCCCTCTTTTGCTTCCCCCACTCATTTCTCTCAGTGTAGTCGTTGGAAAACAAGCCCCACAAGATACAGCACAGTCCACAATATCCAAAATGGTTTGGATTGCCTCTGCTTGGGTGGGACAACTTTAGCTGAATTTTCCTCTGATTCACATGAATTAAAATGCACAAACCAGCCATTTTTCTGCTGCTTGTACAGATAGCACTGCCTACACATCTGTGCTTCTCCCAAAAGAAACTATTTTTTTCATTTCTTCATACTTATTTTGGTTTTATGTGTAAGTTTTTGGGATTTTTTTTTTGTGCCTAAACCATACAGGAGTCTCAGACTGGGTGCATATAGGACAGAGTCATCCTTAGCTTGTCCTCAGTCACCATGTTAAGGTTGATGACCAATAGCTGCAGGCTGTGCTTGCTGCACCTTCTATTGGTGTACTTTAAAATTCAGCTTGAGCTTAACCTGCAGAGTTGGTTTCACCTATTGAATGAGCTCCAACAACTTCGACTGAAATTGAATCTGACATCAAGAGTCACCCAGATGTCCATTAGGTAATAGGAAAGAGTGAACTGAGTTTACCAGAGAGGAAAAGACACATGCCTGCACACAGGTCTGTCCTTTAGGTTTAATAAGATGGAGCATCAGGACAAACTTCACCAGAGGTATCTAAAGACATGCCTGTAATGTAGTGGGCAGCAGTTTCAGTGTTCCCTTTTGACTGTGTAATAGAAAAAGCCATAAAACTGGTGTAATTTAACTGAGAAAAGGAATCAGTGCACTTTTGCACATTGTTGTTCATTCCACTTAATAGAGTGCACCTAATGGGCAGCAGATGAGCTGAGGACATGAATATTATCCTTTAGTGAGACATTTTTGTTGAAAATAATTCAGCTTCTGTTGAAATAGTGTCTATTTGCTTTAATATGCTTTTCCCTTGGGAAGATTAAGTACATAACTTTTTTTTAACTGGTGAAGTTAATGATTGTGTGTATGGAATGAAAAAGTTCTAAATTCTGTTATCAATCCATGCAAAACAGGGATGATTTAACATGAGATCAGTTGGATGTTTCTGTACAATTCTGTACTGTATCTACAAAGCCTGCACTCAAAACTGAAGCTTCAGAAGAGGAAATCTCCACATTTATGGAAATTATGTGAATTTTGGAACATCCCCATATTTTGCAGTCATGATTGGGTGAAACGTCGGTGTCCAGAAGTGTAAACATTCTGGATCATAGAATCATTAAGACTGGAAAAACCCTCCAAGACTCTCAAGTTCAGCTTTTAACTAAAAGCCACCATTTGCACTAAACTGTGGTGGTTTAGTGGGTGTGGTGAACCCACAAATGGGCATGAAGAAGCCACAGAGACTTTTCCTACTTATCTGAGCAGGTTTGTCCTTCCATGTTTCTTCTGAAACATCTTTTCCAAAGACAGATCACTTCTACACTCCCTCCAATGACCCCCACGTGAGGGTTCATACAACCAAACTTTAGAATATTGTTACTACTTTTATTTATAAATAATTTTCAAAATTAACTGTAGCCCCAGGTATGCTTCAAATCTAAATTCTCATTTAAATCTAACTTTCTCTGGATCTCTACTGCCTCCTTATCATCACCATCTAGTGTGGCTCAAATATTTCATGTTCAAAAAAATTTAACTTTGATTTGAGGGGGGAAAAAAAGTGAAACTTTAGGAGGAAATACCTGCACTGAGCAGACTTCCTTTTTAAAACAGAAGATTTTCATTTAAATAAATGTGCAGGAAAATATGTCTGGGTAGAGTGTACTCTGCTGTTTCCTCTAAGGATATAGTGGTCATTATAATTTACAAATACTTAGTAACCAGAGACAGAGGAGTTAACCTATGGAAATAGCATGATGTGTTTTCAGACAGATGCTTGGGAGTTTCTGGAAAAAATGAGAAGTTAAAATAATTGGGTCTGCAGCTCCAACAGTCAGTGTTTCCTTCCAGATGACCTACACTTTCAAAATCACCCTATTTTCCCTTTTTCTTAGCAGAAGCTGAGGAAAAGCACACATTATTTAACTGAACATTCAAGAGAGCTTGGTTGTGATCGTTTAAATGAGTTTTTTCATCAAAAGAATCTGAGTTACATCCTGAAAGCATGTTCCCTTAATAACTGAATAATGGTGCTGCTGTGATGGTCTCTGCTGATGGCTCAATCTATCTTGATGTTGTTCCCAAAGCCAGAGCTGCTTTGGAATGTTCAGATAACATTTCCATGGCCAATTGACTTTATGCCATGATGCAGTATCAAGTTAAATAGGTTAATTATTTTCTTCTTTTATTGTTATTGCTTTACAACAAGTACTTATCAGTATTTGAACAGAAGGGTATTAAAAGTCACAAATGCAGGCAGGAGTCGAAATATAGGTGGGAAAATAATGATCTTCAGGAAGGGCTCTCTTGTTTCCAGTACTGACTGGTACTCCCAAATAGAGTTTATCTAAAAGTCATTTTTAATGCTGCTGACTCAAAGACTGTCTGTGCAGTTTGGGAGACATGCAGCAGCAGGATGATGGTGTTTCAAGAGACTCTTTCACTGGTTCTCAAAAATGGTTAAGGCAGTGTCACTTCTTTTATATTCTTCAAATCCACACTCTCTTTGCAAGTTAACTACTAGGTAATAATGGAGCCTTTCTCTGTCAAGGCCATTGTAATCTCCACAACATTAGGGTTGTGTACTTTCCAAGGTTACAGGACTCAGGTTTTATATAGATCTCACAAGCCACTAATGCTGAAGTAGATTAATGTTTTAGCTGCCATGGGAGATTATTCCCTATTCCTTAAATCTCTTTTATTCAAGCAAAATGACCATGATTATGATCTTGCTCAGCTGATGGAAATTAGAAGGCATTATGAAGAAATAAACAGGAATTAGGAACAGTTTATGAATTTTACAATATCAGTTTGCTGTTAAAATAGTAAACTCCAAATGGAAATTATGCATGCTGTGCCATTTACAATACATATGTATTTTCAAAATTATATGTGAGTTGAAATTAATGAATACTTTAAAAAGAGGGGTTTTTTTTAAAGTACAAGTAGCAATTTGTCATTAAAATCTCTCTATAAGATACACTGAGATTTATCTATTCCAATCTTTTCTGTTGAAGTTGTTTGATGTTCTATGAATAATAATCTCTGGAGTCACATGTCTACTCACCTGCAGCACAGCTGAACTCCCAAAAAATCTTCACTTTTCTCTGTGGTCCAATAAATATCTTATTAATTTCATCCTCTCAGAGATGATGGGTGTGGGTTTGGTTTCTGTCTTGAGCATCAGAAGAAAGGAACCTTTGTTATGAAGAGTTTGGAAATAGGGAGAATACAGAAAGGGGGTTACAAAAGGCCTGCCTGCCTGATGGATTTGGCCCTACAGGGAAGCTGGATGGTGGATGACCCAACCTGTGAATCCTGTTCTCATCCTTGGCACGGGAGGAGCAATAACCAGCTTAGTTTTACATCCTTTATCAAGTTAATCTGGAGTTTCTTGTCCATACGTCCACACCAGCAAGTGCATGTTGATTACTGATGGTTTAAAAATTACTCAAGCATAAGAAATCACATGGCATTTATAAATAGAACCATTTCTAGAAACTGTTTACTCTCTCCTTTTGCAGAATACATCCTGCATTGGGGATTCTGAGAAAAGTATTTGTGATCTGAACTGGATACTGGAAACTTGGGCACAAACCTAACCAAGAAATATAGTTAAAGTGTAACACAAAGGTCCTAGCCTGCTTCTGTTTCAAAGGAAAATGTTTAATCTTCATTTTTGGGTAATTTGTAACCTTGCAAACATTATTTTTCTGTATATAATTTACTATATTTTCCTTGCTTAGAAAAATGTTATGGCAGAATCTCTGATTGTTCATGAATTAGTGAAAAATACAGAGGGATAATGACACATTTTGACATTATCCACTTGCCTTAAAGGTCCCCTCTGTAATCCTGCATGTGTGGCCAGTTAGATGGGACATCCTGTCCTGTCTCTCCACTATCCATCTCTGGCTGCAGATTCCTGCCCACTTCCCCTGCACTAGCTCAGTCTGTCACTCTGTGGGCAGTCCAAAAGTCAAATAGGGAAAAACAATCCCTCAGTCAACTGTGATGCTACATCCTAAATGATCTGTATTTTGTCTTCATCCCATCTACAGGAAATCTGTAGTTGCTCACACCTCATTCTTAATCTAAAAGACAAAGAAATCTCCAAGTACTGGGGTCTGCCTTAGTCAGCATCTTTCTCCTTGCCTTGAAATCCTTTAGATGCAAAGCAGCATCAGCATCATAACCTCAGGTGTGATTTGAGCTGAGAGAAACTTTTGGTCTGATTGTTCTGAAACACCATTCTGAACACAATAAATGGATTTGACAGGATATGAGCCCTGAAATACAACTGCCAATTGAATTTCTATCTTAAATATATATTGCTGAAATTTCTAATGGCACATCACTGTCTTGTGAGCCTGCAATGCAACAACTGAGCCATGGCTGGGTCTGTGTGTAAGCTGCTATGCTGAGTGTGCCAAATGCCTGCTTGGAATTAAGGACTGTTCTATTTGGGGGCACTCTCTTAGTATTCTCAGCTTTGGTTTGGTTGGCATAGGAGATTTTTCACTGTCATTCTGACAGTAAATGAAAAATGAAATTTTAATTTCTTACTAATGGAGGTGCACTGAAGGATGATCTGGGGATCAGTAACTAGCAGCATGTGGGGAGTTTGCACAGCCTCTAACTCTGCACAGAAGGAAGACTGACTGTCAACAAAATTTGGAAAAACAGTTCCTTTGCTGTTAAATTGCAAATTTTCATAAATCTGTTCTTTCAAGAAAATGCAAAAGTAAAAAAAAAAATTAGCTCAGTTTTCCCTTCATTAACTCAAAGGAAACCATTGTAGCAGGTGATGAGTCTTCCAGTCTGAATGTAAAAGGGGCAGTTGTTAACTAAACTGGATGTCAGTGGTGAAGTCAAATGTGCCAGAAATTATGTTGGAATTCTGAAGAAAAAAGTACATCAGAAGTTGAATGAATGAAACCCGAGAGTGAGACCTTGACAACTAAGACAGTAATGAATGAAATGTGTGAGGAAAAAATTAAAAATAGGACAGGGAACACTATTATAGCACCTATTGGCTAAAAACATCTGTGGAAACCTGGTGAGATCACAACAGCAGAGTCTTTGGAACAGAGAGGGACAGGGCAGTTCAGAGTGTCAGAGAACACTTTCAGGGAAGTTTTTGTAAGAATGTGGGAGGGATTTAGATGAGTCTATTCCACATTTCATTCTTTTAACAAGGGTGAAAAGAAAACTCCTGTAATGGGAGTTGAATGAGGAATGAAAGGAGAAATCCAACTTTCTGGGAACACAGTAGTGGAACATGTGCCCCATCAATTATCTGAGTGCTGATTAATTAGGGAACATCATAGTTGTCAGTTTTACCTCTGTACTGTGTTCAATTTGATAGATGGAAGAGTAAAGGACAACCTTTAGCCTTTATGCTAAGACGTTATAGGCTTTTTAAGCAGAATTTGACAAATGCCTCAGCATCCTGTCTTTATGGAAACCAACAATCAGTGTTGTAAAATCTTTATTACCAGCAAAGCACTGGAGCAAGTCTTCTTAAGTACCTGCATCTCCACAAGATACCCATGATACTGATTCCTTTTCAACTGAGCTCTTGGACAGAATATGGGAAGCTGGGAGATGAAGTATTTATGTCTCCTTCTTCTTAAAATAGACAAATTAGCTATAGCTATTTTGCTATCATGTGATAGACAGCCATGGATTCCTGCTGTCTTATCTCAGACATGTCAAGAAAATATCTTTTTCATTGTGTTGGTTATGAGTCCTTGTAATAGACACATTAACTGCCAGGATATCTCAATCTTTAATCTCTGAATTTTGCTTTATTGTTTTTTTTTTTCTTTCTAAACCAGTAGGGTTCTATTCTTGATTGGCTCCAGATAAAAGAACTAAAAACTGTGCAGTTTGACGTCTCTCTGTAAGATGCTTGGACTTCCAGAACAGTACTTTCTTCTGGAGTGCACTTCAGATTGACAAATGGAGAGATATCCCTTCATCCTGCATCTGGAACTGTGGCTTTTCATGGCTTTGTAAGTCTCCACGTGGTAGGAAAACCTGGTCTGACTGGTGGGCTGCTCACACCTTTGGCCACCTGGATGTGGGCAACAAACAGAAACACAAACACTTTCTTAGCAAAGTGATCATTACTTTGAAGAACATTCCTTGCCATTAAGATTTTCAAACTTAATGTTTCTTGGTGAAAAGCAAAGAAATAATTTTATATAAATTTCTGTATAATATTTCATGACAATATTTGCATACAGACAATGTTTTATGATTAATATGCAGTTAGGAGTTATGGTATCTGCACGAAATCCATATTTACAATAAATTTAAGATGTGCATCTCTGAATATTTTTTTCTATGCATCAATTGGTGTATTTTCTTCATGTATATTAGGGTGGTTTTTCAGTTATGTGATCAAAATTTGCTGAACTGTGCTTTATAGCAGACAATTAACAACTGTTAAATAGGATTATTGCAGGCTGTTATCTTCACATAGCATCGATTCAAATGCTAATTTTGCTCAGTTTACTTCTCATAAGGCCACCTTACTGCCAGGTACACTGTTATTGTGATGAGTGACAAAATAGATCTGGAAATAGTGTAACCTTTTTCAGCAGATTTCATGACCTGGTTTGCAGCTCCTTGACACAGAATTCTCCTGCACAGGAGAGTCCTGGATGTTTTACAGGGGAGTTTGCTATTGCTGCACAGAAAGTGTGCATAAACACTGTGTATTCTTATCTCTAGTGCTTATGAAAACAGCAAGATACTTTTAAAGGTATTTCTGTTAGGTTTGAATTCTGTGCTGTTGTCCCAGTTGTTTGGCAAATTTTTACATTTATGGGTTAGTTAATACTTTCAAACGTTGCACGAGGAGAATTTTAATTACTCTCTGATTAGGAATGAAAGAAAGAAAAAGATTGTCTTATGCTTTCGGTTTTACTGTTATCTCACAATTTCTTTCATATTTAAACAAAAATTTGTATAAAGTAGTAAGTTTACTACTACTGCAGTGAAAGGACATGCAATAAAATAGAATATATATTCCATTCAGTCTAATTATTTATCTGATCAGAAACTTGTAAGGTATATTCTATATACCTTGCATATTCTATAGTTAAATTTGAGACTTGGCTTTCCAACTAAATCCCTGACAATAGTGTTATATTACGTGAAAATATTAAAACTAATTTAACTTTTCAGAGTCCTGTATAGCCCAGAGATTCACAAAGATACAGAAATAGTCTTTCATGTAATGCTTCTCAGATTCTTCCTAAGTTTTATCTAAGTGGGTTACAACAGGAGAAATTAAGAGCCTATCCTGATAAAATAATAATACAATTGGAATGGAGTATCACTGGAAAGTGTCAGCCATCTCCAGTTTAAATAAACATAATCAATCACATCAGTGTGACATTTTCTTCATCAAATTGGCAGCAATGTGTTGTTCTTAATTACATCCAGACTTGTAACATAGGAAAACTAATGACTAAGGGTTTAGAATTGGTATTAATGCTCAGAAGGCCTCATTAGGATAAAGTCTTTAAAACCTTCTTGTTTTTATATGGGTCAATATTTATTGTGGTCTTCTGCCAGCGTGTCTTAGACTTGCATTACAAATGTTACAGTGTTCATCCATTTTCAGGACCATGATAAAGTAGAACATACATTGCTTTGTGGGCTTTCAACAGTTAACTGAAACATAACACAGGATGATGAATGTATGGCTGTCTGTCTATTAACTATTGTAAAAGGAATATACTCAGTGAAGAATTTTGCAGAAATAAATTTTATTTCTCACTTGCTCTGCAGAGTAGCAAACAATTATGTTACGTAAAAATTATTCTTAAGTAATCTGTAGTTTAGAATACATAAATAATCATGTGTTTTAGGAATGTGCCACTTGTTGGCCATAAGAGGTAGGTAAATCATTATTAAACTATCAATTTTCTGATAAATTAAGGCCTGTTTTCTATTAATGAAATATCCAAGCAGATTTAAGAGTGTTCATAATGATTTGAAAACCACTTCCTTCCCTCTGTATTGATTGTATTTGCTTTATTTAGAAACTATGTTTTGCTCATAACAAGTTATGATAAGAGTTATGGTAAAGCTCACTTATTTTCCTCTGCTGGCAGAAGACAGAAACCTTTTACACTAATGAGGAGCAAAATTATTACTACTGACAGATAACCATATTCCTCTCAAAGTTCCCCATTCCTGTCTGAAATGCAAAATGAAAAATAGCTACTCCACAATATGTCTGGAACCAAAACTGACATCTGCACTCCTGGCAAAAGAAATATCTCAAACTTCAGGTACAGCTGAAAAGAAAAAGACTTCAGAACTGGCCAGAAGATTTGCAAATAATGAATCAGTCTTGCTGTTAGCTCCATAGGGGTTATTAATGTTCCCTTTGAAGTAATCTGAACTTCAGTTTCAGAGAAATCTTTGCAAACATAGCCTCTGGAATGGCTCGTGGCCTGATCAAGTGTGTCTTGGGGTTGACCAAAGTGCTGCAGAGACCTTTGGCAAAGGCTGTGTTTGGAGCAGTAGCATGTGGCACTTATCCCATCTAGACACGTGAAAATAGCTTGTTTGGGGTAGTTCTTGTGCCTTTTTGAGTGAAATCTTGCCCACAGTTGGTTTTGGAGGTCAGTGCAAAATTCTGATGAAAAATTAAGAGTCTGGAGCCTGCCATCAAATGTTTGTGCATCAGTCCCCTTGACTTAGTAGCCTTTGAAACCCTATCTTTCTTTAAAATTCAAATCAGACTTTATTACTGGGGTAAGCAGATAGTCTAGCAGCAAAGACTTGTAGAGAAAATACTGTGTGTTTTAGCATTACCAAAAACTCTAAAGACTTTCTGAACCAATGGAGAAATTAATAAATAGAGCTCCAGAAAGTTATAGCTGCCTCTTCAGTCTGCAAACTGACACCTTTTGCTCAGACAAGAAATGGAGATGCAGTGCAAATAAGCTTATTATGCTCAGTCCTGCATTCCATGGTGGCTGAGAGCTGGAGCTGTGCCACAGACAAACAGGTGAGGGGTGAGGGAGTCATCTTTTGATCTGCACTAATCAGAGGGGCAGCAGTAGGATTCTGTCAGCATTAATTGTAAGTGTAATTAGAAATGTTCCATTCTGTGTCTGCATTAGGTGAGGTATGGCCCAGTGTGGAAATCCCAACTGGAAATGTGGTGAGAGTACTGAGACACAGGGGAGGAACAATCCTGGCACTGAGGGCATCAGAAAAGCTACTTGAAATCTGGACTCATCTTATTTTCTGACTAACATAATTTGAAAAATTAAAAAAAAAAAGAAAAATAGTAAAATTCAGAGTTTTAATATGTAATTAATGGGAATGATTAGTGTTTTCAGAATGGTGATTGTTTCCATTACATGTTCATACAGATCTGGAAAAAGTCGGGATCATGTTACTGTAATATCAAAATGAGAAGTCACTCTTTGTTAGAGGCACTAAACAGAATCCTTGAAAGGATGCATATTGCATGTTACAGTGATAACTGGCAGAGTAGAGATTAAGGATGAAATTCCAACTCTGCTGACTTTTATTGTCAAAGCTCTCAGTGATTTCAGGGTGGCTGGGATTTCAGCCTGCATATTTCACAGCATCCTGAAGAACACCTCAGCCTGTTATCACTAAATTGATAGTGGTGTTCATATGTCCTGTTGGGGAAGGAAGGCCACAGACACAATTGCTTTTATTTGTGGTTATGTGATAAAAGTGTGTATTGTACAGATGGGTAATTACTAAGACTAATCAATTTTTCTTTGTTTCTTATACAAACGTTTCTTTTTCTGTGCATGAGAGGAGGTGCAGAATTCCAAACAGAAAATAAATAAAAAAAGGGGAAGATTGACTACAATCATAGTGAAAAACACACAGTGATTTATGAGCAAAGCATCCCTGTGCCAAGTTCTGGGCCATTTGTATTGATATTCATTAATAAAGTGGAATTGATATGGTAGTGTAACAATCATGTAATATATACCTTCAGGCTCATGCTTCTTTTGAAAACAGCCAATAAAAATAATGGAGCAGTAAAAAAGTATTTTTCCTTGGTTAAAGAATTTTATAATAACAGTATTTGGAAATGGATTTGTCTGCTTTTAATGGTGTTTGGGAATGTTGGATAATGTGAAAACATTTTGTTTAGGATAACTTCCCTCTTTACCAGAAATTATTCCAGAAGCTAAACAACAGACACTTGCCCCCAACACATCCAGAAAATCTTATCAATGTTCTTTATTTATTGTACCTATGGCTGCTGTCATGTATCTGTTGTGCATCAGTTTAGGGTCAGGAATGCAGTGTTCCTCTCCAGGCTGTGGGCTGTGCCTGCAGGACTGGAGGGTGCTGAGGCCTGGCAGCATCTGTTGGGCTCACTCGAGGGGTTTTCTTGTCAGCACAGGAAAATATCACCACAGAACCTCCAAAATTCTCTTTCCTCAGGTGTTTTTCAGAAGCTGCTTAATGTAAACCAACAAGGCTTTAAATCACTATAACTTTTAAAAATTACTCACAGGGGTGTCTGACTCTGGACAGCCTTTTGACTGGTTTTTGAGAGATAATGCACAAGGCAGGTTGGAATTTGAACTCTGAGCTATCAGAGCTACTAACTCATCAGAGTTTAGTATTGCTGTGATAGCACAGAGAAAGGAAATTATATTAGAAAAAAAAGGAACATGTTAAGCATCATTTGTGTATAGTATTGTGGGTTTTTCTCTTCCTTCTGGCTGCATTCACACCCGATAAAGCAAATGCCATATGGGAGGATCAGCAGTGACTCACACTCATTGTACAGAGCTGGTTTGCCAGTGCCAGATGATGCATTTGCTATTTATGTAGTCAACAGACAGTTCTAGGAAGCTTCTAAAGTGGTTCAGAGACAAAGAATGATTTGTCACTGACAATCAGTGTCTTATGTAGCAGCTTCAGAGCTGGAGCAAATGGACTAATCTCATTCATTCCTTTTCTGAGTCTTAATAGTTTGTCTGGAAAGCATAAACTATTCTTACACATTAAGACCCTAGAAAAATAAACCAAATGCCAGAATTACTTTCTTTGTTTTAAAAACAGGCAAAAAAATGATCATTAGGAGAGGCTGGCAGTTGAGATGTCAGCACAAAAATTCGAACTTCAGATTAATTCAAAATTTACAAAAATTTGTATTCAAATATTATGATCTGAACCCACCTTCCCCCACCTGTACAATTGTTCAGATAACCAAGAACAGTCTAGAATTTGATGTCTGTTAAAAGCATCTACAGAACCAGAAAAATAAATCAACAAAAAGCCCAAAACAAGCCAAGCAGTGCCAAAATATTTATTTATATTGTTTCAGTGAAGTAGAGATACTTATTTATGATGTCTATAGATTTTTAAAACTTAAACTTCCAATGGTTTTATGAATTTAAAATGTTCAGATTTTCAGTGTATAAAATTCTACTACAGTTGGTATTTTTTTCTATTTTGTCTAATTTGCATTTTTAATGTTTCAAAGATAATTCACTGCTTTTAGAGAAAGTTCATAATTTCTCTGCCTGTCATTCTCACTTTTCAGAGATGATGTTTTCAAAAATTGCACAGTAAGGAAAAAAGAGGGGAAAAAAAAGGTAGGTTTTAACTTTTGGTGTGTTCACAGAAACCTTTTGGACAGATCTGCTCAGATCATTAATCTTCACTGGATATTGCTCTTAAGTACTAGAAAAATGAAACTTGTCCTTATGTCTTAGAGAAAAATCACCCTCAAATTTTTTTTGGCTTTCACGCTTGTTCTGCTAGGTGAAACAGCTTTTTGTGCTTTCACATGCTTGTATTTCAGTCTTCTCAGAGGGGTTTATGAGAAGCAGAATGTGTGATGAGTGGTTGGCTGGTAAAAGAGAAGAAAGAAAACCCCTAAGCCTCACTTTAGATCTTGAAAACTTAGAAGTTTTCTGTCTCAGGATAGTCCATGCCAAAACATCAACTCTTTGCTTTGCAAGTAATATTGTGCCACAGACCTCTTCTGAAATGAAAAATTTATCTGAGGAAGATCAGTGTACTAACTGGGGGAAAAAAGTACCTGAAGATTCGAGTTTAAATTGATAGCTTATTAAAAAATAAATTAGTAGAGGATTGAATGTCTTCTTTTCTAAATGTAATGGTTGATTTTGGAAAACTTGAAAGCGTTACAACTTTTGTGAAAGACTTTATGACTCTTGTAGTAGTGGGACTGGCCTAAATTTCTTCAAAAGAGACAACTTTGGTAGAGAAAAAAGAGAACAAGGGTTTTTATTGTCTTATACCACTTCAGAAGTTCCCCCCCAAATAAAAATAAAAACAACCTTAACTGCTGAATGGTCAACCTCAAATTGTTTGCCTTATAAAAGCCTGCAAGTTTCTTTGCTTCTTTAGGGTGATCTGATTTTTCTAATTGTTTATGTTGAAGATGAGGAATCACCCTGAAACTGAGACCTCATCCTGTAAAGTTCTCCCCTTTGTGTGTCCTTGCCCTTTGTTATGCACTTGTTTATCTGTCTGAGGGTCACAGGTGAGTTCCTCATGAGCAACTGAAAACTTTCCATGGTGTTTTTTTTCCTTTGAGAAATCAATTATCCTCAAAGATTCTTGGGATGCTGCCCTGCTCTGTCCAACTGGGAAAACTAATTTCCACAGCAAATTATGTGTCTGCTGATCTGCATTACATATTGGAAGGAGACTGCATGAGATACTGCCCTTTAGGTGGATTGAACTTGTCTTTAATTTCTTGGGTTTTCTTTTGCTGCAGTGTAATGATAGACCTTACCTAAAATGATGAAATGCTGGTTCCTGGCCAAAAATTTAAAGCAACAAGTGTATTTTCCACTAGGAAAGTTGATATTGGCTCATTAGCATCTTTCACAGCTGAAATAACACAGTGAGCCAATGTGAATCAAACCTTCCCAAGGGGGTAATTTCCTCTCACTGATTGGAGAGTGATGAAAACAAAGAATAAGAGGTCAGACTGCATCTAATTTCAAACAGTGCCCCATTGGTGGGGAGAACATCTGAGATCAAAAGACCATCCTCCAAGTGTAATCAATATAGACCTGGTCTGTGATAAACAGTGAAATCAGCCTTTAGAACAATATTGCCATTCATTATTTTAATGCCTCTAATGTTTTTCCCTCCCATGACCTTTTTTTGCCCTCTACACAAAATCCATACTTGTATTGTTACATTTCTATTGATATTTGAATTGATGAGCACCCTCCTTGGCAGTTGCCTTGCAGCTGAATTGACAACATGCACTGTCACCAGAGTCACCACCACTGGCATGTCTGGCTGACAAGCACAGGGAGTGTCTTCACATTTCAGCTTCTTGAATAAAGCTCTTCCTCCTAAAGCCCAGACCCTCTCTATCACACAGCATTTTTGGTACATTTCCTCAGCTGCTCAAATGCCTCTGATATCAGAAGAAAAAAAAAATAATTAAAGACTAAAATTCAGCACAACAGATGCACAAATGAATGTTGGGATGAATATAGCACGGGCTATATGAAGTTAACTGTCATCACTCCCCATTGCATTTTGTCTGTTCCATGTGCTGTGCACCTGTGGCTTGCAGACAATGGCTTTGATTGCACTATAGAAAACTGGCAGTCAAGTTAAAGCTGCTACTGCCTGTTGCTGGGTCTTTGTTCTCTCCTGTGAGCTCCTTGTAAGATTCTCTCCTGGTTTTATATTACTGTTATTTTTATATTACCTCTGTGTGGTCTTTTAATTATTATATTCATGCCTTTTGCTGCCACTTTTGAGATACTCTAAATGTAGTGAAGATGAAAACCAAGGTTAAGTGAAGGCAGTGTGGATTTCAGAAAGAAGAAAACATATATTCAGCAATCTGTGAAGTACACAAATACAGGGCCTGTGTTGTACTGACTTGAATCCACCAGGCAGCAGAAATAAATTAACAGCAGACTATCCCCTCCTCCAGATCCTATCATCCAAATTAAGTGAACACCTGCATTAAATAAAATTGAGCTGAACTGGTGTGAATATCCAATTCTGGGCTTGATTTACTGCTCCAATACTCCAGTTTTATGCTGGCATAAATTCCCTTTAATAGAGTTACATGGTTATGAATTGGGAGTAATGTGGTTGTGAATTAAGTAGTTCATGTTCTTTCCTCTGATGTCAGGTCTTGTTTGCTTTGGACTATCAATGCAGATGCCACTTTATGTCCTTTCTGATAGAACATAGAGGTGGAGAAGTACAAATGACTGGCAGACTACATAATTAATGAGATGAGATTTTTGTGAAATTTCCCATTGCTTTGCTTCTCTAGATTCTCGCACCCATAGAAGGTTTGGGTAAAGAAGGGCTTTAAAGATCCTCTCATTCCAACCCCCCTGGCACAGGCAGGGACACAGTGCTTTGTTTCATGAGATTTTTCAGGTTTGCAGTGGGGTTTAAGGTCTGTGGGAAGCTCAGTTTCTCTAACAGCTCTTCACCAATGGGCTCTGCACCAGAAAACCCCACAGAGGTGATGGCTCCTGTGGAAGGGCTGGCCTGGGACTGTTGGGCACTGTGTCCCCATGCAGCCACTCGTACACAGCTCTTTTGTGGACCATGAGCCAAGATTAGGAAGGAATTTGCACAGAATTCAGTAAAAAATTAAAGCCATAGAGCATGGAGAGTATGTGCAGCACTGCGCCTGTAACTCCTGTGCTCTTCCTCAGTTTCACTGGGATTGATGTGCTGGAGAGCCCAGGACACTCTGAAGGACAGAAAAGCCCATCTTGGACTCATTGGCTTTGAGATGCTAAAGGGGCTTGGGCTAATTATTTTATAAGAATTCTTTTGTCCATCCTAATGATGAATTGTGTAATTTTCCATGTTGTCATATCCAGCCTAGCCACTTGATCTATAGTGCTCATCCTATTTTCCTATATTTTCTTCCCTATGATATAGAGCTAAGTGTTTTTTTAGGGAGACAAGTTTTAAAAATAGGGCAATGGGAAAGATGCAAGCAGATATAGAAAGGGACATGCAGCTGCAAGTAAAAATGCCAGCAGATAAATAAACTGACACCCTCCCCCCAGTCCCTTGTCTCCCAGGGCTTAGTCTCAGCCCCTTTGAGGACTTCCATGGACTTCAGCAGGCATTGGGTTAAGCCCTTAATCCTTTATTTTAAACTTGCATTATCCCATAGGGTTATTTAGTTTTTTCAGGAAATCTGTGTGGGTTTTTTTTTCCTTTTTCCTTTCAGGTGCTGGGTATATAATTTCTTCTTTTCTGGATTATCAAGGCTACATTATCCTCTCATTGAGTCATATGCCTATCAGTCATTTCTCTATTTATTATGAGTTGCATGCTATCTGGGCAATTTGTAGAAAGATAATACTTAGCTCTAAAAAAACCCCAAAAACCTCTCTCATTTTGTTTTGTAGTTCACTATTCTGCTATGGTTTGCATTCCAATTTTTTTTTTTAGTTACTTTCTCCATTATTAACTTAAAAGTTTGCCATCAAATTCTTGCTGTACTAGTCTAGGGAAAATTTTACTAAACCATCCTGTCAGTAGCATTGAGCTTTTATTGATGTTTTAGATGCTGCTAGACAGAATGCTGCAGTAATCAGTCTGCCATGTCCCAGCAATCTTTTATTCAGAATTCCTCTTTTTCATACATACTGCTGACTCTATGTGCAGGTTTCTGTCAGCGCCTGTTGAATCAGACACAGTGAATTTGTAGGGTGAAAGATACCTTTCCTTCAGATGTTGTCTTTGTCCTTACATACCCAAATCTCTGGCCCATATTTGAGAGGCCTTGGAGTTCTTCCTTTGAGTTATAAAAAGTGTCTTGGTAAGATACATGTATAATGGCTTGAAGTTTTTAATGTGGAAAATTAAGTGTGAGATTGGCAAAAGTCAATTGAAAATTCGGACTTGAAGTAGAAATAACATCAGATTTTGCTTGAAACAGATTTTGTTCCAAATCTGGGCTTCAAAAGATAAAAAAAATATGAAAATAAAGAGTTATTTTCATATTCTTACTTTATTGTGTGCGCACAAAAATTTAAATTATTCCAAAAGTTTCAATAATTATATAGACTTGCTTTTGAGCTTTTCAGATTCTCTAAAAATAGTAGGTCACCCTTTGCTGTTCCTGCTGTTGATGAAGCTGGTATTAAAGGAATAAGGAATACAAGTATTCCAGATTTGTGCAAAGCAGGGATCAGAAGTGTGCCAGAGTCATTGACCATGGTGTTAAGTCAGAAGATTTTCTAAATACCAACATGTGACCAAAGTCATAAATGTGTGCAGAAAATCATACGAAGGCAATCTGACCTCTAATGAATGAGTTTAATGGGGTAAATAAATAACTGCACAAGGTCTTGCTAGTCAGCCAGAGATTGGAGCTGTGGAGTCTGCACACTTTTAAAGACAGCTTTCATTTGTTCTGGGGCTCCACCAGTTGCTCTTTCCAGTTGCTGTGTGTATTTTTTCTTCATTTGAAGCTGGCCCTTCCATTTACTTCTGCACTTGCTTTGCATCCTCCAGCTGTTACAGTCCTTGCTTTAGTCCTCTTGAAGGAGTCTTAAGTTAGGCAGTGGCAGCTGCTCTCTCCTCGTTGGGGCTGTTTTGGGATCAGGGAGAGGTTCCTTGTGCTGTCTGTACACCTCTGCCTTTCCTGTCAGCCACTTTGGCCTCCTTCTTTCAGCCCCTTTGACTCTTCTGGCTGTACTGGGGAGGAGCAAAGGGAAGATGATTTCCAGAACCAAGCTGGGGGCTGTAGCAGGGAAGTGTGTGCCTGTGTGCCCAGACATGCCAGTATAAGTTAGTTCTGACTTTGTGTCCAGACATTTTGTTTGTCTGTGGGACTGAGTTTTTAAAGAAACTGTGTTGGCTTTATATTTTTAATAGCCAAGCAAAGCATGCAGAGTATAAAGCTCATAATGAAACTTCTGTTCTTGCCAACATCAGTGTTTGTCTGAGTGCAGAATAGTAGGAAGTAGCTATGGAGTTCCTTTATTCATTAACAGAAATAATTGGGGTCATCTGAGTATCAGCAGTATTCTTTCATCTAGTGAATAATTATGTACAAGTGAATTTGAAATAACCTAATTCTTTAACACATACTTCTCACACGTGTGCTGGCTCTGGGGCTCAAGTAGCTGCTGGTGGGAATGCAGCAATATGCCATAAATTGGGCATTTGGGCTTGAAATGTTACCCAAAATCAAGGTGTGATCTGTGAGCAGTGACTGAAAGCTGGAATGGTGTCCCATGTGGGATTTTAGTTGAGAAGTTGTAACAGAGCAGCTTTTGTTGCTACTCCTCTTATGCTCTTTCTCATCCATACCTAAAGGACCTTACTGCTGGGAGCTGTCAGTCCTGAACCCTTGCTAAGCACCAATTTACAGATAAACATTTTTTTTCTCCTAAAGAAAGAGAAGTAGTGAACATAATGGAAATTTCGTCACTGTAGAGCAAGTATTTAGAGTTTTAATTTCAACAATGCTGATTTAATGAAAATTGGCTCCTGCTGCTGGGAACTTGTTAAGAGGCCCTCCTTCTTGACTGCAGGTGGGTTTTAACTTGCTGGTTTCAAAGCAGGCACTAATACAGACTGTCAATTTCTACTTAAAAGGAGATTGTTATCAGCCCCCTCGATACTTTCTGCCTGACAGCTAAACTTCTTCCTCAAAGAGGTTAGATATACATAACTAAGCAGTAAATACCCCAATGACACATCACAGTGCTTTAAAAAATATGGCAAAGAGAAGGAAAGGCTTAATCTACAAGACACTGAAAATTATTTCCTTGAGCTGCATATTTTTGTTCCAGACAAAACGTCCAGGGAAGTGAACCGAGGAAATGTCACATAAGTTGCAGTCTGCAGAAGGCAATGCCTTGGTTTGACATAGCTAAAAAAACTGCAGCTCTCAGACTTCAAAATATTGCTTTTGCCTGACTAACACATCAGCCAAGTTGGAAGATGGGCTCCTGTTGTAATTTAACCCCAACTCAGCCCCACACTCCTTTGCTCCCTCCCATGGGATGGGGTAGAGAATTGGAAGGGTAAGAATGAAAAACCTTGTGGGTTGAGATAAAACCAGTTTTATATAGGTAAAGGAATAGGCACTCCCAGATGCAAGGGAAAACTAGAAATTTGCTCACCACTTCCCATGGGCAGTCTGGTTCAGCCATCCCCAGGACAGCAGGGCCCTGTCACCCCTAATGGTGACACAGAATGACAGACGCCATCACTCTGAGCATCCATCCTTCCTCCTTCCCCAGCTTTACACTCCGAGCATGGCACCACATGGTCTGGGACATCCCCTGGGTCAGCTGGGATCAGCTGTCCTGCCTGGGTCCCCTCCTGGCTTCTTGTGCACCCCCAGCCTCCTGAGGGCTGGGGTGAGGAGCAGGAAAGGCCCTGGATCTGTGCAAGCTCTGCTCAGCAGGAGCTAAAATGTCTCTGTGTTATCAACACCTTTGTGTTTCCAGCACAGATCCAAACATAGCCCTGTACTGGCCACTGTGGAGAAAATAAAGTCTACTCCATCCAGAACCAGCACGGCCTCCATTAACAAAACTGTTTTCTTTATTCTTATTAAAAAAATGTAAACAGGTTTATGTGAACAATATGAGACTTTTAGAATCTAAAACTAGATTCATTTATAGGGAACTCCAGCTTCATTTTCATTTTCCACCACTTTTAAAGTGTAGGTGGATGACTTGAGGCAGTGTACTAATCCAGGGAGTGCACACGGGAGAGAGATCCTGTGCTACTTTAGAACTTGAAGTTATCTGATTCAGACTCCATCAATTGTCACTGGAAAGACAGAGGCTTCTGACATAGTTCTTCTCTTTTAGTTGTAAGATTATATTGGTGGGATTTTTTCACCCATCCTTCACTAATTAAAATGATAAACTTTATACTAAGTGTTGCTTCCTTGCTGTATGGAACATTAATGTTTGCTATGATTTTTAGATGATTCCATAATACCATAAATGAAAATGGCCTTTGGCTGGTAGAGTTTTTACAGTATTTTAATAGTTCTCTGTGTCAGTGATGTCAGACCAGGGATGTCTCTCAAAGTTCACTTGTTGGCACATTTTCAGGTGGGGCTGTTGGTCATGCCCAGTTCTGTACTTATCTGTGTTGTACATACCATGATCTGCAGAGGCACAGCAAGAAAAACATCCCAGCTTTTCTTGCTTAGGATACAAACATGAGCTGAATCTTGCTGTTCACATGGAAAGCCTTCTGCCCTCCTCCCCCCTCAGTTTCCATTTATAGTAAATTCATGCAATTTAAGACCATACAGAGCCTTTGAAGAATGACTTTTAACCTGCCTGTTAAGTTAGAATCTAATTTTTTCTAAAATGGCATTTCACAATGTCGTAGTATTCCTGAGAGACACATCTCAGTCTAATGTTTTACATTAACACCTATGTTTTTCATAATTGTAGAACACCATTCTGTGCACTTCTGGTGAAAGACCATAATTATATGGACATCCTCAATGAACATAATTTTTTTCAAAGCCATATGAGCCATCCTCATTGTCATCTACGTGGGATGGTTCCCTAAGAGGTGCACATGCCCCCCTCACTTTCCAGTTTTGAAACAATGCAGCAAAGATTCATTTGTTACTCACACACTATCTAATCCTTTCCCAGCTGGCAGCAAAAAGAATGATCCTTTTGAACCTTTTCTAATTCTGTAAGCTTTAACTTAATTTCAAAATGTGTAGATGACTTTAAAATATTGCAAACTCATGTTCATCTAATCCCAGAACAAACAAGTTTAAAAAATTCATCTGCCTGCACTAATAGAATATAATGCCTAGAATATAAGTGTTGCTCTGCTTAGAAAATAGAGTGGGCATGTAACATCTCTAACCTAAGTTAGATATTCAGTAAAAAGAGACCTTTGCAATCTTGTAAGCTGTTGGAAAATGAGAAATGCTGAACCAAGAGGCAATCTATGTTCACACATCATATTGTTCTTAATCACATTTCTCTCAAATATGCATTGATGGCTTTTGTATTTAAAGCTGCTACTGTTGTTTATTTTTCAATTTCTTCATTAATGCCAGATTCATATGACATTAGGCAATAATTTGCTGAAGTACTGGCATATATTTTATTGCAAAATTGCAATCATGCTTGTCAATTATAAAACTGATTGCATTATATGTCCAAGTTACTTTTGCTTCATATAATTTGAAAGAAAAAGAAGGTCCCTAAATTTTCCTGCAGCAGAATAGCTGAAAAAATATTTCAATTATTCATTAGTCACAATAAGATTAATAACACCCAGTCATTGACAAAACTCTGTCCTGTAACAATGTGCAATTGTTCATTAGTGAAAGGATGCAATCCTGAGAAACCCATCATTTGATTAATAAAACTTCATTTGTGTGTCTTGGATTCAAGTTAGCAAGTTTCTGCTCTGTTCCTTAAAACCCTCACAATGTGATAAAAATATCTTACTGTGTATGTTGAGAATGATGCAATCACTCCAAAGAGAGGATCATTGTCCAGGTCATTCCAAATGACTAATGTATGTGGTACATCCTTGTGCATTATGCTGTGTTAGACAGCAAATTCAGTTTATAAAATGTTTTAGGATATTTTCGGTTAATTTTTTTGAGAAGATTTACCTGTTGTTCTTATTCTTTCAGTCTTATTGTACAAGGCTCCCAGTGGTGAGCATTGAGACCTTGAGCTTTGTTATGTGAATTCTCCAGAGCAGTATGAACATTCTCAGTAAAACACTGGGAATCTTTACTCTGTGGGACTGAATTCCCCAGAAGGCACTGTCAAGGTTAGCTACAAGGCATCAGAGCTCTGGGCTCAGGTTTGAACGTTGTGTCAGGTCCCAGACTGTGGCTTTTTGGTTAGGTAGTGAGTGGAAGGAGGCAGATTCTGCTGATGGAGGCAACAGATGGGAAGGGGAGAAGAAAATGCTCCTGGGGGAAGCCAGCAGCAAAAATAGTCCCTATTTAAATTTGCTGTGATTATGCAGTAGATTAGTGGGCAAAGTTCAGATTACAACACAGAGGAAAGACTTGCAATGCTGAACACCCAGGTAACAAATGTCACAAGTGTCCCTAAAGTTGTACAGCTCTAAAATAGTCCTGTGAAAAACTGAAGCTTAGTTTACAAGGAAAACCCTTTATTGTGAGAGGTCTTGTTACATTCTGATATGTATCAGACCTAGGAAAGCAGCTGGAGGTGAATCAGGTGTCACCTTTCTTGGGCTCACCTACAGATAACTTAGAATTTATGAAATGGATTTTAAATTGCAGCTCTGTCTCTCAGAGAAGAGGCAGAGGATAATGGGAGGGGTAACTAAAACTTTCTTGATGACTTACTGAGGAAAATCTTTGAAGAGATGGATGTTAATATGTTGAACTCAAAACCTGTGTCATTAATTCCTCTGTGGTGTTTAACATTACCCAGTGCTGTAGAAAGGGAAAGCAGGCACTCTGGTAGAGATTTTGAGTGGGAACTGGAATAAATCCTGCTGGTTTGAGAACATGTGATTGTTTATGGCTGTGGTTTCTGTATTGTAACTAGATGTTCCTTCCCAACCTCACATGGAGTTTTTTAGAAATGATGGGTTTTGTATTTACCAGTGGGAGAACACCTGAGATGGCTTGTACTGAATGTATTCCTTTTCTCAGGAGATTGATCCACAAGATAAAAAATAAAAAGGGAAACAAAAAACTTGCAGCTGTACATTTTTTGAGGTGAAAGTTTTACAGAGAAACATGAGGAGAGGACTTTTTCTCTGTGTCTTGGGTCAGCTGCAGACGAGTATTTGGCTACATCTTCCTGAGGACTGAAAAAGGAAGAGACAGTTCTGAGTGAGTGGTTATTGTACACATGTTTACACAAAGTGCAGAAATTATCTTTCCAGTCTCATCTTTCCTACTGCTAACTTGCTGTTGGCAAAGCAGATGTTTCTTGCAGGGTATTGCTTGGCTGTTTGCAAACACCTTCTCCCAGAGACATTCCCAGGAGCATGGAGGTTACTTGTACACCAGTGTCTTTTTCCAAAAGTCCTTGGCTCCTTTTGTGACCCCAACTCTTGCACACCTTATTTGAAAGTTTCATTTCTCCTGAGTTTAATTATGATGATCAGCTCTGCAACATGAGTTTCTCTATTTAAAACTATTTAAAATTATTTCTTGACATATCCATAGCAGTAATGTCTAGTAATTGGCAACATGAGTTTCACTACAACACCAACAGAAAAATATTCACTATATATTAGGAGGAAGCTGCTTTTGTGGGCCTAAACTGATAGAAAACTAAGTCCATGTCACATCATTATACCAAGACAGTACTATTAAAAGTGGCAAGTTAAAATTTAAATACAATTTCATGAAATGTATTAAAATTCTTAGGTTTTGGGGAAGTAGAGAAAGACAGGATTTATCATGATTATCTAAATGAATAAAGATTTGAAGTTTCTGTCTGTACTGGGAATTGCAGATTTTAGCTAGTCTGTTAACAGGAGATCTGGATTCCTTTCAAGTTTCATCACTTTTACAGCATCCTGTTTAATGTCCTGCTTTCCCTCTGTCCAAGATCAGGATAATATCTCGCTGTCTTGCTGGCACAGTGAGACATTTACTAGGATGGTGAGATATTTTACTAGGATAGTAAGCAATTAGGTGTGACAAATTAAGCTCTGCAAGTACTTTGAGCTTCTCATGTGAAAGCTCCTATTGAAATACGGGCATTGTTTTTTTTCTGAACAGGTGGGATAGAAGACTGCTTGAATTTTAAAGCTCTTTAGCAAGGAAAACCAGTTCTTAACAGCACCTTTTCTATCAGCTACTTGTTAGAAAGCTTGGAACAATGGCCATATTATGGATTTTCTGTAGGACCCCTGGCTTTAAGGGTGTATCATGTGATTTCAGCCTTCTGTTCTTGCTGTGTTCAGTCTCAGAAATAATGGCCTCTGTACTGTTTCCCTAAAGTCTGTATTAGAACAAAGTGTAATAACATCAGTGCTCAATTCAGAAGGTGGTAAGGCATCAGTGCCTGCAGCATTATTCACAGTATGAGCACTATATCTGGTGCTGACTGGCTCCTACTATATCACAAAGTGACAGCAAACTTGCTGGACTGTGGTTGATCTAAAAAAGCTCTCTTCAGCAGAGTCCTACAGGAAAACACAGAAAATTGTGGTTTGTGATTTATATTAACCCATTTTCACTTGATAATCTATGTAACTAAATTCTGTGTCAGTTACTTTCAGGAGATGAAATATTTGTTGTTAAAATTATCTCACCTCTTTTGAAGAAGTATCAGGAGATGTGGTTACAGAATCTTTCCAAGAGGTCTTAGCTCCCAAAATAGCCCATGGGGTAGGACTCCACTTGCTCTTTTTGCAAATATATTGGCATAATGCAAAGGGCAGACATGAAATCAAGGCTGCACCAAGATCCTTAGCCAGATATGAAGATGAGACCTACTGCAGTTGACATAAATACATACTATGAGAAACCCATTCTTAATCTTTTGCAGTTTGTCCTTTTAAATTATCACAAGGCTTCCCCAATTATCTCCCATGAAATCAGTAGAGTCCTATATTGTTTTTCACAAGATCAGAGCAGGCACACATTATAAAGACTGTTTCATTCTGGATCTGAAAGGAGTTGTTCTAAAGCAAAGAGTGTATTTTTCCTCCCTTGTGTACATGTCCCTGCAGCCCCAAAGCCTCTCCATCTTTGAGACTTGTGTGTGGAAGAGGAATTGGAGAGTGAGTGGGTTTAGGAGACCTCAGGAAAGTTGCTGGTGATTTCTGTAAAGTTTTGTCTTTTTTTGGGATTACTGTCTTACTGTGAGAACTGTCTGTGTCCTTTAGAGCAATGCTGTCTGCTTAAAGTTGTGTCTGGTTCCTCAACATTGTTCCACTATCCATCAAAACTCCTTTTGATTATATATATCCACATTGGGTTTGGCCCATGAACAAGTCTATTTTCTAAAACATATTTAAGGGTTTATGTTCCAAGTAGGCAAGGAGATGAGCCCTGATTTCTGATCTAGTTCCTTAGCTGAAGGGTGTCTCCAGCTAAACTGATAAACAAATATCAGGCCATGTAGAACCCAGTCCCTTTCTGCCTTGTTTCTTCATTGGGAAGAATCAAATCTGAATGATCAAGGGCAAACCAATTCATGACTGAAATCCATCAAAATTACTTGGAACCTCGGACCTGCAGTACAAGGCCTGAGATGCAGTTTGGCATGGCTGAGGAATGAGGAAGCTGCTAAGGAGAGCTACAAGGAGCAGCTGGAGGAGCTATAGGAATGTTTTCTCTCTTGCACAAGTTAATTGAACAAGTTTATAGAAACCTTTTTCTTCTGTAGGAAAAAAACCTCAAATACTCTAAAAAATGACATTTCTAATTTTCTTCAGTAAGAAACAATTGCTTCTGTGTGTGTTCGTGTCCCAGTAGTCCCAAAGTCTCTATAGACAGCCAGAAGATTTATATTTGAGTGAAAGCCAGTGCATCACACACAGGAGCTTGCAGAAGTACAGTAAACATCCTTCAAACAAATTCTCATGTGCCCTGACTACAAAGTAAATGAAAAGCAATACACAGGGTTGGAAAGAAACCACATTTCTAGGTTGGTTTCAATAGACTCTTAGTTTTCCCAATGTATTAGTACTCACTCCGAGTCTGCTGCATCCTGCTTACTCCCCCACAACACAGCTGAGCTGCACTTTGTCTACCACTGTGACATTTTATGGAAAACCAGCAGATCAAGGTTTATCTTTAAAACAGTAAAAATAATAACTGTTGGTACTTGTGTGAGGTCTGGTTAATTTATTATCTTAAAATGCAGTCAATAGAGACATAAAAATAACAGTTTTCTTGCCATGCTGAAGAAGCAGGAAAGAAAGTAGACTAAAGCAGAGTCCAGGGTGAGTTTAAATACACTGAGCTATATCGTGGCATTGATTTTTGAACAGAAATCCCTGTTGAGTTCAGTGGGGATTTCTGCTTAAAAATCAATGGTGCAAAACAACACCCTCAGATTAAGATAAAAAGATGGAGGATGATACTTAATTGGTGCCTCCTTGTCGGGTTGGGTTTCCCCTATAGATGGAGTTGTTGCTCCTTCCATTAAACAATAGTAAAATCTGAAGGAACTTCTGTGCAAGATGATTGTTATTCCATCCTTATTCTTACTGCAAATCTTAACATATATTAGATTTCATTAGTTTAATTAAAACAAACACAGAGACATATTAAAATATTGATTTTTTTAAAATTTTTTATTTTTATTTTTTATTTTAGATTTGGGGTAATGTCACAAATCTCTTTTGGAGACAAGCATGTCCTGCCTGGGCAGAGTGGGGCATTAGAGCATAGCCCATACAGGAGTACTCTAGATACCTTACAGACTTTTTCTGTGGTGTTTTCTGCACTTAGAGTCACTTCATACCCTTTAGAGAATAAATATTGGGATCTGTTGGAAGCATTTCCCCAGCACAGATGGGGAAATGAAGCACAGCTGACTGACTTGCTTGTGTCCTTTCAGGAAAGGGATGGCAGCGATGGTGGCTGAAAACTCTGTCCCCTTCTCCTGGGACAAGGTCTGCTACCTTCTCCTTGGAGAAATGCAGGGCTGCTTTTAAAGAGGCCACATTTCATGTAAAGAAGGAAGATGGCCACAGCATACATTTTAAGAAAGCTTATTGCGACTATTGTTGTTAAAAAGCAATGAAAAAAAAGATGATGGAAGGTCTTTCTAAAAATTCTACAATCAAAGAGGGAAAAATAGGTCAAATTTGAAGAAAAAAGTTCCTGTAAATGACTGACAAGAAATGAGATAAAAGCCAACAGTAGAGTTCCAGACAGAATTCTTACTACTTTTTGCCTATTCTTATCTGCTTGTGGTTAGGGAAGCAATGATGTTTTGAATTAGACCTGTAATTCATCTTATTGGTCCACAGGACAAACAAAAATTTGGTGACTTATTGACATTACAAGAAGCAGTTCTGGGCATTGCTCAGAAATATAGTGTGGTAATGTAAATAAAAGAGAACTTACAGATTCTGAGAAAAAATTTGACTGAAGGCTGGTCCTGCTGAAACAGATAGTGTAATCTAACTACCCTTGACTTTATAAAAACCCAGCAATTTACTGTTTTCCTGAAAAGAAATTACAACAAATTTAATGAGAGTCATGCACTTGTTATAATCCAGTGATGGACACTTTGAGACAAATTCACTGATTCTTGCATAGCCTAGTCAGATCTACTCAGGGTTTATTTCCATCAGAAATGTCAATACTTTTTCCTTAAAAGAAAAATTCTCACATAAAAAGGTGCCTTTCTGTCTCTAATTTCTGCTACTTGTATGTCAAAACTCAAAGTTTTTGTTTCCTGAAAAGATTAGGGGAAAGAAATTAGTATTTACATAAAACTTAACAAAAAATAGGAATAGGTGAAAATAAAGGGTTGTTGGGTTTTTTTTTTTTCAATCTTATCCATACTCTCATGCTTGAAAGCACCTGTAGGGTGCGTATATAATTTAATTTATTAATACCAAGAAATGCACGTCTAAGATACGTTTTTGCTCTGAGGGCATCATGTCTTTCCCATGAGCAACTTTGCCTGAGGTGTGACTATGACTACAGGGAGAAGTTCTAGTCTTTGGCTGTGTGGTTTAGTTTACGTTGTGTGCCATGTTTTGTCTGATTTGTTTTTAACTTGTAATTGGAAAGGAACTCATTCGATGGGAAAAAAACAACTTCTTAACTATGCTTCTGACATTGGCTCTGATGCATCCCAGTTCAGCCTAAGTGAGGTGACTATTATTTGGCAGGTCTGCATACAGCTCAACAGTGGCTGATGCAGCTGTGCCCATTTGGCATACAGGTTTTTAATTTTGTAATTGGTAGCTGGCCAATAACCACCAGTTCTGTACGTTTTTCTTGTAAATTGGTGGGGAAGGAGCGACCCACAGCTCCTGTGTATGCAAAGGACATGCAATGATACTGGGGCTGTGCTCATCCCACTGATGGCCTTCAGGATTACAGTCAGAGCATTTATGCAGGGAATAGGCAGCTCTAAGGGTTGGAATACCTGCCTGAGTTCTCTGTTTCCTCCTGTAAAGGGTTGCAGCGTTTGGCTTCTAGCAGCTGACTGCAGTTTCTTCCAGTTGAAGAGAACTGCAAGATACAATAGCACATGTGTGGGGTTTTAGTTTCTTTCAAGGTCGTTTGACAAGCCAGATGTTTTCCAGACAGTTTCCTTATGAAATTGCACAAAATTTCAAGAACAGAGGATTTGTGGACTTTTGGAAATATAATAGAAGAAACTGAAGAGTGCCAAGGCTATACTGTGATATTATCCAAAAAATGTGTTCTACATCTGGTGTTTAGGACTTTGTCAGTCAGTGCTGGAGGTTGCTTCTGTCCAGAACAGGTCCCTAGAATGTGGTATGGACATTACTGAGCTTTTTCTGTGCTTCTGCAGACAAAAAAATTCTCACATCCTCTGAGACATCATTTCATCTTGCTGAATATCTCAGTAGGGCATCATTACTGACAGGGGCATGCATTGGATGTCAGGGGATGTTTCTTCATGGAAAGGGTTGTTAAACATGGGAATGTGGTGGAGTCACAGTCTCTGGAGGCATTCAGAGACTGGATGTGGCATTCAGTGCTCTGGTCCAGTTGACAAAGTGGTGGTGATAAGTCAGCCAGAGGCTGGACTTGATGATCTCAGAGATCTTTTCCAACCTAAATGAAAAATTCTGTGTGCATGAAAAAGAGAAAAAGGTTACTTATGCAAGGCAGTTTGTTCCTCTCAGATGAGATGTGACGACTTGAAGCGTGTCTGAGACTGCCTCACTCCAAAAGTGAGGGTAGGCAGTCCCTGTGTGTGCCAAAAGAAGGGGCACAACTGTGTTGTGGCACAAAATCTTCATCAAAAGATTTGATGAGTTGTCAGTAAGAGGCAAAGAGTCAAAATTTAGAGATCTGGATACCCCATCTGTCTGCTGCAGTTTTTGTGTTAGAGAAAGATGTATATCCTTTATGTTTCTAAGGTTGAGCACTGATTATCTTGTGATTGTTATTTATTGCTATTGTCAGGCTGGATTAATGTCTGAGGGTGCAGCATCTTTCCTAAACCTTTGTTTTATTGGAAAGAACAGTTCCTCTAGTGACTTTGCTCTGTTCATGTTTTCAGACTTGCTGATGCTCATAAAAAGACCTGAAGCTGTGAAAATTCTCTTTTTAAAGTCAATTCCATTCTGAGCCATCATGTCTTTTGAAGGCTCCTCAGCACTTGAGCCCCAGGTCACAGTGCAGTGATAAAAAATATGTATGTTCATAATTAGCTTATAAATAATGCAGTTTTCTCATTCAGACTTCATCCTTTCAACATGCCCATGGATTATTGTTCTCTCTGCAGTTTAAATTTCTGAGCACTCTGTGGCCCAATTTTTCTACCATTTGGTGGGTTAATTCTGTTACAAGGGGCTCAAAGCCCAAAGCAGGGGTGGAGAGTCTGGGCAGGCGTCATGTTTGGTTTTCATTTGTTTTTCTGTCATGAATGTAGCAGATAAATGATACAGTTCTTGTCTTTAGGTATGAGTTTGTGTAGCTGGAGTCTGAACTGCTGATGCAGTTAGACTCATGAGTCACTTCTCTAATCTCAAAGGTTTTATATTATAGATAGAACTAGATTGAGGTTGTTTGAGGCTGAGATGCTCTAACAGGTAGTTTAATAGAATAAAGAGTGTGAAAGGAGTCCAAAGTTCACNGATGCTCTAACAGGTAGTTTAATAGAATAAAGAGTGTGAAAGGAGTCCAAAGTTCACATGAAATATTGGGACATAAAAATGAAAACACCCTTCAGTTTCTTGGTAAACGACCTCCAGTGCCTCTTAAAACCCTGAAAGGTTAGCCCATTGGAGAGGAAAATAAAAAAACCCAACCCAAACTTAACATTTATTAAAGAGATACCTTTTCTTTGACAGAAGTTTGCTGGTCTGCTTTAACAAACCAGAATTCTCAATGCCTGCTGGTAACTTGCACAGAGAAAGAGAATAGATGGCAAAATTCACCCTAATTAACACTCTGCATATATTTTTTGTTGAATGGGTGCTGCTGTTGGTCACTGAACATGGACCATGCTGTCATTTTCAATGGGGAGTTCTGTGGCAAAAGGGCAGAGGGACAGAAAAAACTCCTTGATGAAATGCCTGGAGTTTTTTATTATACATCCTTCCAAAGGCAAAGCAATCAGAGGGAGGGAGGAAAAAGGAAGAAGTGTCCTCTCAAAGGCAACAACTTGAAGTCTCTCTCTGCCTCCACTCCTCAACACCTCCCACATAACTCTGCAGTGCCCTGTTCCCCCTGGAACTCAATATCACAGGGATCCACAAACCATTCCATAAATACTAGAGCCCTCCTCGTGCTCTGGTGTGTTTACAGAACTGGTGAATGCCATTGCTAGTTTTCAGTCTCCTTTCAACACTTAAATGCCTTTCTTTTCCTTTTGTGTAGCTAGAAAGGTGTGAGATCAAGGCTAACAGCAGGAATGCTACCACAGGCTCAGGCCATTGACTTGACTGTGAAGGGTTACAGAGCATGAGTTTGGAACCAGAAGACTGGAAAAGATGAAATGTAAAACCTCTCATGAAAATAAAAGGGGCAGACAGGGAAAGGAGCCCATAAGCAATGTTATATTCCTGTTATATAAGTATCTGAAGCAGAAAAATTGTTGAAAACCTGTTTGGATAAGATAACTACAGCATAGTTAACAAAGAAAAGTTCCTGGTCAAAATTAAGGAGGTATTGGCCAAAATCCCATCTCATGCTGCCTTGATTTGGTTTTATGCTGTAAATGAATAATGGTGTAATGAAGGACCTGACTGATGGAGCAAGGACTAAGATTGAGATTTTCTGGAAAGAAGCATCAGTGTGGGAGGAATAGCCAACAGTTTGCAGGACAAAATTCAAATTCAAAATTGTCTTGGTTGAATAAAGGCTGGTCTGAAAAGGTAAGATGAAATTTAACAGGAATGAATAGTGCTGTGTTATCCCATTTACACAGAAGTCAACACAAGTATAAGAGGAGAAGCTCCTGATTTTGGCAGATTTGTTGGTTTAGGTTGGGTTTTTTGGTTTCTTACAGAAAAAAGCGATGGGATTATGGTGGCTTATCAATTTGCAAGAATCAGAAGTCTTGTACTTTTGCAAAAAGATGGAACACAATTCTGGAATGAAAATACCATTTCTAAACCATACATTCCACAAGCCATGAACGGGGACACTACAGCTATACTACACATTATAAGCCTTCTGCTGTTATCCAGCTTGGAGAAGAAAAAAATTTTAAAAAGCTGAAAAGTCAATCTGAGGAGGACATGATAATATTCATTTACATAAGGACTAGTGCACAATGAGAAACTTTGTGTAGGAGTTTGTGGTGACCATAATAAGCAATAGACTTAGAGCAAAATTCTTTAGGGAATGCTTCCTAAAGCAAAGATAATGCACTCTTTGGGGAGTTTTGAAGTTTCAGATATTGGAGTTCTCTGAGAGAGGGATGGGAAAGTGTTTTAAAAATGACAGAAGTGTAATCGAGCCTGCCTGGGGCAGCACAGCCAGCAGTGCTGTGAGTGACCTCCCCAGCCCCCTGAAGCTCTCTGCTGTTGTGGTTTTATGCAGTGGTGTGGTGAAAAGAAGTGTCAGAGCAGCTCACCTATTTCTCTAAGACAACCTGCACTGTCCAGAAACCATGCAAATGTCCCTTATTCCAGCACTGGAATTCCTGGCTAAGGGTTCATTGCACCGTTCATCATAATCATCATTGTTTTTGATAAAACGTTTCATGTCAGAAATGTTGAATTTATTATTGAATTTGAATTTATTTTATTGAAATTATTATTGTATGATTAATTTATTGAATTTATTATTTATTAGAATTTATTATTATATGATGAAAGACCAGTTTGTGGCTTAATTCACAGATTGGACAGCACTCTGTAATGGAGTTCCTTCAATGTGTGAGTGACACTAATGTGTTTGCTGTGCTGGTGTAAATATTCATAGGGAGATTTTTTGCATTATCTAGTCTGTGCACAGAGCATATTGTGGTCTTGCAGAGATTTCATAGGGATAAACAGAGACTGAATACTCCAGCATTCAGAAAGTGTTGGTGAATCAGAAATGAAAACATTCCACTTTCTTTGGTTTGATAATACTTTGAATTTTTTTTTGCCATTGTTTTGGATGATTTGAGGGTCTTTGTTAAAGTTTATTTAATCTTTAATTAAGTGAACAACTGCAAACATAAGACAAAAGCTTTCAGTATTTTCACAGGGAGAATTCATCCATTAATAAAATGGACGAAATGGATTAAAGTTAATGCAAATATTAAGTTGTTGAATTGTACAGGGAGGCAGAGTGAGATGGAGCTCTGAAGGTATGGCCACTATACACTGTGAGAAACTGCTCCAGATTGCAGTGTGGACATTTCAGTGGTATGCTGTTTCTGTGCAGGAGAAACACAGAATCATTGTGCCTGCACTTGAATTGAGGTTAAGGATTTGTGTCTTCCCAGGAAGTCCTGATTTTGGTTTAATAAAATCTTAAGCAGTAAAAATCAAAACTTCTCATCTCTGCAATCTCTGATTTAAACGTTTCATGTTTAGATGCATCAGATGATCAGAGCATCTTGGGGGACATTATGTATTTAGCTTTCTGGCTTTTGTTTCCTTCTTTTTTTTCTTGCTGCTTACGTGGGGAAAAAAACCACAATTGTTCTCCTTGTGTGCTCCATGGAACAACAGCTGTCAGACACTGAAGTCCCCCTGGCCGCAGGACTCCTTCTCCTGGCTGAGACAGAGGGGTCATTCCACAGGATGCTTCCTTTAGGTACAGTTAAGGACAGAGATACCATGGGGAAAAAACCCCAAACAAAGCCATGCTGGCTTGCCTTTGTGAACAGCAAAAGTGCAGTAATTCTGTCTATAAGGTGATATCTTACTGTTGAGTTCTTTGATCTGTCTTAGTTTTTAATTGCACTTTTTTATTTCTGAAAGGGCTTTCACGGGCAGAAACCTCCGTAGGAACTTTATTTTTTTTTGGCCATCCTCAAAGGCTCTTTTGTCAATTTATTATCACAATAGCAAGATATGCACATGCAGTAAATCAATGTAGGTTAACTTTTTAATAGGAAAGGCATTCTACATTTTTTGGCATCAGTCTGTATCTTTTCTTCAATTATAAAATCTCTCACTGGGCAAAGCATTTGTCTGGTAGGTGTGTGTATCAGCGACAACTTAATATTCAAAGGTCAGACTGCAAAGATGTGGCCAGTGTGATGGCATCTTTGCTCTTTAATAATCAGATGGGATGTCTGTGATCTCTTGAAGTGCTTCTTCTAGGTGGCAGTGTACCACTGCAACAGTTAATTGCCTATTAGCTTCTTGGATCAATGTAAAAGAGAGATGTGAAGATTTTTCCAAAGTCTCTTTTCTTTTTTTTTCCTCCCAACACAGCTCTATTTGAACACTTTTCTCTGATTTATCCAAGAATAACCTGACTATGTGAGAGGAAACTTCAATACTCAATTTAAGCAGCCGCCTAGGAGTTTTTTTTTCCTAGAGGTTGGTAAAGGAAAAGGGGAAATTTTGCCTGCTCTACTCTGGATGTTGATGGTTGTTCATTACATAGGGTCACTGAGAAGAGGTTTGGCATTTTCTCAGCTTCCCCCATGTACCTTGGTGTTGTGCCTCCAGTGGGGTCAGTGATTCTACATAATTTTTAAGCTTTTTCCCATAGGGAGCTGAATTAGCTACTCATGTATTCTGCAAATATTCTGGAGTTAATGGAACCCAAGGAAACCCATGTGTTTCCCTGTCCACTCCTTACTTCTTTTTTCTTGATTCCACTCTCTTTTCCCTCACCCATCAAATGGTTCCATGTGCAGCTGCATGAGATGAGCAAGTTTATTTGCTGGGCTTTTAGAACAGGCTTTCCTAGACCACCCCTGACCTTAATGGCTATTAAGAAAGTTATCTTTTAATGCTCAGAAGTATCCTAGAGGAATAATTTGTATGGATGCAAACTGTGGTACTGTGGGTACTGCATGAACTGCCCAAAATTTTTATCCAGGGCATTGCACCCATTTCAGGTAGACACTGTAGAATCATTGTGTTGGAAGAAACTTTTAAAGATCAGCTTGTCCAGTGCCTCTGCTATTGGCAGGGGTGTCTTCAATTAGGCCAGGTTACTCAGATCCTCCTGACTTGGAATGTTTCCAGGGAAGGGGTCAAATCAAATCCACATCCAGAGAGAAAACACCTCTCTTTCTTCCCTTTTCCTCTGATGCAGTCACTCCAGCATAGAAGGCCACTGGGGTGGTCAGGCAGAACTTGCCTTTGGCAAAACTGTGCTGGCAGTCCCAAACCACCTCCCTGTCCTCCTTGTGCCTTAGCATAGTTCCAAGAGGATCTTTTCCATGATGTTCCTGGGCACAGAGGTCAGGCTGACAGGGCAGAGGTTCCCAGAGTCCTTTCTACCTTTTTTAAAATTAGGTGCAATATTTCCCTTTTTCCAGTCACCAGGGGCTTCATCTGCCAGCTGTGACTTCTCAGATAAGGTGAGTGGCCTGACAACTACATCAGCCAATTCCCTCAGAGCTCTGGGATGCATTTCAGGTCCCACAGATTTACTTATGTTCAGGTTCCCCAGGTGTCAGAAATCTGGACTAGTGTATGTAGCTTATCTAGCTGAGTAAGAGCTCCTTGAAAAATCTAAGGACTGCGGGAACCCTCATCTCTTTAAGTTCTTTCCTTGACATGAACATGAATCTTGAAATAAAAAAGAAATTTAAAAATTAATAAAAGCAGTAAAAAAAATATATCCTGGCTGCCCTCTCTTTAAAGATTTTCTTCTGTCATGGTCAAAATTCACAGGAGGCTGAAAACAGCAGTCCCTCAGACATCAACTTTCACCCTGCTGGGTTTTTTTGACCACCATCATGTCATAACATCCAGTGTAAATGTTGATGTTGGTTTGGGAGAGTCCCAGTTACTCACAGCTGTTCTAACCCCTGCAGAAGGAGGAGCTCTGAAACACATGAAATGAAACACTGCAATATGCTGATTTGGGGATCTATTTCACCACTTCAACATTATGAGGAAAAAAAGCAATTGTGTGCTTGCAATTTTTCATTTTCCCCTCTTCACAAGCTGCCAGAATGCAATGACACACCTAATAGTGGTCAGTATCGTAACAGAAGTTTTACCAGAATGCCTTTGAATGCCTTTCCATCCTAGGTGACCATATATTTCCAAATAAATATGATTCAGGGGAGAAGGAAGAATTTAAAATGAACCCAGTGCATGTGTAAGGATATTCTATGCTTATAAAAATAAAGTAACTTTTGGTTATCTTATCACTGTGAAACTGATCAAGTACTTTCAAAAGCAAAAGACTGCAGACACATCAATGTACCTATGTGAAAGCTTTTGAAAAATTAAGGCTGATGTGTTGACAGCTGTAATACCACTAGCTTTTAATCCTTGGTTTCTTTTTTCATTATTAGGGATTCCAGAACATGGGTAGGGGAAGATTAGGTTTATCCACTAACAATATAAAATCCTGTAATCCCTTGAAAGTTTAAAATCTTCCTTGGGCTGGAGAAGGAACACTTTATCAATATGTACAGCTATGGCCTTTTAAAGGATAAAAACCACATCTCCTAGCTTAAGGGAAGAAGAATCATTTTATATTGGCCTAAGGAATTTCAGTTTTGAACCTGTGCTTCAATTCATGAGAAAGGTTTGAGTGAAGCTGCTATTATTGTAGTGTTATTTTGATCCAGGGAAATACCTGGTTTTTGACTCATATATTTCTTCCCATCTGCAGCTTCCTAAGAGGTTTACAAGGGTAGGTAAATACCATGTAACTCTTCTGCCAGGTGTTGACTGGCTGTCGTGGGAGCCTCTGGAGTCCTTATTAAATAACAACCCACAAAGGCACAAGCACCATCCAGAAAGCTGGGAAGATGAATTTAATGGTCTCAGTGTTGTCTAAGGGATGGTTTCTCACTCATGAGAGTTAATCAAATGCACTTATCAAAAGGAGCTTCTTTTGGAGAGCTGGAAGCATGAGAAAATGCCATGAGGAGTTGCCACAAGACAAGCACCACTGCCCAAACCCCCATGGAAGGCAGTTGTCAGCTGGTTGCTCTCTCTTTCTTCTGCACACTCACAGATTGTCTCTGAGGGCACTTCTGAGTTTCTGTGACCTTTCAGAACCTGGCAAGGGAGGTGGGACCTGATCTTGGATCAGCTGGAACATGGAGGTAGAGCTAACTGGTGCTCCTGCTTAGAGTGGAGCTCAAATCAGCAGGACTATCAGGTCTCTCCCTTTGGACTTGCTTTTCTGGATAATGTGTTTGTTTTGCTCTAGGAGAAAGAGATGTCCAGTGAACATAGTCAACACCCAAATACATAAGAGATACCAAATCTTATGACTCTTCAGCATCTCTTTTTAGCTGAAATACTTGAAGGCAGATCTCTGAAGCATTCATCAGTTTAATCCATGTAGTGGGAAGTGTAACTAGCAGGCAGTGCTGCTGGGACCCCATTGTCAGGCTGTACAAAACAAGAGCAGGGAGCTATCAGCAGTCTGAGAGCCAAATCCATCCCTTCCTGCAGCACAGCACCACAGCCCCTGGGCCCAAAGCTGGCTGAGCCCTCCCAGCTGCCTGCTCCTCTTGAACCGACCTTTATTCTTTACAGAAACCGATTTGTCAGGTCAGTGTTCTGAAAATGCTCTGATAACCTAATTTGTGTATATTTTGCTATCTGTTAGCTTTATTAAAGTTATCCCTCATACTCTATAACCAAGAGCTGACCCTATTTATGCAATGTAGAATGTTAACTGAAGACTGATAGGGAATCCATGTTTAACGCTGTTTTCCAGTGAGGAAAAAAAGGTATACACAGCCTGATTAGTGAAGAAATGAACTTAATAATTATTTCTGGGTTTAAATGTGGTCTCATTTTTAAAATGCAACTATATATATCAGTTTCTGAATGAGTTTTCATGTTTAATGAAATGAGTTTTCATGTTTAAATGATCAAGCCCAGAACATAGTTGTATGTTTCCTTAGCTTTGCCAATCTCTTATTAGGAAAGCAGTCTTTGGGGCAGGAGAGCCAAGGACGTGTAATTCTCTCCATGGAACAATTTCTCTCTTGATTACTTATGAAGTTTAAACTGAGATTTTTCAGGAAAGTCAGCCTTAATGCCTAGAATAGGCTTCTAGAATGGGGGGATTAAAGTATTTACCTCAAACCTAGACTCGCTGCATCAATAAATTTATGTGCACATCAGAACTTAATTCTCTTATTTTCATGGATAAAAATATGGTTATTTTGCTAAAACAGTGCCCATTCCCTGAAATTGCTACTGCTTTGTGTGAGTTTAAATGTTTTTTTCCCTGTAACTTTCTGAGAAATTCAGGCTTTGGAGAGGAAAAACCCTACAATTCTTTATAACTGGCTCCTACAAATAGAGGTGACATGTTTATACCTCTCTGCCTAAGGAGACTCTAGAAGCCTCATAGATTGCATTGTATTTTTTGTGTTTGTATTTATCATCAAAGGAGCAATAGTTACAGACTGAGGTGTCAGAGAAAATACAATGTCAGCGTACAAAGAAGTGTTAGAATTTGTTTTGGAATCTAGACATTTTAATTTGCATCAATATTCATTATATTAATAAAAAAACAATAGGGGGGTTTTCATGTTAGAGAAAACAATTATTTTATGGATTATAATTTAAATAGAGAAGTTTTCTTGTGCCCTAACACAAATTGTTGAATCTGTCTTCAGAAGTCAGTAATTTATTTTTTGTTTCAAACCTGTATAATTTTTGAGACTCTTGGACTCTGTGGGAGTATTTCCAATCACTGCAGTGGGCAGTGAAACAATTTCATTTAAATGTCTCTGCTTTTCAGCCCATTGTTTCTTTTTTCAATGTAGTGAATGAACCGTTCTCAGTTTCTCAGTAATAGTGAGCCAAGGCTGCAAATGCTTATTTGCAAATCAACCTTCAGCCATGGGAACAGCTCTGCTGAGCTCTGGGAGTTGGGTCTGCACTGACACCAGTGTCTGCACTGTTATTCCTGAGGGATTGGGACTGTAAGGATGTAAATGGATCAGGAAAAAGTTATTTAGCAATTGCATTGCTTAGATTTCTTCTCTGAAATACAGCCCCAATGGCCAGTTCAGAGGAAAATTTCTGAGATATTAACTAGAGAGAAAGGGAAAGCACACTGCACGTCTAAATAAAGTTGAGCAGTAGAACCTTTCCAAGAATCCTCTTAATGTGTTTGGATCAAACTTGAAGTTTCAGTGTGAGCATCCTGAATTGTTCTCCCTGTAAGGCTCTGCCATTTACATTTTTAAAGCTTTGAAAATTTTGTCTGGTTCTACCCTCTTTGGAAAAAAATAAACCACTTAGGTACATTATAATTGCCTCAAAATGGCACTCTGTGAATTAAAAAATAGAAGGGTATCTATAGCTATTCCTTCAGCTTTTTAGAATCCTTAGACATTAGGAGTCTGGGTGAGACTGCAACCTGTACTTTGTCTTTGCTTTCCTGGGTATAGATACAATAAAATTTATTCTTATGTGGTGCCCTTCACAGAGAAAATCATCACCAGAAGAATGGCTTCAGGCTTAGCAGGACTGTGCTACTGCAGATATTTCTAAATATATTGTCCTCTGAAAATCAGTATTTTCTCCAGTTCTACCTCTCCCAGTCTGGAGAGGTAATAATAGTTGGGTTGTTACACTGATTCTGACTCTAGAATAAAAACATGAATAAAAAAATATTACAATTTCTATGGAACAATGATGTCTTTCTCTATCTTTGTTGTTGTAAGTGAATACTATAAACAACTATACTGCCAAAAAATGTTAGGCCTTGTGTACTGTTTAAAGTTCTGGCAAACAGATATTTCCTTGTTTTCAGCTGCAGAGGAAACCTTCACTTATTTTCATTTCTTAATTTCTTGTTGCTCAACTTGGCAGGCATGATATTATTTCGATATAAATAGGATGTGATATACATATATATATATATATATATAAGTATGTGTATAAATAAGCATGCAGATGCTTATTTGTGCATAGGCCTTGTATATCCAGTTGTCTCTGAAAGTATCACTCCTCCTTTCAAATTTCCTGTTGTTTAAAACTCAGTTTTCCTGTGAAACACACTTGTTGTTTCTTTGCACACCAGGACAGTGCTGTGCTGGGTGGGGACTGCCAACAATAATCCCTTATGGCTCTAACACACACACTCTGTGCCAGCTGCCAACCTCTTCACGTTCAGAAATCATCAGTCAAGTCTCAGAAAAAGAATTAGAATGGCTTAAATATTATTGCCCTTCAGAGAAATCATGCATTTGTAGATCTTTTGCCTTCTCTGCTTCTTAACTGATTCATTTGTGGATCTCTTGCATTGCCTGTCTCTTGTATTATTCAGTGTCATGTTTTTGGAGCTTCTGGCAACCCAGTCATTGCCAGTAGTGGTTGGTGTTCTGTGGTGCTGGTTCCCAGCAGAGAGACTGTGATGCAGGCACTAAGATCACTGCCTGCCTTCCCCTCCCATGCCCTGCCCTGTGATGTCCAGCTGAGCACACAAACTTGTGCTTCCTTTTGTTGTAGCTCAGGTTAAATTCTCTCCTGCCAGCAGTTCCTGCTGCCAGTGAAAGCCTTGGTGGCAGTTTGGTAGCAGTTTCTGGGCATTTTCCACATACAGGTGAAAAGGCTCTGGATGGTCTTCAAGCACTTAAGTCATAACACCAAAATTCACAGTTTCCATGTCAGGAAATATTCTTGTCTTAGCTCAGTAGGAAGAAGGCAGAGAGATATTTTTTAATTATCTTGCTTTTTTGTAGTTTATCCTAAGCAAATGTTTGAGCATCTGAGACATTTCTATTTTTGGTGAGTAATAATGTCAGTCTTTTTTGCTTCATTTGCTTTTCGTGTGAGATTCTTGCCAGGCAAGAGTAAAATATTCAGGTCTCATTTACATGGAAAATTACTCTCTCATGGTTTAGGGGAAAAGGTAGAGTTATTATTTTTTCTGACAGGTGTTCTTTTGTTGATGATGGTACATGCAGCCATAAAGTGATGTTCTATGAGGCTTTAATGCTTTTCATAAGTGCACTGCTAGTCTTTAAAGACTGTAAATGTTAAAGACCTCTTCTCCAGAAGAGGAAAAAAAATGAGTGTCTGTCTTTGGGGAGAAAATGACCTATGATAGCAGAGTACTTTGATTGTGCAAGTTCAAATCCTTGACAGACTCAATCACACGAGAAATATAAGAAGCAGCTATAGGTGGATTTTGTAATCTTTTCAGGATGAGCCTCTAAAAATTCAGATGATTATCTGCTACTTCTTGACCTGTGAGTTTCATAAAAGAAAACTTTACTGGTATCACTTCAGGTAGCAATGCAAGGGAATTAGGGCTTCAAGTATTTTTGAGGATATTTCAATGATTGACTGTGGCCAAAATAATTGAATGTTTTGTAACAGTATTTTAAATTTTGAGCTGTTTCAGATCTTGATGATGTTTGGTTTGACAGGCTCAAATTTTGAGTTTGACATGTTTATCTGTTCTTTCAGAATTACAGATATTTGTATTTTTTTTTATTATTATCTTTAAAACACTGACCTGCCACATATAATTTTTTATTCTTTGACAGAATTTCCAAAAGTGAAAACTTAACAGAAAAAAACATAGGGAAATCTTCAGTGATAGGAATGCAATCAAGTATCTTTTAGGTGATTTTCCAGACAATCATTACAGCACGTTTCACAGCTTTTGGAGTCCTCAAGTGTGTAATTTTCTGGCTGTCAGATCTCTCTACCAAGAGCCAGCAAGTGGAAGAACAGGAATGGTAAAATAAGTTGAAGAAGAGTTTCAATGCACAGAGTTCTTCAGGAAGTTCACAAGCTCTGGAGAAGCACCTTGATTGGCAGGTGGATTGATTTTATGGGTAAGAAAGGTTTGATACTGAGTAACAGAGAAAATGCCAAGAAGATCTTTGACAAATGCAAATCCTTTGGGACTGGAACACAGGAGAGGAGATAGATCATGAAGTACTATCTGTATTTGTACTTTAAAACTGTGAACTTTAGTCAGTACCTATTGATTGCAGCGCTTTCAGTTCCCCTGTTGTGCTGCCATCAGCTGCTCACATCTTCCTGTATTATCCTGCTTGTCACATAAATTGTTTGATCTCTTCTTGTACTTTTGTCACAAAAGCTACTCTGAGCTGGACTGAACACGTGCAGTGATCTTGCCAAACTGTGTGTGGATGACAAGGCCGACAAGTGACAAGCTCACTTGATTTGGTCCCTGTGCAACACTACAGGAGTTTGGTCTGGAGGAATTTATTGGATCTTAAAATGCTTGAACAGAGATGATAAGCAGACAGTTGGATCTGGATCCATAAGCTGTAAACAAACAAGATTTATTGAGTTCATAAAACTATTATCATGTTCTGTTGAAGAAGTGATGCTGGTATGTGATACTGAAATTAAGAATGGCTAATGATGATGATGATGAAAAAATTACAGACTCACCCAAAGCCTGAAGCTTTGTTGTGATGTGAACTGCTTTGTTCTTCCACATGAAGGAAAGTCTTAAACCCCAAATTACAGCCTTTTTTATGACCTTATGTAAAACATACTGTTTTTGAAAGAGAAATTATGTTCAGATGGGTCTTATCAGCTACCACCAGGTTGTACTAATTTCCTTCATCTCTGTTTAAAAAACAAAACAATAAAATCTGAATAGTCTTAGAAGTAAAGGGGGCTTCTCACCTCTAAATCAACTAAAGGGTGGGAGAAGGGCACTTCCAGTGATTTGTACCACTACTCCTATTTCAGCTGTGAATGTCATGTCCTGCAGGTGTTTTGTGCTGTCTGTGCTCTCCAGTGCAGAACAAAGGACACATATGGGGTATGAAGTCATATTGGCTACATGTGCTGTGGAACCATGGGATTTCTCTTAACCAGTACCTGTGGTTTCACTCATGATCTGTAATCCCTCTAAACTCACTGACTGGGTCTGTGTTTCTATTCCTAGACAACATTTAAGGTCACTGCATGCGTGTATTTTTAGGTTTTCTCTGTGTCTTGTCTCAAACATTTCCATGATCTGTCACTACCCAGTGTATCTAGAAGTTATTAATGATCAGCTAGTTGTGGTAAGCTGCTGGGTTTTATGCATTATGTTCCACATTGTCAGTGAATTTCATGATTGTGTTCTATGACATTCCCTCTCCAACTCCTGCTGCTGAGGAAAGGGATGCAACCACTGCACTGAGGCCTGGGGAGGGCACAGCAAAGGGCTTAAGTAGCTGTAAAATAGAGTGGCACCCATGATGCTCATGCAGGTTTTCTGTACATGGGTGACAGGCACATCACAGATAAAGGGTGTGTAGATAAAATCCTAGAATGGGCACTGATACCTAACACAGGTGGTGCTCAGGCAATAAAAAGGACCTGGGTGAATCTCACTGTTGGTTTCCAGTATTTTTATAACAGAACACAAAACAAATGTTCCCTATGAGGGGATTTTACCTGTGTAAATGCCTTTTTCCACAATCTTTTTCCTTTTTAGTGTCCTGTTTAGGAAGGATGAAGTGGCATCTCTTTAGGGTCTGATTTCAGGATGAACCAGGCTCTAACACTGATACTTCTGTGCATTCCTGCCTGTGCTTGGCTATTATTCTGAGACCTAACTGTTGGCCCTTGAGACACTGATATATTTAATTGGATTGTGAAACATGACAGAAGCTCATTTTTCAGACTTTAATCTTGGGAAGTTTCCAATGTGTTTGCAGACAGAGTTGTAATTCTCAGTAGTTCCAGAGGCCTAACAGATTCTAAGATCATTAACATTATGTTCTTTATGGCAGAGGGTGTGACCATAAATTATGTTGGTATGAGCTTGAGTAGAACTTTATGAGCTGAATTCTGCTGAGGCCCTCAAACCTTGTGCTGTTACAGTTGTAAGCAAGGATGCAGGAACTAATAAAAAGGAGAAATTTCAACACCAGTGCAATTTGTCAATAGGATCTGGTAGTTCAGCGGAATTAAAGCTCCCTTAAATTACTTTTTGTTTTAATTCTGTTCAATGGCATTTTAACCTTTTTTAATATTGTGGTTTTATTTATGCTATTTTTTTTTGCCTGTGAAATGTTCCTAAGTCCCATGACTTTCTGGTGATACTATGCGCAAGTAGAAATATTTGTGCTCCTAATTGCTCTTTGAAAAATAGATCTTTCCTAATCATTTGCAGTATAAATATAATTTTCCTCTTCAGGATGGAGTCCGATTTCAGATTGTGTTTTCATGGAGGGTAAAGATTAGTGCCTCCTTATTGGTGTTGCTCATATCCTTGCTCTGTATACTTTATTGTAACTGCTAGAAGATGCTTCTCAAAGACTGAGTTCTGGAATTGTCAAATCAAGTTTCCATAAGCCGAGGGAAATCAAAATACCACTTCTACATGGAGTCTTAGGAGTTGGACTGTGCATTTGTATTTGCTTTGACCCAGACCACCATTCTGTTACCAAGTTCAGAAACTTTCAAAATCAGTTTAAAATCTTTTATTTATAGGCTTCATACCCTTCAATCTCTTTTTAAAAATTCTTATCACTGAAATGCCATGATGAGAGGAACATTTGTGGAAGACATCTCTCTGTTAGCTGCAGTGATGGCTGTTCTCCCTTGCCCTGCTGTACCAGCACCAAGTGGGCTGCAGCACCTCATGTTTTGCCAGGTGCACGAGCTGTTTGTTGTCTGTCAGGCAGCTCCTCAGATCCACTGAGCTCACACCACTCTGCAGGGCCAAATTAGATTTGTGTGAAATGGTAGCTGAGCCAGCAGCACTGTGTAGCTCCAAGTGACTACGTTAATTAGGAACCAAACCATAAAGAGTAGCATCTCTGCAAGGAGAATGCTGGCATGCTAACTACATCTGTGGCAAATTGAATTAAGAGAAATCCCATTATCTTGCTTGGGATTCTGCTTTCTACTGTCAACATGTGTCAGTGTTATTGCAGGTCAGTTACTGCAGAGATATTTCATTACTGTAAAAGGTTCTCTTAGAACAATGCAAAGAGACATAAAAAACTAAGCACAACTCCTGTGAACGATAGTAAGAATATTATTTAAAGTTGAACTAAAGAAGTGGTTTACCTCTTTTCCTCTGTATTGGTGAGGTGAGGTGACAGAGCCATCAAAGCACATGGAATGTTCATCATTTTGATGCTGTATCTAAACACCTTTGCTGACATGCTGTTGTCAAGTTAATACCAGTAAGCTCTTCCAGAGAGAAGTATTTGTCATAGTACTTGTAACTTTGTCTTGCTCTGGAGCTTGTTTTTAGCAGTTTATAAACATGTTCATATGAACCAAGTATATTCAGCCATATATGTAGCTATTCTTTTATAATCTTTCATGATTTTCTGCAAATAATGGAGAAACAATTAGATTTCAGATATTCTAACTTTTCAGACTGCTTCTTCCACAGAACACCTTCCACTGTACACCTTCTTCTACAGAACTTCAATTGAGTTAATGACATAAACTTTAGCAGTTACCTTCTGTTCTGATCCACATCCTAAATTCTATTCTAATGTGCTATGTTGTTTTACTTCTTCCATTTTTGAGTTAAAGGAGAAATATTATCATAATTTTAGAAGGGGAGTATATGAGAAAGCAAACCCTTTCCACCCTCCTGCTATGGGCTGCCTACTGAATCAGTGTAATAGTTACTCCCTGTCACTTCAACCCCAGCACAGTCATAACTTGGACAAACCTATCATGGAGATTCTCCAGCCATTGTAAGTGTTATTATATTTATTTCTCTTTATTTACAGGGAATATTTCATTTTCACAGAAATACCAGATTGAGAGCACAAAACCCCACACCACCAGAACAAAGCCCCTCCTTTTCAGTCTGATTCTGAGAGATTAGCTGTTAAGAACAAGGAGATGTAATAGCCAGGGGTGTTTGCCAGTTGCTGTTACACAGCAATCTCTTGGAAGCATTGCTATGCTGAGTACTGCACAGCATGTGTCATGCAGTAGTGTGGTGCATGACACTGTTGGAGCTCTTTTCTTATCTTGGCTGGGGTTTTTTTGGTTCGTACGTCCATTTTATATTTGACTTTTGCTTAGACTGCTAATGATAAATGGAAATTGCTGTTACCAGCTGCTCTGATTGTAGCAATTTACCATCACCATTCTAAAAGTGAGAAAGTGATCAGTACCTGCTGCAGTTCTCCAGGTGCACAGCCTTTGCCAGAGCAGTAGAAGTGAGTTCTGCTCCCTTGCATTCATCCTGCAGAGGTGTGTGAAGGTCCCACTCTAAGGGCAGATGTGCAGCACGGCCAAGGAGAAAGATTCAGAGAATCAGAGATCCCAGGTTGGAAGGGGATGTCAGGGATCATCTGCTTCAACATTTTCTGGCAAACTATGGTCTAGACAAAATAACCCAGCACCCCGTTCAGCTTGGTATTAAAAGTATCCAGTGTTGGGAATCTATCACTTCTCCAGGGAAATCATTCCACCAGCTAATTGTCCTAATTTTAAAAAATGTTCCTTTCATGCCAATTGTAATCTCCTCAGTAACCTGTACCCATTACCCCTATTGCTTTGATAAGAAATAGCCCAGCAATGCATTTTAGTGCCCCAGCATGTGGAACCCACCCTTTGTAGCAACAGGAGGACAGGTTTTGGTTGTGGGCAGTAACTGTAGGCTGCAGAGAGTCATTCTCTTAGTTGCTTTTTGGCTTTTAGGTGAGTGTCCTCTGATCCTGGAAATTTTTAGATTTAAGCTCCTAGAATTTAAGCGCTTTTTTTTTCCCTATTATGCATTTACATAAGATTTTTATGGTTTTTGATTAACTTTCTTTTACTGCCAATAATGCCCCTTACTGAGCTATTAAAATCTGTTAGCTTAATTTGGTAGTCCTTTTTACCACCAGATATAAATTTGCTCTGAGACTCTAATGCCATTCCTTTAAACAATGTTTGAGCTGTTTGCAAGACTTTTGCTTTCAGCTGTTATTAATAACCCTTCTCTCCATTAAAAAACTTTTAAAGAGATGATTTGTCACTGACAAAGATTTTTTCTTTCTTTCTTTCTTCTTTTGGCTTTTCCATCTGCAGTGATGCTGAATATGATGTCATTTAGTTGTCGTTATAGAGGTAATTTTCATATTTAGCTTGTGAGCCATGGTCCCTGATCAGGACTAAACAAAAAGCTAGTTTTTCAAGACCTTCCCCTAATGGATCAGATTCTTCCTGTTGTCAAAATCCCAGGTCCTCTAGACAGATGATGTCTTCTCTGAACCTTGTTTGCTCTATATGGAATATTTGAAGAAAAAAAGGTAAAATCCATCTCCTTTCAAATATTTGGATGGGATATTTCAAGAGAACATTCTCAATCTGTGTGTACTGAAAGTGGACAAAGATCTATCCTCATCTAAAAAGCCCTAAATACATCTAAAAATAGATCTGAGCACAACATTCTTATATCAGCTGCTGGACTATTATTAATGTCCCAAGTGATCCTGAGCTAACCAAGATTCCAGCACCATGGACACCCTGGAGCAGTGTCTGAGCCTCAGTCACTCAAAGGGCAGCAGGTTCTGCACCCTGCACTGGGGCTGGGGCTGGGGAGCAGCTCCCTGCAGAGCCTGGGGAAGGCTCCCATGGGGGATAATCCCTGTTTGCACACACAGGCTCTGCCTTCCCCACAAGCTCTTGGGGCAGGAGCATTCATCAACCACACAGACCCCTAGGGTGGGGCACACAAACCTGCTCCTCAAAGTACCAAGGGAAAAAGGAGAGGGGAGCCCCGAAAGGGAATGGATTAAAACAGCTCTGTAATGCTTGCTTACACCAGCTGATGTTCAGTCTCATGAAGTGCTGCTCTAAGTACTAGAAATTATATTGGACATGATGTATGTGTGTATATATGCAGGTTCAGAATAATCACCCTGGTACCTACAGGAAACCCAATTTCCCAAGACCAGCCAGGAGTACTTTGTAAGTGGCAGGTGTCATAACCTTTGCACATCTGAACTATGTAAAGGTTAATTATATTCCACTCCACTGCAACTATGGTTACATTCATGGGACTTTGTGCTTAATGCTGCCTTTTAACTGATGTGCTACTGTAGTGATGAATTACATGAATGCAGAACTAAAATTATTCACATCAATTACAATAAATTATTGTAAGTAAAAAGTAGAGATAGGAAACATTTGTTATAAATTATTCTGAATAGAGTACTTTCTCGTTTGCAAATATTTTAATAAATGATCTTTATTTTCTGTTAGTGCATTTTTTATTTTTTAATATTTCCTTGCTTGCCTGTGGATTGTGATCAGTAAACTTTGTTTCTTACAGTCCAAACAGGCCTAGGTCTGAGTTATGTTGGGAGCCCAGAGCTGGATGCAGCATTGCAAGTGGGGTCACACCAAAGCAGAGCAGAGCAGAGCAGAGCAGAGCAGAGCAGAGGGGCAGAATCGCCTCCCTCACCTGCAGCTCACAGTGCTCTGAATGCAGCCCAGGACATGTTTGCCTCTTTGGGCTGCAGGTCATGTTGAACTCCTGGTCAACCAACACCCCCAAGTCCTTCTCCTCAGGGCTGCCCTTAATCCACTCTCTTCCCAGCATGTATTTGTGCTTTTTGTTTATAGTTTCTTTTATTGTAGCAACTGTCTCAAAAACCTCTCTGTTTGAGAATGTATTTTAGTGGTTCAGTATGGAAAATCATGAAGGCGAAAGAGCAGCTACCTGTGGAGATAATAACCATGATCAAAAGGAACTGTACTTAGAGCAAAGACAGGTGCTATTGTTAGGTGTACATGTGGCTCTGCCTTCCAGAATCTCTGTATGTGCTTTTCCCTAAGGAAAGGTTGTCTTTTGTCTTAGTCAGTGCATTGATAATTACCAGTCATCCAGTTATGTGATGTGAATATCAGAGCTCACTCCTGAGATCATGCTGCTACTACACGTTCACTTGGACACTTAAATTACCCCCGACTGGGTCATGACTACTGTAAGTTTTTGTTTATTAGGGAGAATATATAGATGGACATGGAGTGAGCAGCACTGGCTGGCAGCAGGGAGAGGCCTTGGAGCATCTGTACAGGGAGCAGCTGTTTGTGGCTTTGTTAATTTACAGTTCTGCTACCAAAATTCCCCTCTCTCTTTCTGTTGCTGATTGGAAAGAGTTATTGTTGCTAAGGTCATTACAGAATCATTGTGGGTGAGAATGGGAGCCGGGTCCAAGCCATCTAATTGTGTGTTAGTGCTGGAGAGATGAGCCCTGAGGCCCTGCTGAATCTGTACTTAGTTACCAAACAGCTGCTGGTATTCCCACTAGCTCGATGTGAAACCCTGCACAAGCCATGGAGCTTAGGGCAGTAATAGCTCTCAGGACACAGGCTGCACCCTGGTACTTCTGCTGCAGTATTTCTGTTACTGACACTGCAGTGGGATCTGAACTGAAATCAAAACTAAAACAGGAAATCAGACTTTTTCCTATCAAAGAACAAATTTATTTCATAGCTTAGGGACCAGCTAAAACTCAGAACTTCCCCTCATTTTGTGGTTGAATTTGTTACATTTCTTGAAGGATGGCGGTGACTACTCCACTGAACAAAGCCATGCCTCCAAACTTTATGGAGTTTGCCCCTCAGCTTTCTTCATAGGCTCGTGTAATCCTCACAAACTCCTCATGAACACAGGATTTGTTAGAAAGAGCAATGTTCCCTTGTCACAAAGCTGCAGTGTCAACAAATATTAAATCTTTCAAGTGTTGCCTTTCAAAGACACATCAGAGAGAATGAGGTGTGTAACAAAACAAAACAAGTTGTCAAACTGATATGAATCTTGAGAATTAAAGTTCCTGCCTTGAAATGGTGCTTAGACTCTGCCAGGTGTTCTCTGCCCTGGTTTTGTTACCAACATGGTCTAATTATGAAGGAATCTGAGCTCAGTGGTAACACCACAGCAGGAGACTCGGAATCATCGTTCATCCTGTAACACTGAGGGACCAATTTGATGTCACCTTGCTTAGTCCCACATCCCAGATGCAGGGATATTTTCTCTCAGGATACCTTATGGCAAAAGAGTGTGGAGTTTGCCATTGTGCTGGAAACACACATTCCTGCTATTCTTCCAGAAGCATTATGAATTATGCAGTCACTGTAATGTAGTATCATCATCTGCCATGTCTTGTACAGGATGCAGCTTGGATGCATGAAACATTGCAGGTTTGCAATGAAGTAAGCGAGTGTAGACCCTTAATGTATTTAATTAGGTGATCTAAATCCCCAGTACCCCTAACTTTTCCTAAATGAATTCACATTCTTTCTATAGTAGATCAAAACTCATTCCCTCTGTTTTGATTACAGCCCTCTCAGTCTAGGAGCAATGAAACGGATTTTTGCAGAGATGAGAAAATGCTTGAATGCAGTGAGTTGCTTCTGATTTCAGAAAAATGTTAAACTGGCAAAGCTCCAAAGAATCAAATTCTGACCTCAGCTACTGTGGATTGCAAATTGTGCCACCACCATTGGCTCCCCTGTATTTGCTTCTGCCTTTCTCTGGTGTGCCTGAGAACAGCTAGAGCCTTCCTGTGTTCGATGTGGCTCCGTTGTGGTGGTTTGCACAGTTTGAAATGGCTGATGGCTGCTGGCTCACCATTTATTTTCTGTATCAGGCAATCCAGGATTCTGTGGCATTCTAGGCACGACATGTAACAGAACCCTAAAGACAGATTATGCAGTCACACCGATGAAAATTGATTACTAAGCACTCAATGAGTCATCTGCCTCAGGAAGTAACTACTTCAATCTATTATTGTCGATGTCCTGATGGGTCAACCAGGACGTGAAAAGGAATTTGCATTAAATTGATTTGAGTGTTTTTTCTAGAAATAACATCACTCAATCAAAGGAAACATTCAGACAGAGCTGGGGAGAACTGACTGAATTTGATTTGGGAAGGCAAAGCAGCAAGGGATGAGCAGGCTGATTCAGATAAAAATATAAATGGGATTTAGAGCACCATAAATCTCACATTTCAGAATGAAGAGTTGGAACAATTCTTAACTATTTCTGCAATTTAGATTGTGCTGCACATTTTGGAAATCCTTTATTTGCTTATTGATCTGTGTGTGTACATACACACATCACCCAGTTATGTGAACAGTGTGTTTATGCAAATCATGTGCTTAAATATGCACTCACCATAACCAGTTGCCAGCAGGTAACAGAAGATCATGGCCAGTTTCCAGTTCTCCCCAGTGACTTTGCTGTACTGAGCTCATATGAAAACTGCAGAGTGGAATGTTTCTCTTCAAATATTTTTTCCTTCTCAGAGCTGAAGACGTTGCGAGTGAGCAGCACACCACTCAATAGAATTCAATAAGGGATGAGTCACAGTGAAATGTCACTTCCTTCTCATCAGTCTTAGTCTTAAAGTGATTCATCCTCTCTCCCTCATGCTTGTAGTATGGGGTGGGTGTTCTGGCACCTGAAATTGTAGTGAGTTTCTGCTATCGTGTTATTCCCAATAGTTTTGTATCTCCTTCCAAGATTGCTACTAATCATTTAAAGGCCCAATTAAAACTTCACACTTTAAAGAGCTTGCTCCTTACTGGATACATGATTTGTGAATTCTTCTCTTGTTGATTTTTATACAGTCAATCTTTATATCAATTCCCGTAAGTTTTATCTGAGTAATGATTTTGTGATTTGGCCTAAGAAATTACAGGAAGGTCTTTTCAAAAAATGGCTATTGACTTGATTTGTTTCAGTTTTTGGCTTTCCAACCTGAAGCATTTTTAAGGTTGTGACAGCTGAGGACATATATAATTATTACTGTTTCAGAGAGTCGGGGCTCTTGGAAATGTCTCAGTCTGGAACCTCCAAAACTGTGGGATTCACAATCACTGTCATAGTTGAAACTGGCCTTAATAAATGAGGCTTAACCCTGAAGCAAGGAGGAAAAGGACAGAGAAGGATGTTGGAAAGGCATATGCTAATCCACTATTGAAACTGCACAAGAACCAGCTCAGTGTGCTGGATACAGGATGAGCAAAATCTTTCAGAGAATAGAGGAAGGACCCAACAATCAGTTTCCTCTAAATAATCTATAAATGTCATCTCCTTCTTTAGTGGATTAATGCTTATCCTTCCTCTGTCAGAAGGTCCAAAAAAAGTAGAGAAACTGTCCAGTAGTGGAGGGGATTAGAGAGCTGCCTACTATTTCAATTCACCATTATTTGCTCAAAAGACCAAATTATATCACATTTCTCATTAGAAATTTGAAGAGGTTTTGAAAGGGATTGTACCCTCTGTATATGTTACATAAATGAATAGCAAGGTATTCCTGTCTGAGTCATGATGTACATATATTGAATATACAGAAATATGCACTTTATTGAACAAAACCCATATTACTTTAGCAGTCAGGAGCCTAGGAGGTAGCACAAAGTGATTGTGCTGTTGCCAGATAAACCCTTCAGCAGTAATATTCACATTTTTCTGACAAAACCAAAACATACCAATTGGAAATATTGATGCCTTGACGGCATATATTGCTATTCAGTAAGGAAGGAAAAAGAAAGTATAAATTTAAATGTGTTTCTTCTGTTCTTGCTTTATTTCACTTGTTATTTCTTCTCGTTATAGAATAAATATGCTCTTCTCTTCCTCTTTCTGACTGCAGGTGCTTATGTTTCTCCTTCATGCAGTTAATTGGTTGATATTGATGAAGATGCAACAGTAATAGAATCTTTATATTTTCTTCTAATTTACACATCTGTGAGATTAAGATTCAGTCCTGGCCAAGTGCATGGGGAATTGGAGTTATGTGTTTTGACAACACTGTGAACATATCCAACAGTAATTAAGTATTTGGGGATAAGTGGAAAGTCAGTGTCAAGCTGCTCAAAATGTATGGTGGGCCAGAGCTTACTGGGTAGTTCTGCAAATATTAACATTGCTGCTATTAACTGCCATATCTGCATGACTTCATTTCCCCTAAACCATGACATGTTACATGAGCTGGAGTTCCTCTCTCTAATGGTGTAGCCAAATAGCCAGTTCTGTAATGTGTATTAGTTATAAATAGTAGGCATTGAAGGAAGATCCTAGAGAAAGCCTTGTAATTCCATTTTGTGCTAAGTGTTCTACCAATTTGTAACTGGAGACAGTCCCTTTGGCATTGCCTTACATATATTAAAAACAGCCCGTGAGCCCAAGAGCCCAATCACTAAATGAAGTTAACAGGAAATAGTAATGGTTCTTTCCTACACTGGTGAGCTCAAAGGTGCATCTTTATTAATGTTTCAGTTTGGCTCAGAAGAGGAATCTCCTGAGTGTCCCTGTTTATTGTGCTTAGGTTTGCCTTGGGGGATGGCCTTGGAGTGAACTCTGATTTCATTCCAATGAAACTGGACTGAAAAAGCGACCTAGAAATGTACTTAATCCACTCCAAATACTGATGAGCATTAAATACATGGGATCAGCATGATTTATCCAAAGTAAATCTCTGAAACTTGTAGTGCAGTGTTGAATCCTGGGACCTGTTCCATCCACTGAAGCACTTCTGCTGGCCTTCAGTACCTGTTCATTGAGGGATATCATGGGCATTCACAGACACCAAGTCCCAGCTATGTCTCAGTTCAGCAAAAGAATTAAGTGAACATCTACTGTTAAGATTTTTATTGATGTACAGTGGTTGCTGGTTTAGGTTCCTGGCAAGAATTAGAATGTACAAAAGGCAAAATGAAAAATGCTTAAATTTTACCAGAGAATGATAAGGGATCAAGGCAGACAGTAATCTAAAACTGAGCACAAGTTCCAAGATGGAACATAGGCATTGATCTGTTCCTATAAATAACATGGATGAGAAGCCTGAAGTACCTTGAACATAACAGCAAAACTTTTACATTATATCCCTGATCTCAAAAAAGAAAAAAACCAAGATAAAGGTCGATGAAGCTTCTTAATCCAAGAGGTAACATGATCAAAATGAATTTCAGGACAGCTAAGTCAGGCCAGGACATTACAAACAGATTGAGTCTGACAGACTGAAATGCAAGTCGGTCAAGCAGGAGGACAGAGGTACAGGGAAGGGAGAGTCCTCACTGAGATTTGGACTTGGAATTTTGATTTTCCGGTATTTCCCGAGTTTGAAAAGCTGATAATCAAGACAAAGTTTGGTTTGTAGGAGAATTTACATCCAGTCAAATACCTCTGTAAAAGCATTGTCACAAGAGTTCTGATACACCACAGGATCATGTAAGAACTACGTGAGTAAGTGCATGGGGAAGGGCAGGCAGCTCTCTGCCCTCCTCAGCCAGAGATGGAAAATGAGATAACTTCCCAAAGTCAAGGGGTTCACCTCTGCCTCTGCAGTCTATGTGAGAAGCAAACTGCCTTAGGTGCAAGTGCTTAAGATCAGTCACCATCCAAAAAGTTTACTCTTGAGTAAGGCCAGACTCCAGGGACAACACGAAGGCAGCCAGAGTAATACTTTCCCCAAAACAGTATTCTTTTTTTTTTATTTTTTTAATCAGACTCTTGTAACTCATTTACTTTGAAATTCCTTCAAGATTTTGTCCAGGTTGTGCATGTGGGAGCATAACTTCAATCACACCCCTCTGCCTGCACACTGTTATTGTGGCTGGCACATCCCTTAATCCAATAGACTCCCTTAGTGAAGAGAGCAAGAAACTTGAATAACAAATCTATCCTGCAAGAATTGATACTTTAAAATTGTGCTCATTCGTATTTACAAGAATAAAGCTGCCCATGGATAAATGAAGATTGCTAGCTGAACATTGGCTGCTAAACCACGAGAATTAATATTTTAATTATGATTATTTTTAAAATAAGTAAGTGGTTGGGAAAGTGTCTTTCTCCAAGAAGGCAATTCTTCATTAAAAATGGGCTGCAAGGGTTTTTATATTCTTTGTGGAAAATTTTATTTCCTAGTTATCTAGACTGAAACACAACTGAACCCAACCAGAATAATCTCATGCACTATCTCTGCAGATCCTGTCACACTGAAGGGTCATAATTATGTTAGCAGATCTATTAGAATCAGAGTCCAAGAAATTGGAAAAAAGAGAAGCTTGGTCAATATCTAAAGTGTTGGGACTAAATGTATACAAATTGTTGCAGTTAGTTTTGATATGAAGAGTTTGATAATGTTTGAACAATAAATTACTCAAAACAAATAAATTTATTTTTCCCTGACCTAAGCAATGTAATTAGAAGAGCATAACCATGGCTTTGTAATGGCTAGAGTATGAGATGGGATAGGAATGCTGATGAATTTTAAATTATGTAATTTGAAGCCAGCAAACAGGGGTATGACTTTACATGATTCCTGAAATAAAACATTATTTAGATTCTGTCATTAAGCGTGCACAGGTTCTGTCCAGTCAAGTTAATAAAATCATCAACTACGTGATGTCAGTAAGTGCATTGCATTTGGAAGCAGAAATATAAAAAGAAAGTGGACTGGAGATATAAAATAGGATGATACATTTCCTTGTCCTCTGGCTTATATAAAAGTATGGTCAACCTTCATGTATCCCTGTATAGAGTCCACAGTGTCTGTCCATATTACTGGACTCATTTTGAAGCTGCCACCAGGGGCAGGGGAGTGAACAGAGCTGGGAGATCCTTAAGGAGATTTTCCAGAGTTCCAGAGCCCTCAATGCACAGGGGTGAGGGATTGGGTTAGGAGGGCAGGTGGCCAGCTTGGCTGAGTTGAGACTGCTGGGCAAACTGAAGGGTGGGGAGGAGGTGCACAGGCAGTGGGAACAAGGACACGGATCCTGGGAAGAGCACAGGATGGACGTGGACTTCACAAAGTAAAGAGTAACAGCAAGGGCTTCTGCAGCCATGTTGGACACAGGGAATGTCAGGGAAAGCTCGTGCCACACCCTCTGCTCCATGAGCAGCACTGGCAGACAGATGGCAATGGATGGAGAGAAGTCTGAGCTACTCAACCTCTGTGCTTCCACTGGCAACCTCCCCCTGAGCTTCTTGAGTGGACAGACCAGAGGGCAGGGACAGGAGTCACCCCCACTGCGAGTGAAGATCAGGTTCATGACCTCCTGAGGAACCTGAGCAGACACAGGTCTGCAGCACCTGGTGAGAAACACCTCAAAGTCCTGGGGGAATTGGCTAATGGAGTAGCCAAGCCACTCTCCACGATGTTGGTCAGGTGAAGTCTCTGGTGACTGGAAAAAGGGGAACATTGCACCTCTTTGAAATGGGTAGAAAGGGCTGCTGAGCTCTGTGCCTGGGGAGATCATGGAACAGATCTTTCTAGAAGCTGTGCTAAGGCATAGATCCCTTTTCTTGCCAGGAGGATTTAGAAGCCTAAGAAATAATACAAATTAAATACAAATAAAGCAAATACCTCAGACCAAATACTCATTATTTGTTTTTCAATAGGACACTATCAGTTGAAAAACTAATGCAAATTATTATGAAATTATTCATGTATTACCTCGGTTCCAAATAGCTGAATTTTTTCTTATCAATTTATAAAATGCCTTTTCACAGATTGAAGTTTTCTGAGATTTTTTTGCTATTATGGACCAAGTGACTGTCATATTGTGCTTTTGGTTTGTTTTTTTCCCACCCCCACGTTAAAACTGAATTATCAGGTTCAATATTGTCTTACATGTTCAATTTTCTGTTTCAGTAGCTCACAGATTTATATATTTTTCAGTCCTCTTTCTCAAGGAGGGGGAATTCTGAAGTTCAAGGCAAGCTGGTTTTGCAGTTTTGTTCCCTAAAGCACGAGGAGCTTTATCCAATACCTCATTGTTATCTCACAGAATTATATTTTCTTTAACGACTGACCTGAGGCTGATACCAGGTAAAAATTGCCCAGTTACATGAAAGGAGACAGTTTAATCTGTTGGAGACACCATTCCAAATTCAACAGGTCACAGCAATTTGCTGTTTGTTGTTTCACAGAAAAACTATGAAAAATATCTTGCTACTAAAGAATAGGTCTTCAAGGTCACTTTGTACTTTAGCAAGGAGGATAAGAATTGATAAACTGTGTATCTTATTAGAGGCAATAGAGTAGTGCTTGCTACTGTCTTGATTTTAACAGATGTTTTTCCTATTAAAATCTAGAATATATAGCTCCAGGAAACATATGGAAGTAGTTAATTTACTCTCTTCATACAGAAAGAAATCTGTGGATAAGTCTCTAATGCATTCACTGCATTGTTTAAGAACAGTCCCACAATTTTTGGGAATACAGCTATTCTAGTAAATATTCTAGTAAGTAAACATTTACAGTAAATAAACATCTATTATGTTCCAGTAAATAAACAAATGACACAGGAATAATGGTCTTAATAGTGCCATGATAATGGAAGAAAGGGGAATATTTATTTAACCTTTCATAAGAATTTTCTTAAATTGTATATAAACCTTTCTTGAATTAAGTTTTCCTGAAAAATATTTGTTTTTTGTGTGTTAAGTGTCCTCTAAAATGTCTGCTTTTTACAGTAATATTCTGTTCTGGCAATCATACTTTGAAAATAATGCTTTGCTAACAGAGTTACTGAGGCAAGGAGCAGAAAGTGACTGAAGGGCTTGACCACGCCAAACTGCCCAAATGGCAAATAAATTCAATTATTTTTAAATTAAATTATTAGAATCTTCCTTTGATTGTCTATTTAAAAAAAAAAAAGTGGCACAAAGTTCCTTAACTGAGACATTCTTGTGGAATATTCGTTCCACTGCAGTTATAAATAGATTGCTCTGTGGGGTTCAGAGCATACAGATGTCACTATGTAGAAGAGAGCTGCAAGAGCTCTGATTCATAGAAAGAAATTAGATGTTTGTAACACTCTTGAGACTCATGGATATGAAAAAGAAGACATTTACATATAGGCTAAAATAAAGAGAGTAAGCCAAACTTTTTTAACTGTATAGACAACTGCTTGAAATAGTGAATTTGCCTTAATGTGAGATAATGGGCATTCTTCTGTGGTCTGATAATTGAAGGCTTTCTTATATAGTGCCTGTCTGCACTGCAATATCTTCATGAGAAAAGCTCAAAGAAAGCAAGGCAAAACACAATATTGTCAAGGGAAGGGCTGGTATAGAGTAGCTGAACTGGAGGAGTGGTGGTGATACTGTCACCACCCTCAGAATATTGGAAGAGATGAAAGCAGAGGTAAAGTCCCTGTCCTATACTATTACCTTAACAATATCAGTAAAAATGGTTTACCTGCTATTTATGAGCTTGCAGGGCTACTTCTTGCCATGATTGATGGTAAGCAGCTGATTCCCTTTCCCTTCCAACTACTCATTAAGCTTCTGAGGCAGGTGAGAGTAAGTTTCTGCAAAGACGTGGCTGTTAATAAACTTACAGCTTTTAGCCCTTCAGGCTTAGAAATATTGTCTACAAGATTACAAGGTAATCTTAAAATTTAAGTGCTGGTATATGAGGCTTTGGTTTTATGAGGCTGTACATCCATCTTCCTTTCTCTGATTATGCAGGTTCAGAATTTTCAGAATTCTCTTCTGACCGTGTGGAGTTACTTATGTTTTACTTTTGAACAGGAACACTTGTAGTCTTCTCCAGGTAGTTAATGAAAAGTTATTAATACATATGAATATCAAGAGTTCAGAAGCTTGCTGTCAACATCTGTGTGGGGTAACTGATATTGACAATAAAACATGGATATATTTTCTCCTGTGATGTTGCTCTTAAAGGAATTATTTTGCTGTTTGCTGGACAGGTCTGATTTTGCCCAAATTTTGAAAGGATTGATTTGCACTGGCAAAATATCAGGGTGAATTTAGTTTTGATGGGTAAAATAAATGAAAATCCTTTGAAGGCTCTACTTCTGCTAAATGATCTTAGTATTAATAAGGTTCTGTGGCAGGTAATGCAACTTAATTAATTAAACTAGGAAGCAAATTGTTCTTTCCTGGCTGATTTCTTAAATATGCTTTAATCTCCTTGATGCTTCAGGTCAGGTAGTTTATATCTATATAGAATTCACAGGGAGGCTTTCCATTCTGGTGAAAATGGTGCTTTGTTGCAGTCAGAAGAGGCAGCAATGGAAAATGGGAAATGGAAATGTACCAGTGTAGTTAATCTGTCTCAGCAGATTTGCTCAGGTAACATATGAGATTGTCAAATCCCCTGTCATCCTTTGGGCTAAAACACTTAATAGTTGAGTCTAGGCCTATTAAGGTGATGGGGGAGCTCTGGATTTCACAGTGTGGTGGTACAAATCCTGAGGGGAGGGAATATTTCCAGAGATGCCCAGAGGATATGTGGAACAAAGGAGATGAATAAAGATATCAATATGTTGTTATCGAGTCAAAGTCCCTTAGCTTTTGTGCTCACTGGAACTTCAGAGGAAAATCTCTTTTAGAGAAACTCATGTTAACATTGTCTCCCTTGATAAAGGCAGGACATCTCCATAACCTGCAGCCTGGGGAGGCTGTGAGAGAGAAGTGTGGCAGCCACACTTTGCTCCCCTCTTGGTGTCTGTGCAGGAAGTGGGGTTTTTATCCAGCTTTGAGAGAATCCAACGATCACCTCCAGCAATAAGGTAATTTTGCTAAAACAAAATTCAGATACAAACGCTGCAAGTCAGTTGATTTTACTGTTTGTGGTATGGCTCTGATGAAACAAGAATTATTCACACTTCATCTGCACCCTTGCATTTTAATACAGCATTTCATTGTAGATCTTATGAGTGAGTTTTCAGTAGCCAGTTGACATTGAGAGAGAATATTTTTAGCTCTAGTGTGAGTGAAGAGGAAGAAATAGATGAGGACAAAAACTTGAAAGTGGGTGAGTTATCACATGTTCCTGAGGTTTTTCTCTTCTCTGCTAGCAGTAACAAATATTTTATCAAGTGATATAATGCCTCTTTAGCAAGTCTGTTAAAAGATTCTTAGTTCAATTTCTCTGTTGGAATAAGACTAAAGATTATATGCAGTGACAATATTAATACATATGGCACAAGTGAAAATTGCCTCCAGGTTATGTTGGTGTGTTTATGCATAGAATGGTCTGGGAAAATTTTTAGTCTTCTTCTCCATTTATTTATTGAATATTTATTGTAAGCACAGAAAAAATATATACTTTGATTGAAAATCAGTTACTAACTTGCTGAATATTCCTGGCAATCCTTAAAGAAACCTATGACTTCAAGTTTGTTCTTGCATTACTGTAAAAATAAACTCTTTTTCTAAAATAGAAGAGATATCCTCATATACAAGTTTTCATGTCTAGAAGGTCTTTGAAATACATTGCAAAATTAACTAAGTACACTGTGATTTAAGTCCTCTCCTGTGGCATTCCTTCTGCAAGAAAATCTTGAGATAAACAAATGAAATGCTGGAAAATGCTGGAAATGTTGAAAAAGGAATGTTGGAGCTATCTCTGTACTCTGGAATTCACTGAATGTGATATATTTCTTCTGAATTATTTGAAAATCTCTGTGAAAGAGGATAATGCCATCTTTCATAGCTCTATATTTTTGTATTTTCTTCTAATCTACTCTTGTTCCTCCAGAGCTTTCAATATCCTTATTTCCTTGTGGGTTGTGAGATAACCCTGGACACAGCAGTGCCCAGTGTGGGATTCATGTGGCCAAAAGCAGCTGTCCAGATTCCATTTATAGTCAATAGGGTCATTAGGGGCATGAGTTTGCCTCACTTGGGAGAGGACATGCAAAATATGTGAGATGAATTGATGCTTTTAAAAGTGCAGCTATGTCCATGTTGAGCTGCAAAGAGCCCCTGCTGTGATTATCTGAGCTGTCCATGCCTGCACAGGTCGTGTCTGATGCTAAGTGAAACAAATCTTCCCCCTGCTCAGGTGCTAGCTCTGTCATCTTACCCTGGGAAGGTCTCTGAAAATGAGCTTCAGCCTAATGTGGGTGGCCAGAACAGTCTTTCTAGGGTGTATTGAAGGACAGGGATTTATTTCTGCCCTTTTGCTAGAATATGAATTTCACTCCATCTTCTGGCTGGTGATTGCTGCACCTGGAAAAGGTTAATCCATGTAGTTTAAGATTATGTTGGCTTTAGGAGTTTATTTTCAAACTTTGAAATGAAATGAGAAATATGGTGCTGTTTTCATTTAGCAATGCATTCTTGTTATCAAAAAAGGATGAGGTACTCTTCTGTTTCATTTCATATTCTGTCTTACATAGATCCACAATTCTAATCCTCTCCATGAAAAATCAGATCTCTTAGGAAAAGTGATTATTTAATTTGTGCTTTTCCTTCATTGTGCTGCCATCCCCTTTAAAATGCTGAAAATTTTTAATGGCATAAATTACTTAACCAGTATTGTATAAGAAGAATAGAAAAAATATCAAGTTGCAATGGGATTTGGAGTTTTTTAAGAACTGATTATAGATAATCCAAAAGTATGGCTGAACAGTCTTCATTAGAGTCTCTCAGCAATCTGAACCTAAGCAACAGACTGATTCGTAGATTGTTTTCATCAGTTTAGGACTGTTAGTTGTTTTTAGCTCTTTTCTTTTGGCATCCATCTGTCAGTAACATTCTCCTTCTGGCTAGCCACAGCAAAGCACCATTATCATTTCATTATGTGCTAGGACAGAGGGGAAAATTGAGTCTGTGGTACTTATTTTTATGATATCCTTCAAATCCTTGGTGGTTCTGAGAGCCCTTATGTCATATGTCAAACATATTTTTGTCCTGGGTACTATAATACAAGGATTATGAAAGTGAAAGGGAAGAATTGAAGTTCTAACATATAATAGTAACATAAATAAACATCCATTGATTGTTCAGGATGAAGTTTTATCATGCATATCAAAGAGGAGTTATTAGAAAATGAGGCAAAGAGATGAACTATTGAGCACAGTGTAACAAGAGACAGATACAGAGACTTCCATTAGGTGTCCTAGTGTCTTATAGTTCTAAGGCTCAAGAGAAGAGTAGCCAGAGGTGCTGGCAATGCCATTGTCCAGCCATGTGGTTCATGAGCTGGAAAGGAATGCAGATGGCCCAATAACTGCTTGAAACATTTTGCAGTCAGTTTTAAGAATTTCAGGAATAAAGAGTTATTGGGTGGCTCGAGGATTGCATTTTGGTGGTTAAAGGTCAGCAGGTGAAATTGCAAAAGGTAGGGCTCTCATGAGAAAGTTTCTGAAATATTTACATTTCTGATACACAAATGTGGAGAGAGATAAGAACAAATTTAAAATGGTGGACTTAATAAAGGAATACTTAATAGCCTTGGGTTACTGATATGGGTACTGTGTGAGAGCAAGAGAAAAGACTTTCAAGAACTGGCAGTTCCCAGGAGACTTTCTAGCAAGGCCAGAGACACTGGCTGTCCTTAGGAGAAGGTCAGCTAAACCATGAACTCTTCAAGGACTTAAGCCACAAGTAGGAATTGTACAGAAAGTGGAAAGTAGGTCAAATGGTTAAGAATAACTGTCAAAGGGTACAAAAACTAAGTAAGGAAAAAATGAGAAAAGTTAAGAAGAACCAATGACCCAGGAGCATAAAGCAGTAGAAGAAAACAGTCTGCATGTCAATAACAAAGGCTGTTATTTTTCTCTTGGCAGGGAAGGCAGCAGACACTGCCCAGAAGGTTGAAATCTACTTTTTTGCCTTGGTTTTCAGCAAAATGTGTTTTAAACACTTGTTCAAAGCTAATATAAAACAAGCCATGATCCTAACCTATCACACTGGGGTCACAGTTTGGACACAGGCACACGACAGAACCCACTGAAGGTCATGGGACAAACAGCCAGGATTTATTGATGGACACCCCCTTACAGGGGGCTCAGAATTCCTCTGCTTACACCCCTGAATGATCATGTCCAGCAGTGCCCAGCTCCCTGGCCAGTTAGGTGTCTGCATTCAGGATTGAATGGCATTGGCTGGGGTCCTGTTTGAGTTCAAATCTAACCCATCATTGCCTCACCCAGGGCCTTGTTTACTTCTTCTTCTTTAACCAGCTAGGCTGGCCAAACTGGGCCAAATTTATCTGTGCAGCTTCAGACCAGCTGTGGCTGTCACACTAACCTGATTTGCATGGCTTCTATTTAGTGGATATTTTAAAGATCCTTAAGCAGGCACATATCTTCTCTAGGGCATTTAGAGAAAATCTTGGAGCCACATGTAGCTGTGTGGGGAAACTTGGAGAGGGTGACTGAGGTTCCAGCAGCCACATGTAAAGTTCTAGAGCAGGTTTATGGAAAGCACATGAAAGATCTTTTTCACACTATTGATGAGGATCTGTGTGGCTGCAGATGTGGATGTTTATTCCACCTGCAGAAGTTAGTGTTTTTATTCCCCTTCCCCCTGCTCCATCCTTTCTGTGCTGGGTAGGATGATACGCAGCAATGATCTTTGGAGAAATTTCTTGCAATGTGCCCTGTCTTAAAAGCTTGTGTAATTACAGATTAGCATCAGCCAGAACGGGGCCTGTTTAGAGTGTGTTTGGTATTTCTGGTTTTGGTAACCTGCTGTCTCAAAGTTGTTCTTCCTAAAACCTCCTGTCACGGCTTTTAAGTCAGCAATAAAAATAATTTCATTTTTAGATTAAATTGTGCTTTTAAGGAGAGAATGTGGAGGCAGGAAGAATAAACATGTAGGGGAAATTATAAATTTTAGTTTAATCTTGAAAATAGAGAGAACTGGAGGTATTCAGAACTTTTAGCACCTTGGGGCTCACCTATCTCTGTCTATTTGTTGGATTTTTTGCAAGGAGGCTTTTAGCAGGTGAATGCTGCCAATTTACATCAGCAGGCAGGCCATCCTTTTGTTCATGTGAATGCAAAGGTTGTTCTATGGATATAGGTGTTGGTGTGTGAAAGCTTCTATTCCTTTCAAAAACAAAGCCCAGACTCATCCCCAAAACTGTCACATTTCATGTTTGTTTGGTTCTTTAGAATATTTTCATTATAAAATTCCCCCAAAGTATTCTGTTATCAAAATTAAATTGCATTTGATTGTCATCAGGTTAAGTCCGGAGGGAGAAACACCAATTCAAAAGTACCCTGTTAAAGCACTGTAATGGGTCTCTAACGTAGATCCTGCTGATTTTACCTACAATAACTCAAATTACTTCTTTTATTGTTCTATCTAGCAAGTGTTTTATGTAAAATATGTTGCCTTTATATTGCTTTTTTAATTTAATTTGTTTTTATCTCTTAACCCTTAAGAGCTCCTGCCCCAGGAAGCCTATCTTGCTCACAATCCCTTGACAGAGTGGTAAACGCAAATGTGTTTCCATTGAAGCCAGACCAACTTACATTTGTATATATCTATTGCCCATCTTTTTTCAGTGGTGTAGCTGAAATACAGACAAATAGTGAATAAAACATTTTTTTTTCTATAAGGATGTTAGTGAAGACTTCAGAATTAAAATAGCATTCTTGGCAACTGTCCTTTCCAGAAAACTATTTTGAGAATGAGTTACCAAGTGATAATTAGATATTGAAATGCGCCCAGTTTCACATTTCAGTGCTCCTTTCCAATTAGAATGGCATTAGAGTGAAAGTGTAGCTATATAATTGTATGAAGAATAGATCCAATTTTCTCAATGTCACTGCAATATCACCTTTCAGTAGTAATGGTACTGAATGATTACACATATCATTTAGTAATAGTATTTTACCCATTTCACAGAGGGATCCTTTTTATTAATTTTTTTTTAAGTGGACATGCGATCAGATTGTAAATGAGCATCTAGAGAAGAGGCCATGCTATGTGCAAATGTGTCAGTGCAAATGGTGCTGCATTCTGAGCTGCTGGCAGTGACATGACACTGTGTCTGCTAACATGCAGCATCTGCAGGCAGGGTGCACCTTAACTGGCTTTTTAATGGTCAAAAATAGCAATTGCAAAAAGCTCTTAGCCCACAAGTTAAGAAAGAGATCTTTACAATGTCTTTTTGGTCTGCTGTTGTATGTAACTACAAAATTAGTTCTGGTACAGGTTTAGGAATAAATAGTGCCATTAGCCTTGCTGGTTAGCAGGCATTTTGTATTCATCCCTCTCTCCTGGTCCCTATCGTTCCATCTTCCTGTGGAGCAAAGCAGGCTGCAAAATGGATAATCCCTGTGAGAAGGCAGTGCTACAGAACTCAAATCAATCACGCCAAATGCTACCTGAAATATTTCTTATAGGTCATGATTGGAAATTTATCCAGCAATTTTCATTTATATGGCAGCTGCTAGAAGCAGACCATACAGAAATATTGTGTTTAGGCTTTAAGGTACATCCCTTAGGACTCTGGGAAAACATGGGCTCTTTAGTTTAACTCCATAAATATTAGTCCAGCAGTGTATTGCACAGTTGAAGAGACATTATCAGCTTAATCAGAGGCACCCAAGCAGGTTATTTGATGCAATGTTTGTTTGGTGGTACTTCCAGGATGTGAACAGCCAGAGATCTTTTGCTTTAACTGCTGCAGAAGCATATTGAGATTTAACTTTGTGCCTAAGCTTTTAGATAAAGAGTTTTTCACATTTCTGTGGTATATTTTTCTCTCTCTGGTCTCATCTCCTTCTCATGCCTTCTTTCTAAATGCACAGATTTACTTGAGGCAGAAACAATCTCTAATTATGTGAGTGCTTGTTTCTGGAACTGCCATGACCCTTCTGAATATGTTCTATCTCAGTGTTAATTCTTACTGGATCTCAAATGCCACTGAAATAAGCCAGGTGTGAAGGTTGCCCTGGCTACACCCCAAATTTCTAAAATAATCCTTTGGCTAGTCCTGCATATGCTTTATTCATTTAAAAGTTCCCTGAAGTCATATCCCGTGTTATCAGTACAAAACAAATGGACCACTTCTGGTAGCATTTTGATAAACCAAATTTTAAATTAAAAAAAGGTCATGTTACAGTTTTAAGTGAGGACTTCAAAAAGTGGCTCTTGCCTGTGTCTGGTGGATTGTTTGAAAGGCCTAAGCATGCCTAATGGGTCTTCTGGTGGTTCAATTCTAAAGATATCTGTAAACGATATGTCATTATTTTCTCTAATTATGAATGTAATAAACTAAGAGAATTCTGAAGGATGTTTTCAGAAAATAATGCTGCTTAGTTTTTGAGAAGCTAAAATAATTAAAAGAAGATAATTCTTAGCTCTAGGGTGTAATGATACAACAAAATTAGGCAGGAAAAAAAATGTTATTTTTTTAAATTACATTTTAAAAATCCAAGGAATTAAAATAAAATTAACACTCCATGCAACTGCTGTTGATGGTTTACAAAATAGCAGATTGAGAGCAAAAGATGTATTGACTAACCTGCATGAATTTTGTACCTTTTCTATTGTGACTTGCTTTATCTATCTTTTTGGTTTGGGTTTTCTTTGTTTTAATTGTGATCATTAGAAAGAAAAATGCAATCTATCCAATTGGAAATATCAGCAGGGTTCTGACATCATTAATGTTTTATTTGCTTATGGTATTGAGAAAGAAAACATTTTCAAAGAAGAGTGTAGTCAGACTGTTGTAAATTATGAAAGAAAATATTTTGATAGTGGAAGTCTTCCACCTTGGTGTTTAACTGAAACCTGGTGTACAACTGTGCCAAATTCATATTAAATACTGTGGAGTATATCAATTTTTACATCAATTTTTATTCTTCTAGTCACCGAAAAATTCTAATGGAGACCTCCAAGAGATTCCTTTTATTTGTGGAAATAAATTTGCCATTTGTTTCAGTCAGGGCAAACTTGGTTTGCCTCTTTGGAAATGCTGTGTCAGAAGCAAGGACTTCAAAGTGTGTCATTGTGTTGCTGCCAGAAGTAATTCTTGTACTTATCATTGTAGACATCCTTGAACTCAGCAGCAAAAAGGACAGATGGCCAGTGAAGGGGACTGACTGACTTGAACAAATTGAAACCTCTCAAGACTCTCTGTGTTGATTTGGTTTTTATTTTTATGATCATATTTTCTGTCATTTGTGATGGAAATGAGGAAGGCAAGCCAGCCAGAATACAGTGATGTGTCATGGGCCACCAGAGTAATGGAGTTTACAGTACATAAATTGTCCTTCATGTAACAAGGGATTTTCCCAGATAAAGAATAGGTGTGGGTGTGTTATCAGGCTCTGCACACTGCTTTTGTTGTTTGCCAGAGTTAATACAGGCTTGGAAATTCTATTCATCAGCATTTTCCCCCAGTGGAGCCTGTCCAATATGCTTTACCTTAATGTATTCCAAACATCTGCATTCAAATAATTTATTCATAGGCTGAAATCTCTAATCCCAGTCTGAGGTGCAGAAATGTTTGCTTGGTCACCCTCACTCCCTTAATCTGGGACAGCGACAGGCGGGTCACACCCGGCGCCGTCCTTTGGCATGCAACTGTGGGAACAATGGCTTGTTAGTCATTTTCTCCAAGAGCAGGTAGAGGCAGCAGTCTGAGTGGATGTATTGAGAATCAGCTAATGGACAGAGAGTACCTGCTCTGACACATTAATTCCCTTCCCTGTCAGGCTGCATCATTGCAGAGTGTGCATGATGGGAAGCAAGGTCCCATCGCACTATGGCACCTGCTGCTTTTCCATCTGCCGAGCGCAATCGCTCCTTTGATTGCCCATTTTTCAGCCTAATGACTTTATTCCTTTTCTTTTTGCAAAGTTTTTACATTTTTATTGTTATTTTGATAGGCATGGTTGGTAGGGCTTTTTTTTTTTTTTTTTAAATTTCCTCTTCTCCAGTGGGCACTTGGAGCGTTGTTAAAAGAATAACTAACAAAATAATATTCCAAACTCGTGCCCACATTCTGTGTGCCCCAAGTGTTGTGTTTCATAATTAATTCTGATAAAGTTGTCATGGTGATAATGTCTCTTGAGAATGTAAGTGCCATGTGCCTGGCTGATTACAGGAAACAGCTCAGATGGTACATAAACTGGTAAATATTGAACCCATGGGCAATAACATTAGCTGTGCTTTGTCCATTTATTTATTTATTCAGTGTAGCTCTGGTCAGCTTGATTATGGAAAGACTGTGACAATTCATATTTTACTTTCTGTACACATAGATTTAGGAGGATGGGAGGCAGGCTTCTGCTGTGATTTTTGGTTTTCTTTTTTTAAATCCAATGACATAAAGGTTGGCAGAGATCCCTAAAATAGCCTTTGAATTCCGTCTAAAGCTGTTGATTTGGCTGGATTAGTCAAAGCACCAGATCATTAATATATATTGAACATCTGTCAGAAATAGAACTTCCAATTAACAGATGTATCATCTGTAAATTGTGACTTCAGATTTTGTGTGAGAGAAGTGCCTTTAGGATTCCTGATAAATGCTGATTTTATTAATTTCAAATATGAAGATAAAGGACACGTGCTAAAAATTGTTCTCTTCCTTCAAGAGGAAAACAGAATAACGTGTTTTTCATTAAAAAACATTGATTATGATATCATCAAAGCATACTCCGAGGGTACTCCTTGGAGTTCTCGTAGGAAAAATCATTCAGGGGTGCCTTTTGAAATGACACATTCCAACAGGGGAAGTTTAGATTATGATATGCTTTTTCTTTTTTTTTTTTTTTTTTTTTGTGCACTTGTTGTGCAGTGTAGTCTTCAATCTGCATTTCAGAAATGCCAGGGAATAGCCTGCAATCTTTGCACAAATGTGAACTATAAATTACTGAAATATTGCAGTTCTTTGTGTGCTTTTCCATTATACTTTTGTTTGTTTCTGCTAAGTGATTAAATAAGGCATCAATTACATTTAAATGTACAGACTTTGTGGGTGGGAGTGTGCTGCATCTGACTTCCACTGGAGTTTTGAAAACTATTTCTCACTTCTAATTGTAGATAGAGAATTTTTGAAATAATCCCAAAGCACTTAGTGACTGAGCTTTACATAGTGCCCTTTTAACACCTTGGGAAGAACCTCTCCCTGCAGAAATGTAAGGCCTGACACACACATTTGAATGATGTATGTAAATGTTCTGATGAGCAGTTCCAAGGTCCATAACTTACCCACATCAAAATGGGATTATGCAGGGACATGGAGCTGGTTGGAGATTCCCCTGAGCAGATGGGAAGTGGCATTAGAGTGGTGTTTGAAGCCGTGTTGTGTGCAGGAGCCAAGAGGAGAACTGCTGGCCAAATGCAGAGGAGTGGGTGGAGGGGAGCAGCTTCTGTTCCCCACGGTGTCCCTGGGCATGGCAGGGATGTGCAGGGGACACCACGGGGCACTCGGGGACATGGCTGATGTGGGACCAGGCCCACACTTGCTTTTCTGTGTGTGCTCAACAAAACACAGCAGCACAACAGGTTTTCCTGGGAATCCTTGTCTCGCAGGGCAGCACAGGGATGCCACAGATGTGGCACTGGAGTCGTTCAAGGTCATGTCAGCATGAACACAAACTGCACTATTGTGTGATGCACATCCCAGAGGCAGCTACTCCCTGTTTATAGTAGATCTGGAATTTCTAGGAAGAGTCTAGATTGAGAACTTCCTCCAACTTTCATTGATAATGACCTCTCTCCTAGTGAGCAATAACTTTTTTGTTAATAGAAGATTCGTACCAGGGGCCCTGTTCCAGTCATGGTTGGAGCATATATCTGCTTAGTGTGGCTTCTTGCCTAGGGGCCTGCTGACAAGAGAGGGGGTCTGGAATGCCCAAAGCCAGCTCATCACTATGATCTGCATCTTTGTGCACAGCTTTGGTTACGTAGACTGGATGTCCTGGGCTCTACCCACCTGCTTCTCTGTGGCTGAGTGACTGAGATGTCACAGCAATCACAGCTCTGAGGCATTCAGCAGTGCCTGCAGGATCACGAAACTGATGCAGAGCAGGAGGTGTCTGCCCTTGAACAGAAACACCCCCACTGTGCTCAGGGCTTGGAGCAGCTCAGAGCTCGAGGAGACACATTTGCTGTGACACGACAGGTGGTGCCAGGCAGGCACATGCTCCTCATCCAGCGCCGTATCCTCGAGTGCTCTCACTCAGCTGCTGCACGATTCCCAGAAATTCTGAGAGCAGCCAGCTCCCTGCTACTGTTAGCACAGTTCTGAAACCCTGTTCTGGGGAGGGCTGTTGCTACACAGCACAGATGTATCACACAACTAGCACAGAGTGCCTTATGTATGACTACACAGTTCAAATGCAAATGCTTTGGAACGCTGTGGTGGGATTATATTGCAGAATTATGTGAGAAGAGAATGAAGAAGAGAGGAGGAGCAAGGAGCTGAATTTAGGAAATAGAAGGCTTCTATAATAAATGTGAAATGTGACTTCATAACAGGAATGTGAGGCTTGACCTTAAAAAGTTTCTCTGCTACCTGTGTTTTGCTTTGTTTTGAACGTGGGTCTGAAAGGGTTCACTTCTTGACCACTGGCTCTGGCACTGGAACATGTACTTGGAACTGCCAATTTCCTTCCCCACTCCTGCTCCCCCTTTACTATGCAGAGCCAGGCTTTATAGACCTCTCATATCCTCCAGTGTTGTCTCTTTCCCACATCTCAGTCCCTGCTGAGTCAGGAGACTCACCAGACTGTACATTTCAAATGCAAATTTATAATCCCTAATCTAAAGAAAAAAATCTTCAGATTGGTACATTGTCATAGGAGGATGTGGGTATCATGGTTCCAGCTACATCTCTGTCATGGAATGCAGAGCTTCCCACCTCTGCTGTGGGAGCCTGAAGGGCTGACAGACCCTCAGACCTCCTGTTACTTCCCAGACTTCCTACCAATACAGGCATGGGAGCATGGGAGGCTCAGTTTAACAATTTCTGAATTCCTCTTGCAAAAATTCACCATTGTTCTGCCAGGACTGAGGGTGAAAGGCAGTTGTTCAGGATCCTGATTACAACTTTGTTTATGATTTTTTTAAATTAATAAATTTCCCTTTTTTAAACCAAAATATTGGCTTCCAATGGATAATTCTCTTCTTGATCAATGACATAACTACGAATTTCTCCCTAGAAATTTGGCATTTCTATTTTGAAGGTATCTATTTTTCAGCAGTCCTTTCCTATCATTGGTCAGGTCAGTAAACATTCATGAATGGCAAGGTTTTTAATACATTTGGAATTTAAACCAATCCTGTCATATTTTAATGCTCAAATGAAGTCACATCTTCTGCCCTCCCAAGATGCCAGTCACAAACTCCCAGTGGAGCAGGATTTTTCAGCAGGGCTGTTATTTCACCTATGTCTGTGCAAGAACAAATTGATTCACAACCCTGAGGTGCTGTACAAGAGGGGAAAATTAACTGCTTCTGCAAGTCATGAAATTGTTATAAAAAGCCCCCCAAATACAGAAACTTATTATAAAGTCAGTGTGAAAAGATTCAGTCCCTGACACTTCTCTGTTTCTTGTGAGAACTTGCAGTATATTTAGCTCTTTGACAAGGTTATACATTACACCTAAAAAGAAAAGGGAAGGAAACACTCCACACTGCAGACAAAGCCTGGAATTATCTTTAATAGGTGAAAGAAGGCTGTGACCCCAGCTCAGTGCTGTGATGGAGAGCTGCTGGTGTGACAGCTCCTTTCTGCACTCTCAGATACAATGAGACAGATGGAAGCAGTGTGTCATTCCCCTACTTCCCATTCTGCAGGAATCAGAGACAGATTCAAACTTGGTAAAAGCAGAGTGAGATGCTTTCAATGTACTTTCAACTTGCAGCATTTGAAAGGCTCAAGTTTCTATGTTATCTGAACACCATTGACAGGAAAATGAAAAAAGGGGGGAAAGCTGATACATTTCTTCCTACAAATGATTCACGATGTTGGAGTTCACGTATTTTTATTTTTTATGCTCAGCTGAAAGTTTGAGGATAGCTCTGTACACAGTTCTTCCAGAGAGAAAAGGAGGAAGGGGAATAGTCACTAAAGATCCAGAAGTTGTATGAAGTAAAAAAAGACCAAATCCATTGTTCTCTTTCAGCATTTTTTCCTAGGAAGGGTCTGCCCTCCAATGCAACCCCTTCCCACCTCCACCAACTTTTAAATGCATTCTGCTGAAAGTCCTAACCAAGAACTGTGATCAGTGGAATAGAGATGCCAAACAGGCTGGTCAAGCCCAGCTGCCAAAACACACCATCTGGATTTTTAAAGACCTGTGGCAATGTTAACAACAGTTCTAAGAGCTGTGGTAACATGCTAATTAAAAAGCCATGAAATCAGTTTGGAACCAGTTATTATTAAAGGATCTGTGGATGTTAAAATCAGTGAAAGTTTGATCAGTTTGAAAGTAAAGTTAAAGTTTTGAGGGCTTAAATTTTTAAGCAGAAATTGAAGTAAATGGCCCTGAACTGATGTGTATGTGACAATAGAATCAAAGAATCATAGGCAGTGCTTAGTTACACACCACATACTTAGTTCAAGTGGCTCCTTTCCCATGGGCTGGTTTGTGAGCTGAGGTTTTAGCTCTCTGTAGTTTAAACCTTTTGGTCTTGAAATCCTTACTTGGTGTTTGAATCAATTCAGTCGGTGCTGTAGACTTGCACACACTGTTCTCAGCAAGTTTCTAGGAGATTTTGAAACCCAGAGCAGATGTCCCCTTCCTCTAATAAGACATTTTGATTTTAAGTGGTCATAGCAAAAACATGCCCTCCTCGGCCTTTTTGAAGAATACCTCGATAGGAAAAGCATTTTAATTAAGGAAATATACTAATTAGCTACCACCTGAAGTGAAGATAGGAGTTTCACTTCATTAGCAAGGCTGAGTGTGTTGGAGAAACTCACCTGGCAACAAGGTGACTCATTTTTCAGGCTATTTCCAATATTTCTCTTCCTGCAGTGAGAAAGCAATCTTAATTAAAACCTGTGAAAAGCAGGGCATTTTTAGCTGTTAATTTACAGAAGTTTGAATAAGTCAAAAGAGGAAAAGGCACCTTTTGGCAAGTGGTGCATATAGATGGCTGCCAGCAAGCCTGCACTTAGCAACAGGAGCTTTTTTATAAGCCTGAGAGAGGCTGTTGTACTGCTGGAACTGCAGGGTCCTTCTGAGCTGAAGCCTGGGGTCAGTGGTGCTCATGAGCGTGTGTCCCCTGACCCAGACACGGCCTTTAAACCCTTCCATCCCATACAATTTTCACTACAGACTATTTGTATGCCTGTCAGAAATAATCTGTGCAGCTAAACCCAGAATTTCATGGTCCCATGTGCAATCTGTGCATATATCTCAGGCTTTTCTGCCTAATTCCAACATCCTTCTGCCTTTGCTCCCAGCTTTTTTTTTTTTTTTCCCTCAGCTATTTTCAGATATTCATGAAAGATGGAGGAAGAAAAGAAGTTTGTTTTCAGTATTTAATGCTTGATTTGTGGCCTTTGCTCTCTCAGTGTCCTGTACTGACATGCACACCCAGCCTGGGGGCTGGCTCAAGCATGCACCATTCAGCCTTCCTGCCTCCAAGGAGATCCAGTGCAGTGTGAGCTCATTTGGGGCAATTCTTTCATCTCAATAGCTCCATTTGGTGCCTGCTCCCACATCAGCTTGAATTTTTTCACTTGTGTGGGTTTCAATAATTTGTGTTTGTGGGATTTCTCTGCCTCCCCCTTTTCTGTCAATTAGAAGTACTTGGTTGTCCTTGCCAGGCAAATGGTCCCATTCCAGTGCCCGATGGGGGCTTTTGGTCCAAAGGCACCATGTTTTGACAAGACTTGCTGCTGGATTAGAAGGCCTGGCAGCATTTCAGCTTGTTAAAGAGCCTACTTGAAACTTTGCAGTTTGTTAATGCTGAATTGAGGAATGGTCTTTAACCAGTGACTTCCTGTTGCAGGTAATGAGGGTCAGACAGACTGGAGCTTTCTGGAGGAGCTCAGGAACAGCCAAGTCAGGTGCCTTGATTTGAGTCCATTACAGACTTGGTGAACCTCAAGATTTGACTGCAGGAGAACCAGAACTCTCCTATGTTCCACCCTACTTAAATTGATTGCAAATCTTCCAAATTAATCATTTCCTAATAGGATATAGTGATGTTGTCGCTGATGTACAGCTAACACAATCCTTTCGTTTTCCTCTTTTCATCAGTATTACTTTCAGAATTGGCAGTAATTTAGATGTCTGGAAAAAATATAAATAAGAACATCCTTATTATGTGGGTGACAACTGAGTCAGATTTTTTTGGCAATGCTATTTATAGTAAAGCTCTTCTTAAAATTGTTCAATTAACATAAATACTTCAAACTGCTGGTCTGATAAATTCTCTCTATTTAAAGAAGGAAAAATAGGATTTTTTTTTTTAAGCATCAGTCAAATGAAGCCAGATGCATAGGCACTGCAGAAAAAACAGTGATGACATTTCTTTGTGCATTGTGGATTCTGTCTTCAACAAATATCTGCTAGAGCCAAGTAGTGTGGCACTTTGGCCCCAAGCCAGCCGATGCTTTAAAATCAAGCACAAAATACATTTAGTAGTAGCATACAGCAACTTCATGGTTTCCATTGAAGGTGTTTAAATAGTTATTTATTTATTATGCCATGTCTGACTAGGTTGTAGAGTTCTTTTTTGCTTCCAGAACTGTGTCGATGTTTTAGCTTCACCATTGTTCTGTATTTGAGGCTGATGTGAAAACATTTTGCTGTACATTCATCTCCATTTGTGGTGCAGTCATGGTGAGGAATGCCCTGAGGGATCCAATATTTGATGTTGTTAACATCAAGTTGTTGTCCTTCTCTTTAAGGTACCTCAGAGCAGATGGTAAGCAATCAGGTTTTTCCCATTCTCCTCCACTCCTGAGAGGTGATGCCATGTTTTTGCTTGTTCAGAGAGACAGGACTGCCTGCTGCTGCCTGTGTCCCCTTGGAGATCAGGGCTGGGATCAGCCCTGCAGTTTAGATGGGATCCTAAGGAGCAGTTTGTTGGCTGCTGGGATGTGCCAAACCCACAGCTGAGCACACACGTGTCACGGGCACTTGGGGCCACTGGTGTCCAAACAGCCCCATCCCAAGATGCTCCATCAGCATAAGCACTTTAGGTATGCTTGCAAGATCAGGATAACATTCCCTGTGATATCCTTGGAACTCCCCAAAGTGTTCACAATAACACAAACACTTTGGAATGATACATGTCGATGATTCTGGAGAGAGCAGGGTCTGTGCTTGGTGGAGCAAGGCAAGTGCTGTGCTGCTTTCTTCCTTCAGAGGAAGTTGTGTACATCCCCATTCACAGGAATAAATAACAATTTTCAATAATTACCTAAGCATTAGAGACAGTGCTGGCTGGGTGATACACTGTGCCCTTAAATCAGCTGTTTTTACTTACCAGGCAATTGAAATCTTTCACAGGCATAAAATACAAAGCCTGTTTGAAATAAGCAAGTCACTGAATTTGCTTGGTCTCCACATGAGTAATTTTGTTTCACTGAAAAGAATACAGCTTTTGCTGGAAGCTCATGTTGGAATTTAGGAGAATATTAGCATAAATTGTTTGAAAAATACCCCTGCTCTTAACCTTATTTCTTCTCTCTGTTCCTGCCATTTTTGTATCATAGCATAAACACATGTGAGCACAATTCTTCAGTGTTTTGAGTGGAACAAGGTTTATGAGGCAGGTTAATATCTTTTATTTGCCTAACTGATATAGTTAGGGAAGATCAGACAGACTTTTTTGGCATACAATTCCTCAGGTCATTGGAGATGGTCTTGAGCTCTTGAGATCTTGTTTGTTTTCTTCTAAATATGTCAGTCTAATAAAAAGATATTAAATCTCCCCACATACTTTGTTTAGATCCTTAGACTCTAACAACATTATATTTTTAATACATTGTAATTGTATATGAATAATACATTCTAGACAAATTATCCTCAGTTTCCTTGTAGAACATATTGTCTGGAAGGCAGTGAAAGTGCAAACTAACCTAATTTATTCTCCCTCAGTGGAAAAGCAGTGCTATGTGCTAGTTAGATTCTTACCCAATTATTTTTCTGTAGTTAATAACCAGCGTATTTTCCCTATCTGTGAGAGTCTTCAGAATCTAAACAAAATTTAAGTATCCATTGAGAAATACCCTGGCTGGGGGTGCCTTATGATTCTCAAGCTGGCCCCAACCATAAGATTTTTATCTCATAAAATGTCATATTGTGTTGTGTCACAAGCCAAACCCCTGTCCACAATCAGAAAAGGAGGGTTAAAGCTGCAGGTGGAATTGTTTCCAAATGAGTTTTTTGCTGAGACTGTTCTTAAAGTTTCAATGAATGGTTGTGAACCACAGCCAGAGAGAATGTGCAGCAAGATGCCAACAGCATCCAGGGCTTCTCAGCTAAAAGGTGGCCAGAGGCAAAATCCACTGACACTGAGTTGTGGTGTAGGGTCTGAGAACCATGACTTGGGGTAAAGCAGAAGCTACTGTATGTTTCCATTGCTGAGAGAAAATTCCAAGACATAAATTAGTAAATTAGTGTTAAGAAACTCATTACTGGACTGTCATTACAAAGTCATTATATATATTAAAAATAAAAAGGTGCATATACACCTTTAAAGTAAACTTTTCCTCTTGTTGCATGTACATGCTGGAAGTATATCCATGGTGTAAGCAAAGTGGAATTAATTTTACAGGAAGCTGAGAATGACTGAGAGGGGTAGCACCTCATTTACCCCCTGAAGCTGATCATTGCTGGTGACATCCCTTTGAGTTGATGCTGGTGAAGGTGTCTGTAGGGGAACAAGAGTGGAGGAGCCACTGCTGCTGGGTGGGAAGGAGCTCCAGACCTGCTGCCAGCTCCAAACTGCCAGAGGCAGGAGTGCCCATCCAGCTGGGTGCCAGGGTTATCAGCAGAGCTGCCTGAAGTCTCACCTGGATGTGCCAGCCAAGCCCTTCCCCTCCAGCAGCAGTGCTGTGGGGCTTTACCTGGGTAAGGCAAGGTTTGTAGGGACAAGGGATATGATTTATTGATCAAGATTGCCTTGGCAGCTGCTCCCTTCTGCTTTACATTGCCTTCCTTCCTACAGCATCCTAGTTTGGAAGCTCCTAATGGGAAAAAAAATGGAATGGAGCGTGACAGCACATAGAAAACAGGAAAGGAAGTAATTTTTGCCATAATACCTGCAGTTATTGGAAGATTAAATGAAAATCATCTTCCCTGCTTCCAGGGAAACCCTACTTTCCTGGTTTTGGAGGAATTATCATTATTTCCAATGGCTCTTCTGCCCCACAAAGAAAAAAAAATGTAGTCCTTGTTCTGAACAGGAAAGTGGAAAAAAAACAGTGTAGTGCAAAAACTGAAATTTTGTTTGTGGATAAATTGAAATGATACATTTATTCACGCGTAGCAAAAAGTCTAAACAAAATCAAACAATACTGTCTGATTCAACTTCTAAAACTGCATTCAGTTACAAGAAGTTGTAATCATAGTGTTTCAGTCCTGTATGAGTAATCATAACTCACAACACATTTTAATATTCTTTAAATATCAGATGAGTGAACTTCTCTTAATGAAAAGTTTCAGTGATTTGCCAATATGATTCATGACAAAACTGTCTACAATTCCAAAATTCTTTAATTTACTCTCTTGTGGAAGATCTTTCTTTCTAGAATTTTATTTATCTCTATCTGCAATGTAATGGATTCTGGCTTCAAATATTTTTACAGTAAGTGCTAGTGAAGTGCTTTGAGAGATATTTAGTTGGTGTTTTTTTGCATCCCTGAGGTCTGGGTAGATCCCGTTTAAAGCCTGGATGATACTGAAAACTTATGGGCTGATTTTCAAGGCATTTTGCATTCAGTGGATTATACTGGTTAGATATTAGTTTGGTTTGGTTTTGGTTTTGGTTTTGACTCAGTCTGGTTCTAGATTAGATCTCTGTATTTAAGGTGCCCACTGAATGCTCAGTGGTTAGGATACATGTGAGCTTCTAGGAATATTAAAGCCTAATCCACCAAGATATGTAAGGTTTTTTATAATTTTTTATAATTTTAAGAATATGAAGAATTCATTTAAATTACTACTCTTTTAAGGTTACTATCAAATTAAAACTGTTACAGAGAGATGCATAAATACACTTTTTAGTAGTTGTCCAAGTCTGTTTGTGATGGCAGGTGAAGGCAGACTGAGCACCTCTCTCAGTGAGATGGATTTGGTGTGTGATGGGTGAGCCCACTGTGCATTTTCCTGTCATTACCTCAAACTTGCTATGATCATTTTTCTTTTTCTTATACCTAAACCTCAAATAAATAATGTGGCCATCCTGAGGACAGAGAAAGTGTCATTAAAATAATTAATGTCACGATTATGACAGAAATTGTATCAAAATTCAGTATGCCAGATAGCTAGTAATCAGCTAGCTGCTAACTGTGTGGGAACTCCAGGATTTTATGCATCCTTTGAGGCAGAAAACAGGCTTTTTTTAGATTCAAAGAGGTTTAACTGATTGGGCTGATTGCTGTAAGTAGGGTGATGTCATTGGGATGGTTTTAAATGGACACTTCCTCCTTAAATTCTATAGGAGAGTATTTGCAGTTTTTTAAGGTCTGATGGCGCTGTACAATCATTTTATTTGGTGAGTGGCTGTATTAATTTGGTGACTCAGCTAGATGGTGATTCAGTTCAGGATCACTGTTAATCTAATGATTTTTATTGACTCCATTTCAATTTTGACCTTTACTTGTATCATCTAATTTAATTTTAGTAAAAGTTTACAGTAGAGGCTGTAGCAATATATTAGATATTAAGTTCTCTCCTTTTTCAGCTTTTAAAAAAGCCTGTGAAAACCAGATAGAGCCAGTTATTCTTCCAACACAGCAGCTTGTATGAAAACTTCAAGGATCTAAACACATGAGGCAAGGAATCTGAGGGCCACTTGGATTATTGTCACAGAATATATAACTTGGTATACCTGAGTTATCAGATTAGAGGCTTTGTGCCCAAATCCAGTGTGGTAGAAAATGTCTTCTGTGGCCACAGATGAAAATCAGAAGTGCTTAGGCTGTTATGGATTTATGGAGGTTTTAGAAGGATGGAAATCAGGTTTACAGAGCTTATTTCCAGCTGTAATTATTTCATAAAACAAGTGATACAGTACTGCACCTAGGAAACAATGTCAAACTAACAGGGCAGAATAAACATGCGAGAGAGAATGACACACAGGAGATAAGTAGGAATAATTTATTTGCAGACTTTGTTTCATGATTCTGTAACATATTTATCGTGGAAAAAATTGAGGGATTTCAAAGCAGCAATTCTGGGCACTCCTCCAGAATTAAATGCAGCTGTTTATGCCTTAAAGTCAATTATTTTTTTTGTTTGTGCTCTAATCATTCGTTATTTGTAGATGCCACAAAACAATCTGTGAAGCATAGACAGAACAAACATTATTCCCTGCAGAGTTTTTTAAAAATATTTATTGTATGCTTAAAGTTTGTATGAGGTAGTTCTATGAACTCAGCAGTACTGAAGGTGGAGAGGGCAGGAATGTGTGAATTAAAGGCCTTTTAGCACGATTGAAACTCAAAGCCTTATTTATTTTTAAAATCACTTGGTTAATGTTTTCCCTGTTCTTCTGGCACCTGTTACTGTTGGGATAAATCTATTAACTATGAGCTGAGTCAGTGTGAATCTGTTGCATTGTGAGCCACATCAAGTTAATATTTCAAAGAAAGATTTATTTCCGTCAGGATAATGGTACAAATATCTTCCTCCATCTGATGATCACTTGCCTGGCTGAAGATCACTGGATCTTCACCTTGAGGATTTCAGTAGTGGGTTAATTATTAATAGAGGGCAGATATGATCCTTGGCTACAATGAAATAATGCTCACAACAATCACTATGGTTTTAATTTACTATTGTGTGCTTTGAGTAGCCTGAGTAAAAGCCAAAGCCATCCACATTTTCAGAAGTATGAATCCCAGAAAGTTGTGCTAGACTTTTTGCCTGAAATATGTAAAAACATGGCTCAGGTAGGTCCCTATGGGTCCACCCAGTTCAATAGAATGTACCAAACAAAAAGAATATATGGGTGCCACTTGATGACCAGTCTGTATTACATCAGCACCTCTGTCTTCAGAAGAGTAGGGTGTCTGTAACAGGGATATGAAACTCTCCTTGTAGGATCTTGTGGGACTGGCTGGCCAAATGATGCAAAGGATGAAAGCCCTCTGTTTTTTTCCTGCTGCCTCCAGTTCTATAAAAGCAGAGAGAAACAGGGGGAATAAACAGTCTGGTTATGTTTTGCCTGTTAAAATTTACAGCTCTTTGTACTAGAAGAGAGAAGAAATTCACAGGCACAAGGGCCAGAGCCTCTAGTGGGACAGGAACAGCTTTACATTATACAAAAAATGAAAAGAGGAGAGGATGGTACAAGAATGAAACAGCAAAAATCATGGGGAGAGGAAGGAAATATGTCCAGTAATAGAGAAATGTGTAAGAGAGTAATGGGGACAGCAGGAAAATCCTGTTTTCTACTTGACTGCCTGTTGTGGGTGCAGACTGCCTTCATGCAGTAAGGCCCTGGCATTTAGAATTAGAGTTCAATAGGACTTAAAGGCAGCTTGTATTTTAAAAGCTTTATTATGAACCCAGTCCTTATTCCCTATTCCAGTTTTGATTATTCCAAAAGAGATACTGATCTTGCTTTTCATTTGGGCATGACACAAGCAGAATTTTTTTTACTGGAGTATTCATCAGTAGCACTGAAGGAACCTAATTCAACTTCTGTTTTTCAATGTAAATCAGGGAAGATGCAGATGAAACAAAATTAATGTGAGAGAGGAATAAGAGCCTGAACTCTCTGCCCTTGAAGAGGCAAAGAGTAAGAGTGGCCTTGCCTTCACACATCTCTGCCATGCCTAAACCCAAGTGACTTCCCTGTGAGGTGTAAGAGAATGAAAACTACCGGCCACATTGGGGTTTTTGGTTTGGCTCTTCTTTTGGTATTTTAGTCTCCTGAATCTGTTTTTAAGGGCAGGCTGGTGTTTGCTTTTGAAAGGGGTAGCAAAAGGCTAAATTCCTTGCAAAGAGCAAGGTTTGTGCTGAGGCACACCATCCCTGATCCAGGAGAGGCAGCTCTGCTTCCCAATGCAAACTGTGCCATACCTTGGTCCCTTAGGCTCTGCTGCACAATGTGATGTCCAGGACACATGTCCAAGGTGCTTTATTTTGCATCTCTTACTATTAAAGAAGATAATGCACCAAAAGGGAAATGTACCAAAATGATGAACAAAGGAGGATTGCATGTTTTCTGGAGAATCATTCCATTAACAACCAGCATATTCAGCTTCGAAAGGAAGCTTTGCACAGGGATAGCTACTGCCCCTGGGAATTTTATTGCAGTTGAAACCAGCTTAGTTTTGTATTGATTAAAATGTTGTTTAAGGCATTTTGGAAAGATGAGTATTCAGAGGACAGTTTAATAATTTAACCACCCAGCTTAGTCCTCTCTATCCCTCACAAATTCCAAAAAAGAAATACCCATAAGATACAAGTCTGAGAAATGTCATTACAGCATTGGCTTATATAAATTGCTTGATGCAGCAATGTCAGTCTAAGGATGAGTGATTGCTCTGTAGACAAGTGTTTTCATGACTGAAATAAAGAGATGCTGGGGGCTGAAGCACCTGCAAAGTGATGGGTGGATTGAGGACTTAGATGCCAGCCTGAGTCTGGTGCATGCCCAGGAATCATAAATGATGTTGCCATGTAAAGTGAAGGATTACAGTAGCACTCAACCTTTGCAGACCATGGACAGGATAGCATTTATTTAATAATTCTCATTAAAAATGTGTTTCTACTTTTCACCCACTGTGAATATTAATGTGGGTGTAAAAATACAGCAAATTAACACACTAAGAAATGCAATTCAGAGCAGAGTCTGTGGGGAGGGCAGTGCTGCTGCCTTCCCTCTACCCATAGCATAGAGCTAAATTTGAGTCCTGTTTTGATCCCATAACTATGAACCTATCACCTTTCATATGTGCTAATTTCATTTAGAAGTAACTGATTTGAGGATAAAGAAAAAAAAAATGAGCCCGCAGAAAAACCCCACTATCAATTCATTCAACTGATTGGTTGAGATAGTAGCAGTGTTCATCAAGCACAAATACTGATTTTGTTTTCTGACAAGTCAAAAGCACAGAGACTGTGGATAATTCTGTTTATGCTTTAGTTTCAAATAAAGTACAATCCAAATAACTTCTGTGAATCCAATTCTGACCTCAGTCCACTCAAACTGGAGATATTCAGCAATCTAAGGAGAGCAATTACATGCATATGCTAGTGTGAGGGGAGACTTTGGGCAGGTACATCTGTAGGACTATAAAAAAAAGTATCAAAGTGAATTAAATCATGTTCAGCACGTAATGCAGTGTTTAGGTAAGCTCATCCCATAGTTTCTCTACATACTCTTAAGGTTCCAAGTACAAAAGATAAAGCACAGGATGCCAATTTTACCTCTGAATTCTCGGATTTGGTTGCCAGGTGTCATAATGACCTGAACATCATTTAGGCTGAAAAGAGGGGAGTTTTGTGTATGTTAGTCTCTTGTGGCATTATATCATACATTAGATACAACATTCTAGATGTGAAGCAATTTATCTATTTTTATAGAGGTGGTAACATTAATTTTAGTGTTAGCCTTTGGTATGACATAGGCTTTGTCTTCATTATTCTGAAATATATTTGGACCCCCCCACACAAATCCATTTATGTTTTCAATTTGCTTTGAACTATTTTTCAACAACTCAGGTCAAGACCTAATTTCTGCAGCAATCTTCAATGTATTTTATTGTTCACCAGTGACTTGTACATGATTAAGGAATCCATCAGGAAAATTCTCTTTTTACTCTTTCTGTAACATCTCTTCCCAATGTCTAACTTGCAGTATTTTTATTTTATTTCTTTCGTTTCGGACCTGAAATAAAATTTGAGGATGAAAAATGGATGCTTTACTTCATAAATCGGTGAAATCATTTCAAATACCTCTTTGGTAATTTGGCATTTTGTTACAAAACACTATATTTCAATCTTATGCATGTGCAAAAACTCATTCAAGTGTTTGCAATACAGTGTCTGCTGGAGTTCTAATAAGGCACTACTGTTTGTTTTCAAGCCTGAGAATCCTGCCAAAACTATTCAAGCTGGCAAACATCCAAGTGACCTGATTCACAAATTCATCTGTTCACCAATACACATATTTAAAGAAATACTTTTTTATATATACACATGTATTTATGTCTGCATATGCACATGTGCATGTCTCAGACACAGAAGCCAGTCAGTTTCTTGAGGCTTAAAATGGGATATCTCTGATATAAGGAATGGACTGTGTGCTAATTTCAACTCTCTTGATGCCACCATACCCATTCAGTCCAAAGAAATCTCACTACAAGATTATTACACAGGAATCAGCCTTTACAGACCAACTGCTGACTTGTTTGATGATGTGAGGAAGCAGGAGTGTCTTTAGACTGATGTCCCAGTCAGGGTAATTAGGATGGCAAATTTTTTTTCATGGGCTAAGACCCAGCACAAAGAGCTCAGGAAATTTATTTATGGGTTAGTTACTTTTGGTAGTAGCAGCAGTTCAGGAATTCAGGAACTCTAATTACTTGCTAGAGCAATTAATGCATTTTGGACTCCATTTAGGAGGTTCTTGAATCCTTGTGGATAAAAGCATGCCAGTTTTGGGGAAGGTGGCAGGCAAAGCAAGGAGGAAGCTGTGCCACACACAGCCAGAAACAAGGCCCAGCATTGCCTTAGGAATGATGGCACAGGCTGAGACACCAGAGACATTCATCATCACCTTCTCTTTTCCAGGCTCCAGGGGATTTTATATGTTTATGACTTCATGGTGGCAGAATCACTTTTAGCAGGCTTTTTCCTTTCCTTCTCATTTGGAGCTCTTGTTTCCCAGGCACTCTCCAGCTGACTTCCAGCACTTGCATATCTCAGAGGGTCTGTGTTTCACTCAGTGCTCCCAGGCTGATTCCTTCTCAAAATTGCGTATAATGCAAGGAGTTGGTACCAGCACAGCACTTATCAAGGTTAAGATGAAAAATCCCTTCTTGGGATTTCTCTGAGAATACACCAGGTGGTGCCACGGATGTTTGCTGAGACAGTGTGTAATTACTTTTCTTGTTCTGCCAGAAAAGCTTAAAAAGGCCACATGAGTTCTACTTTATCACTTGCCCCCCCCCCTCCTCTTTTCACTCATGCTGCCTGTGACTCACTTGGATGCTGTTCTGGAAAAGCCTCTGTGCTCAGTGGATGTGACCCCAATTACTCCTTCTTGTTTTTTCTCCTTTTTTTTCCCCTCCCCAAATGCTACTAGATTGTCTTCTTTACATTTACATTATGACTAAGAGAAATAACCCTCCTGCCCTGCCCAATAACTCAATCCATGAATCTGCAATCTGCATCTGATATTGAACATTTTGAGCCATATAGAACTGCCCTGTATCCTGTTGTCTGTTAATAGAACTGAGTGGACAAGATTAAAAATAGATCTGCCTTTTAAAGCAACAATAGTTTAATTTTAAAGGAAAAAGTAGTTTCCATTGATTCTGCCCTTATCATGCTGGAGCCTCCTGATTCAGTACATGTCTAAATTAATGCAGGCAAAAGGCTCCTGTGAATAGTAATGTGTTTCCTACAGTTGCTCCTTGTCTTGCTCATCTTTGGTTGTCATTATGATCTTGTAGGGTCCCTGTCCAGCCTGCCATTGTCCCTGTCCTCTGCAGTGAAATGTGAAATTGCAGTCTTCTGCACCAGGGGTTTGAGTGGCTTGTGCTAAAGCAAGCACTGGAGTGTGTAATGGCAATGGCCATGGAAAGCCTCAGCAAACCTCCCTATGCAGGAGCCATGGGAGAAGGTCCTTGTAGGGCTGATACTGGGAGTGCAGTTACAGTTTATGTCTAAGAAATACTTTGTCAAACTCAAGACTACAGATGACAGTTGTTGCCTTTTCAGAGTTCTTCACCAGGAGAGGTGAAGGTCATGTTCCTGTCATTGATCGCTCCTTGATTGATGATATAAATATTGATTATATTTATTTCACAGTATACTTGCAAGCATCTGGCCAAGTAGCTATGACTGCCTCTAATAAAATGTCATCCTTAACAGACTCAGCATATGCAGAATTTTTTTAGGCTAGAATTACATCTAATTGCAAAGGTATTCAGTAAGCACTGGTTTGGGTTACCTTCCATAAATGGTGTAAGTTTCCAAACTTTTGTTTGTGAGAAAAGTATTTAGGTTTCAAGATTAGTTAAAGCTTCTGATAAATAGCACTCTAATAGCAAGATAGATCTGAAAAGACAATTTGGAAAAGGGCTATTCTCTCAGCACTTGATCACAAATGTTGTGACCTATTTCTCTCTCTTTCTGGAACTTTCTATCTTTTCAAAAGGTTTGGAGAAAATTAAAAAAAAACAAAAAACAAAACAACCCCAAACCCTACTTTTGACCCTCCATTTCCCATTTTAAAGACCACAATGGTGCTCAGCAAGTTGAGTTCCCTATAAAACTCTTCAGAAAGTCTTTTTGTATGGTGTGAAAACAGCTTTGTAATGTTTTTTTCTCAAGTCTTTTCTCTCTAACTCAGCTTTAAAAACCTGTTTTCCTTGTGTTATTTCCCCTTTCTCTGATTCTTTCCCAGCATTCTCTTCCAACTGGAGCTCTAAGCAAGGATATTTACTTGGAAATAGAACTTTCAAATTCACAGACTCACAGAGGCTTTTAGCTTTAGTTTAAATGGGCTCACACATCACTAACAAGAAATATTTTGTACTGGCATGTAAGCCTCATGCACTATTAAGCCTAGTGATGAGGACTAAACTAAATTTTTAAAGTTTTTTAAAACAAACACTGTAACCAGCACAAGATTCAGAAATACTCAGGGTAGGGAGTAGCTGGAGACACTGTCTGCTGCAGTAAAGAGTGTAAAAGAAAACCACAAAGCCCAGAGCTCCAGGGACACTGCAGCTGCAGAAGGCCTGCCTAGGGAAACACAGGACTGCCACAGCATGGCACCCTCCACACCTTTCTGCTTGGCACCAGCCTCACCCCCATGTGCCTTTTCCTGCTCTGCCTAGGTTTAGGGTTACACTTAGGGTTAGGGTTCAGAAAAGCACAAAGCCCAGAGCTCCAGGGACACTGCAGCTACAAAAGGCCTGTCAAGGGGAACACAGGACTGCCACAACAACATGGCTCCCTCCACTCCTTTCTGCTTGGCACCAGCTGCTGTTACTGCTCCAGCTAGGGTTAGGGTCAGGGTTAAGGTGAGGGCTTAGGCTTAGAGTGAGGCCTTAGGGTTAGGTCTTAGGGTTAGGTCTTAGGGTTAGGATTTGGGTTAGGCCTTAGTGTTAGGGTTAGCGTGAGGCCCTAGAGTTACGGTTAGGGTTAGGTCTTAGGGTTAGGATTCGGCTTGGGCCTTCATGCTAGGGTTAGAGTGAGGCCCTAGAGTTAGGGTTAGGTTTAGGGTTCAGGTTCAGAAAACCATGAGGCCCAGAGCCCCAAGCACACTGCAGTTACAGATGCCATGCCAAGGGGAACACAGGACTGCCACAAGATGTCTCCCTCCACGTCTTTCTGCTTGGCACCAAATTGAGCCCAAGGCTGCTGTAGCTGCTCCGCTGACGGTTAGGGTTTGGGTTAGGATTAGGGTTGGGTTTGGGTTCAGAAAACCACAAATCCCAGGAGAACTCCAGGGACACTGCAGCTGCAAATGCCTGCCAAGGCCAGTGTGGCACTGTCTGCTGCAGTAAACAGTGTAAGAGAAAGAGTTTCTAGTCCCAGGAAGTTGCCTTCCCTCTGTTAGCACAGTATAACAAAGTGAGGTACAACAGCCTCATCCAGAGACACATCAAATTAATGGGACATGCCACCTGGGACTGCATAAGGGGAAATGAGAAGCTAGTGATGCTTTAACTACAGGAGGCTGCGAAAAAATCCCAAATAGAGGCCTCTAATGCGAAAGAAGGGCAGTGTGAAGGACCTCAGGTGCAGCATCCCCTCAGTCTGGCACACAGACATTGTGTGCACTCCCAGGAGCACAGGCACATTGCCTGTACACAAGAAGGGACTCTGGAACTGGGACATTATATGGCTCATCACAGGAAATGTGACTCAGAGGTACTGCTGCACTTATACAGACACATAGTTTCTTTTTTTGTGGGTTTTCTTATCAGCTGATATGATCTCATTTTGGTATTTTTGTGGATTCTCTGCTCATAGGGCCAAGGGAGGAAAGAAGAAAACCTTCCTGTTGCACATACGTTGGCACATAGATAAAGTCCCACATTCTTCAATCAGATTTTTAAAATTGGAATTCAGCTGCTGCTGTAGTTTAGCCTCAGGCTGGTAATTGGGCACTTGATTTCTGTCACTGGGGTTCCTAATTGGAAAACGTACAGAACAGAAAAGAATCAGGAGGAAAGGGGGAGGGGTGGAAATGAACCCCATTTATACCAAATAACCAAGTCCCCCAGCACAAAAATTCCACCAAACTTTAAATATCCATTTATTCCCCTGAAGAGAGTAGAAGGGAAACAAAGTTATTAGGCTCAGATGACAATGTCTCTAGAAAAGCATAAAATCTAATAACACTGACTTTCCATTCAACCTCTCACACACATATCAGAGGAAAACGTCCCTTGCTAAATACAAAGAAAGTTCAGTTAGACAGGGTTATTTATTTTCTTTTTAACACTGCCATTCCCACACACATGAGTATACTTGCACTATCCACACACATATGTACATAGATGATACATCACAGATATAATTCACATCATTCACAGAGGCTCAGTACAAAAACTAAAGAGCTTTCTCAATTTTGGCCCAGTTCTCAAAACTGAAAATGAGCCACACCAGGTCTACCTACCAACATTTTCTCTTGATTTGCATGGACGTCAGTAGGCTCTAAACTTCTTTGGATGTTGTTAGAAGGCTGAAAGGTTTCCCTTCAGTCTGTGAAAGTTGTTTTGTGGAATCATACACGCTTGGGAGCCCAGCATTATGTGAACAGGACTTCTGGGGTGCAAGAAGTGAGAAAATCCTGCCTCAGTGGTTTCTCACATTGTGCCCTTTAGGTGAGAAGCTTCTATATGGGCGACTTAACAGGCTGCAGGCAGCACCTCTGGAGACCTGCTTTGTTGTTCATGTTATTCTGGCCCTACTTTCCAATGTGATGAAGCAGTTGCTGTGGTGCAGGAGCAGCATCTCTGTGGGTGCATATGTATGGATGATATCCTGCATCTGCTTCAGTGAGGGAGGAAATTGGTCCCACAGTATTCATCAGGGTAGGTTTAATAGAATATGTTAGTATTCTATTAATAGTGTGATAAATCAGATTTTCGTAATATACTGTTGTAAGCAGGTGCCTTTAAAATCCAAGTCTGTTGTGGTTTTTGTTTTATGTGTAAGTTTACTTAGAAACTTGTATTAATTGATAGGAATGCTTTTACTTAACCAGGAGTTATTGACCATTTTCCAAAAATGTGTACTCTACAAAGCTTAAATTACATAATTGTTCAAGAAGGACTAGTACCTCCTGTGGTATCTTCAGTTAGAGGAAAGAGATTGTTACATTAATCACGACTTCTGAGGATGCTGATAAAGATAATTCTTTTCTAATGTATTGATATAACTCTCAATTGTTTCATATTAAACTGAGAAAACGGGAAGAGTTAGAAGATGGTACACGTTTTAATAGAAGCAATAATTCTACTTGAAGGCTTTTCTGGATGCTGTGCTGGGGAAATGAAACCAATAGATCTCATTTTACAGAATGTAGCTGTATAGAAAGAAAAGGTCATAATCCTGGGCCTAATACTGTTACTGATTTAAAGCTGATGTTAGTATTTTTCAATTTATTTTATGAATTTAAAATGGGGTCAAACATATAAATGTAATAATTATGGAAAACTACAAGAGATTTGTTTGGATCATAATCCGTAAGCTTATTAGCCAGCATGACTCAGCTGCCTTCTACTGTCCTCTGGTCTCTTTTTGCACCAGGTGTAAGTCCAGCTCACAATATTTCCTTCCTGCTGCTGCTTTTCTCGTGCTGATGGGCTGTTAGCTATTCGGGGTACTCAGCTGTCTAACACACACTGCATCCTGACCCAGAACCCTTGCTAAGTGAGTAGTAAGAGGGCACTGCCTTTGAATGTTCATGAGCTCATCATCGTGGGTCAGCTTCCCATTTAGTGCAAGGCACCTTTAGATGTGTGGCATTATAAAGCAGCCTTATTGTGGACATAAAACATCCCGTGCCTTTTGGGGAACAGTGCCACGTGATTTCTCACAGCAATTTCATTTGTCATAGGCCCTTTGCAGCCTGAGCCCATTTTCCTTTATATTGTCTCTTTTGGGGAAGCCTGAGTGGTGAAATCTCAGTGCAGGCCTGTGGCTGGTGCCTCTGAGGCTGGGAGCAGAGTGATCCCTGCCAAAGCTCATTAGCACTGCCTGTCAGGAGGAACTGTGTCATCAGGTTGTCATTGCTGCTACAAGATCCACACCCCCCTGAGCGCCGTGCCAGCTAGCCAGGGTGTTTAATAAATAATACATTATTGGTTAAACTGCTAGTTGAGGAGATGCTTACAGCTTTTAATTAGTGTCTTCCATTACTCTTCTCCTAATTAAAAAGGAGTCCAGAGCTTGATTACCATTTAAAGAATACAAGAACTAAAAATACTGTAAAACCCTCAAATTATCATTGTTTTCATGCAACTAAAATTCTGTCCAGTTTAATTTGAAGGCATAGGTAAGTAAAATGATCACAACCAGTAACTGGAATGTTTTTGACTGACAATACCCTACACTGATTTTCAAAATTTTCTCTATTTTCATTGTTAGAGCAAGACACTGTAGAGAACAATCTGAAAGGTGTGTTAGTATTGTTAATGTACCTAGTGTGATGGATGTAATTCCTTAAAGAAATCCTCTCCACTAGCTGTGGAGCAGTGCTGTTGCATACCTTTCTCCAGTTATAAGGCAATGTTTTCTAATTGTTTTCCATGAGAATAGAACTCAAGAACTCTCAACTTCAGATCCCTTGTCTATTCCTAGCCCATTTTGTGTCCTGGGAAAAACTCTGTCACTTCAGTTTTACCTCAGAAAAAGTAATAACTAATTAGCTCAATTCAAGAGGCTTTCCAAAAATTGCTGTGCTCTTAAAAAAAAATGCTAGAAAATAGAAGTACTAAATGTTTGATAGTAGTATCTGCAACAGTGCTATAAGCTTAGGGAGGAAAGAAAAGGAATAATCAGACCTTGTGATTTGTAACAACTGAGAAAGAGATTTTTTTTTTTTTTTAAATATTCCTACATTTTTATTTTGGGCCATCTTCTCCCCCCATGCCATTTATGCTCCAGAGACATTTACATTATTCGATATGCATACCATGTTCTTTCCCAAGGATTCTTGGAACCTCTTGTTGAAAAACACATGGTGCCACCACTACATTTTCTGTATCTCTTTCTGTGGCTGAACAGAGGACTTTATTCATCTGGAATATTAGTCTACTTCATTTCACAAGCATCAAAACGAAATGAATATTTGCAAAGGTCAAGTTACAGTATATGGCAGGAAAAACATGCCAAAAACAATTAAAATTACTAGGGCTGCATAAGAAAGTCACACACAGCACATATTGCTCACAGGTGCTCCATGTGAGCCCAATCCAATAAATATCAGTCCAGTCATTTACACTAGGAGAGTGCCAGTCATGTAAAAAGAAACAGAAGAACAGATGCTTTATGAGAAACAAACCCAATACAAATAAACTCAAAACTGATCATATAAAAAAATCACACTAAACAAGTATTAAAACTCATGTGAACTACATTTGGGATTCTGTGAATGTTTCATCTACAATTGGGATTCAGTGAATGGTTTGTAAAGCAAGAGGCAAATAATTTTTAGTGCTTTCTAAGTCTTTTGAAGTCTCTCCTTTGCAGTTCTGTTTATGTTTTTAATTTTATTTTAATTGGACTGGTTTTCTCTCCATGTTGTTTAAACTTTGGTTCTCCAAAGGCCAAAACGTCCAGAAAAGTGTGGTAAAGTTTAAGAAATTCATCTGGGGAGGGGGAGGTGTTTGTTTTTGCTAAAGTGCTGAGGAGTGAAGGTTTGACTTTATAATGCATTCTGAAAAGCTTACAGAGACATGACTTTTTGGGAACTAGGGCTGGCTTTAAAATCTTCTAAAAAAAGCGAGTTCTGTGGGCTTAGTGTTTATTGTAAACATTTTGGCCCTTAAAGCAATTGTCACTGACAAGAGAGAACCAGGTTTATCTCTGCTCACAGTCACCTTTGCCCTTGGGAAATGCTGTCTGTGTGTGCTGCAGTCAGAGCTGGAGAATCCAGCACAGGATGAGAACTGCCTGAGAATGAGGCTGTTACATCCTGCTCGACTGGAGGAGTTTGTAACTTTTAGATAAATGTTTATGGAGTCACTCCTTTCCCTTTCCCTTTCCCTTTCCCTTTCCCTTTCCCTTTCCCTTTCCCTTTCCCTTTCCCTTTCCCTTTCCCTTTCCCTTTCCCTTTCCCTTTCCCTTTCCCTTTCCCTTTCCCTTTCCCT
>JANPWX010000119.1:62615-234450 GCA_024734555.1 Trochalopteron elliotii | reverse complement strand
TTTTTTATGCTATCCAAAATAAATGTAGGAGCTCTAAAGATTCTGAAATATGTAGACCTCAAGCTTGAAATTTTATACTCATAAAGACTACTGCAGAGCAGACAGCAAAAAGAACTCACCAGGTAAATTGTCTCAACTCTGACCAAAGAGACCACCCTTCTGGAGAAAAAAACCAACTTGTGTTCCTAACTCATTTAATCTGCTGCTTTTCTGCTGAAATGGTCGACAAGGGACTCATTCTCACTAGCAACTGGGTTGAAGCCACACATTCATTTCATATATGCCATGAACAGGTCTGTGATACTAATGATTTTCAGACTCTATGAACTGGAGTTGGACCTGACCCTGTGACCTGGAGGTTAAAGGCTCCAAATCCAATTACTGAACCCCAGAAATACCAAGTCACTTTTGCTTAACCACTACACCAGCACTGATGAAAGCTGTAGTGAGCTATTGTACTCCACCAGGTAAACCAGCACCTTGAGCACGAGTTGCTAGGATATGCTTCTTTCAGACAGCAGATTTCATTTTTTCTCCTTTTCCAGACAGAGGATTCATCTTTCTTCAGAAAGGAATTGTCAAGCACTTGAGAAGGTTCCTGTGAACACAGAATCTACATTTCCATCTTTGGCACTGTGCTTACGTTAAGTGTTTGAAAATACTGGGTGATTCCCAAGGGAGAGTGATGACTGCACATCGTTTATTCATGGCCCCTCCATGGCTGACATTTGATATTCAGGATTCAGGTTTAGCAGCTGGCTCATGCCACCTCTTGCCAGTCATCTTTTTGCTGCTGCTACTGTGCTGTCACCACAGAGAGTGGCACACAGGCAGAGAGGGGCTGACAAAATTTAAATGCATAGGGCAAGGACAGGAACAGTTCTGTTTCTGACTCATCCCTGGTGCCCTTTGTCCTTGTTCATGTGGCTCTGCGATGGCAAAGACCATTTTATGGGCAAGGAAAGCTTCAGTTGTAGGCAAGTTCTGTGACAGTAGTGGGCAAGGAGATGTTTTGCTGGAACTAAATTTTGACTCACAATTTGAGAAGACCAGAGAGGGTTAAATGGGGAAAATTAAGAAAAGCAAAGCAACTCAGGAAAAAGTAGAATCTTAACAACAGCAAAACCAGTGAACTGAAATATCACTTTGATATTTCTGACAAAGGTGTTGAAAAATCTGGGGTTCAGTCACACTTTGTACATAGTTAAGGTTTTTCTTGAGGATCTCCTATGGACCAATATGTTGCTATAATTTTTGAGGCTTTTGGAGATGGACTAAAGTCCCATCAAATTAACCAAGAATGTTGACTGTTATCACAGAGAGGCAATATTGTGCAAAATCAGGCTGAAGAGCCCAGTACTGGGTGCAGTCCTTCAGACAAAGCCTCACCAGTGCCAAGCAGAGAGAAAAGATCTCCTCCCTTGACTTCTCTCTGTGCTTTTCCAAAGGCAGCCAGGATCTGTGGCAAACTTGCTGAGGGTGTGCTTTGCAGGTCACTGATGAAGCTGTTAGACAATATTGATCTCTGGGAGTCTTGCTTCCAGCTGAACATTGTTTAGCTGATCACAAGCATCCAGGCCTGGTCAACCAGCCACTTTTCACTTGAACTCACAGTACACTGGAACTGGAGAGAAATTAGACAAGGGACTCATGTGATCTCAGAGTGGAAGGTGTTCCAAATGCAAAAGCTTTTTTTATTTTCTTTTTCCCCCAGGGAGGGTTCCTTAAAAAGATGAGCTCCCCAAAAGACTATAAAAACAATAAATACTAAATTTTTGAACTCTGAGAAATGTCTAAAAAATTATGTTCTATGGTTGTTAAGCACATTCTCTTTGCTGAGACACACAATGTAAATATCAGTAATTATACTGCTATAAACAGTACTGTATTCAGTTTTGTTTTATAAAATAATTTTAGTCTCTGTGGACACAGGAAAAAATTTATGCATTTACAGTCAAGTATTTTACTGTGTTCAAGACTTTGGAGTTGATTCTGTCCTTTACAGGCATTACTTCACTTCATGTTCTGTGTGATTGCATAGACCAGGACACAGAATCACAGAATTGTTTAGGTTGGAAAATATCTTTAAAGTCATTGAGTCCAACCATTAAGCCAGCACTGCCAAGTCCACCAGTAAATAATGTCCCCAGGTGCCACATCTACAGGTCTTTTAACTACCTCATGTTCCCAGGAGCTGAGCAAGGGCTCTCAGAGCAGCAAAACTGCACCAAATGCACTCAGCACTTGTCAGAACAGAGTGCTGTGTGATAGGAAACACTGTGTGAGCCAATTAAAGTAAACATATCTGAAATGAACTGCCACAGCTGAGGAACTTCACTGTTGGCTGTTCATAGTGAATATTGCACATAGAATTACCTATTCTGACTTGATTTCTTGTGTTTTAAAAAACAGCATGCTGTCTTTTGAAAGGTTCTTTGCTAAAAAAACTAGAAAACAAATCTTGATCTTCTATTAATTATTTTCTAGACAAAACTGGGACTAAATGCCTATTTGCAGAAGAGAAAGGGCTAAGTTTAATAGATGGTGTGTATGTGTGTGTATATTTTACACTACAATAGATTTTAAAAGAAGAAATGAAAAAAGCCCAATATATTTGCTTTATAGAGATACACCAGGGTGGAGTCTAGGACAGGAGGTGAACACATCTGGTTTTGGTTTCTTGTTTTGGTGGTTTAATGTTAGATACATCCTAAAGACTTCTGAGAATTAAAAAAATTGAATTTTTGTGATGAAGGATTCTATGGCATTTCTGAATTATGAAATGTTCTCAACCATTGCTGCAAGCTCAGGCAAGCTTAACATCACCTCCTCAGCATGATTGGCTATTTCATTATGCAATAGAAAAGCAGTGAAATTTGTTTAAAATTTAAAAAGAAATCTTCATATGCAAGGGGCAATTTATAAGGATTTAAATGTCTCTAAAGGAAAGATTTGAATGTGTATGGGAAAATATAGGCACATTTTCTCTTTTACCATTTGTAACTCTTCATGTATAGACTGTAAATCTCCAGAGGAATATGTGCAGGATTTCATTCCAGAGAGGTGTACACTGTAGATTAGTGTTTTAGCTTTTACCCATGAGAAAAAGTGGAAAGAAAACTATTGCCTTCAAAAGGAATTGTGCTGCATTAATGACTTTTGTGTTCTTTAAATACTGGTGCAAACAGTGAAAAGAGAAAATTGTATTTCTTTTTTGATGTGTTCTCTCTAGACTATAATATTAAAAAAACCCCACAGTACTGATGTTTAAATTTTCATCACCAGGTGCCAGCTCATGTGTCTGTCTCCATTGTAATTTGCATGTTGTGGGGCAGTCTCAGAACCAAGGCAGGTTTTAATGGGCAAACTATTCCTAAGATCCAGTGGATCTTAAGGGTTGCTCTGTGTCTGCCCAGGCCACATCCAATGGCTCCTGTTGGACTTGGCAGCACCAAGTACAATGATAACAGGTAGAGAGGGCAGAGGTACCAGAGCCTCAAGGTTTCTCTAATTTATACCAGATGGACAGGCAAATAAACAACCTGTGTGGATCAGGGAAGTACAGGGTTAGCCTAAGGTCATCCTTGTGCTGTTTATCCTTTCTCTTGCTTCCATTTCTGGACTGGAAGATGCTCATCTCTGTTATGAGCAACCTCTGTAGTGTGCCTTTACAACATGGAAACAAACCCACATTTGAATACCAAATTTCATGCAGTTAGACAGAAAAGTCAAACCTTTCTTCTCTGGCATGTAGAGTGCAGACTGAAAAATGCAAATGGCAACCCAGTCTTTGTCTCTTCTCCTCCCCCAGTGCTGGGGTACTGAGACAGTGTCTGAGCCCTGCTGGTGATAAGCTCTTACCTTCTGAGCATGAGTCAGGGAGGTCACTGCTATGTTTTGTGATAGAGCCACACTGATGAGCAATTAAAAAATCTTCTTTGGTGCTCAGGAGTTTAAATGAAACAGGCATACAGGTAACAAGATCCCAATAAAACTCCACCCCCTTGGTGGGTGTGAAATACCACCACTGTGAGATCCCAAACACTGGCATTTGAGAGTCTAACCAGGAAAGAGTGTTGGGTTTGATTAGATACACAGAGAGGAAGGGATGACCTGAGCTGGAACCAGGATGATTTTAATGTCTGCCAATGTGGGATCCTTCTGCAGATGCTCAGTGATGCCAGAGCCCTGGGTAGGGCAGGGGGCACCTGCAAGTGCAGCCTTTAGAGACATTGAATCTCTGTGAAATACAAGTAGTGGAGTTGTGGGATTAAGATTAGGAAGCAAGACTGAGATTGTTAATATAAATTACTTTAGGGGAAAGAAAAGAGGGGTTTTTAAATTGGAAATTGTACTGATGGTGGAAAAGGCTACATAATTAGCTTAGAATTCTCACAGAGAAATTAATCTGTACCTTTTTTTTTTTATCCTTCCTTTCCTCTTTTGTACACCTAGCTGATGAAAAAGGCTCCTTTAACTCTGCATGAACTATGGGTTTTAAGGTGGTTAATTAAAACCAGTGTTTTGATGCTATTGCACAGGCTACTCAATCAATTAGCTGTGTTTGCAAAGCACTTTTAAGGACTAATTACGACCAAATAATAAGTGGATTTCTTTTATTAACCTTCAGAAAAGGAGGATGCCAAGAGGAGAGGAGCCTTGTGTCAGAGCTCAGCAGGCAGCTTCTGATCCTGTCTCACTTTGACTCAAGAGCAGCCAGGGCAGAGCCCTGACACAGAGGCAGGTTTAGTGCAGAGCAGGACAGCTACACACAGAGCAGCTGTCAGGCTTTGTGCTTGGTTTCTTCTGAGTGGGCTTGGTTTGGTGTGGGTGGGATGGGACACATCCCATCACTCACACTCCTGGGAGCAGGTTCAGGCACCTTGGGCTGTGTGGGATGTGCTGGGGGATCAGCTGTGCACTGGTGAGACCATGGAGTGATGCTCACACATTGATACCGTGGCTCCAGTGAGCAAACACGAGGATTCCTGAGAGGTCCAAGTACCATTCCTTGCTCCTTCCACTCAACATTCCAACTGCAGTGCTGACAGACCAGGGCAAGCAAATCTGACAGGCTCCACTCTATTTTGCTTTCTGGGAAGAGATAATAAAGTCTCAAGGTACATTAAATGCCACCTGATGGACCCTGGAGAAGCAGGAATTCTTCATTTGGGTGCTAATATCACACTGCATGATGTCTCACACTGTGGGGAGTAATACCAAAGGAGTTCTATTCTTAAAAAGTCACTGAATAGAAATTAAATCATTAAATTAAGGCCTAAAGATCCAATCCTATCTTTGGTTGATGCAACAGAAGAAAGCTGAATAGTGCTTCTAGTCCAAATACTTGTATTCTTTTCAGTGGGACTCCTTGGGAATTCAAGGACTGGACTCCAACCATGCTAGAGGTGTAGAATGAAGAGATTATAATTGTTGGTACCCTGTTATTCCACAATGGCATGGAGGAAAAAAAGAGGTTTTGAGAGAATATTAGAGATAGAAATAAAATGAAATAAAGACTTACAAATGTCCCTTTCTTCAATATTCTCTGTGCAAGAACAAAAAAAAAGGAATATGAAATTGAGAATGATGCTTTCACTTGTCTGGTGGAATGTTATTTACATGCATGACTCTGTGTCTATCACTCAGGTTTTTAATATTTAAATGCAAGTTTTTTGCTTTTGTGACAGTAGGAAGTTTAACATCTCTCATATGCATCTAATGTGCTTGTTAGTTTATTGCCTCTTTTAAGGCATAGAGAAATAAAAACATAAAATAATATGAAAAGAAAGGTATACCTTGTGGTGGAAATGAAGGTCTTGTTGATACAATAAGGTTACTGCAGAATTATTCCAGTTAACAGTGCAAAAGCTTCTGCAGACAGGTGGTGGACTGGTTGCTGTGATCTGTTACATCCCTTTGCACTATTCCAGCTGCACCAAAGAGGAAGTAACTTTAGAGAAACACCTGGGGATATGATCTGAGTGCTTTGTTTTCTTATTCCCTAGACCTTTATAGTCTTTAGCACAGTAAATATATAGTTATTCCCAGCATCTGAGTGGCGTGCTAGGGTTTTAATCAGCAGTAATCTTGAACAACTGTGCCCCTTCTCTAGCTTACCTCATGGTTTCATTTCAGCAAGCCATATTCAGATATTGACAATTTACTTTTGAAACATTTTTATTTCAGTAATTCTACTGTTTCATGGGTGGAAATGCTACTTAGTCCGAGCCTAGAGCCCCCTATTCTTCTGTTCATTAATAGTGTGCCTGGGGCTATTGCCTTCTACATGAATATGAACTCAATTTCTATTAATGGATATTGTGCATGCTAGACAGTAATCACTTAGCAAAAAAATGTTAACTTGCAAAGCTGGTGTTTCTGTCTGGGTAAGCAGACACCCACTACTTGTTTCATCTAATTGTCCTCTTAAAGAGCCACAGATTTCCATTCCTGTGAAATCCACACATGCCAGATTTCAGCCTGAACACACAGTTTTACACACAGGTTACAAAGCCTTAGAGGAATATTCCCATTGAGTACAGCACTGTGAATTGTGCTTATCTTGGATTTAAGTGCTGCTATTTATAAAAGTCTTGGCGTTAGAGCCTTTCTTCCATTAAGACAGATGTAAAGCAAAAGTAGATGAATGGCTCAAAGAGAATCAGTCCCACAGGCTTTGAGAGGCTGGATATGGGGAAATGCACAAAAAGTCCTTGCATTGAAATTCAGCTTGTTCCCTTCAGATTTGCTCCCATCTTATATATGAACTTTGAGAGTCTGTAAAAGCACAGCTGATATTTGATCTCCTTATGAATCAGTTTGCTTTGTCATGGTCTCCTGCAATAACTTTGCTGAGGAGAATTTTAAAATCCTCATTCAGTATCTTGGATTTGACTTCTGTTAATCAAGATTTTATACTGCCCTTGGAAAATGAGTATTAAGAACTCCCTGTCTTTTTTTGGAGGGCAAACAGGGTTTATAAATTTTCAGGTGCTGGTCATCTTTTTTCCTGTCTTTTGGTGAAAAAATGGTGACTTCTGACACATAAGTTCACAGTAGTTTTTCTTTTCACTTTCTAACTAAAAAAATGAAGCTATTGCCTTCGAGTAGAAAAGGGATCTTCCCCTGAATCCTCTTGTCTAGAGGTCAAACAACAAAAATGTTTTAAAGCCATGAACACTTTTAATGAACACACAGAAAAAAAGGAAATGTTGACTCCAACGTTATGCCTGTTACAGACCTGTTGTGGAAGATGTCTCAACTGAGCATCATCCAGTGGAAAAATATTTGTCAAATCTTGCAACTTTTTTCATGCCTTTGACCCTCCTCAGAGGTGTTCTACAATATCTAACATTTGAATTCTCTCCCATTTGTTTGAACAAGTGCCCCTCATTGGAATTCATTCAGTTAGCTTTTTAATATGGCAATAGTGAAGAGAAAATGCTTTTTAAAATGTCAGGGGATAATGTGAGAGGAGCAGTACTGAAGTTGCTCTTTAACATATTGACTTTAAAAGCTGTGTCATCTTGGCTAACAATTAGATAAAAAGCAGATGAGGTAAATAAATCAAATACTTTGAATATTTGCTATAGCCTCCTCTGCAGTCCATATGATCAGCATTCATCCTTCACTCTCTGAATTCAGAGGAAATTGTCAGGAAGCCCAATGGCAAAAGACTCATCCTGAGATCAAATTAACAAAGAGGAGATAGTTGGTCACAACTTGCTTATGTCTCATCATGAGGCATTTAATTTGGAAAAGGCAGGAAAAAAAAAATCCAGATATAAATTGACACAATTGCAGGATATATGTTTCTGAAGGATACCAATCTTCATACTCCCCTTTCATAGTATAGCAGTCAAACTTTATTTGTGCTCAGAGAGAATTGTCTCTCTCATTAGCCATAATGACCAGTGCTTACCCTTAGCACAGGATAACCAGGGCTATCTCCTAATACAAAGGTCTGTAGGTAAACCCACTGTTCTCTGACAGGAAAGAGAAGTTTATTATAATGCAGTATGTTTGAGGATAGTGCACTGTTGGTTGGCTTAGTCTCCAAATAAAGGACATTTATTTGGAATTGCAGTTCTCTACTTTTTTTCATTCACGAAGTAGCTTGGTAAGAAACATGAAACTTCTGATTTTCTCTTTATAGAAAGCCAAAGACCTACCTTGGGAAGGCATTAATTAATTGTTTGCATCTGCAAAAAATATGGTTTCTTTTCTTTAGTAAAACAGATTCTCAGTTGCTATAGGTAGCAAAACTGGCAGTGTCTGGCCATTTAAAGACCAGATGATTTCACTTTTTCTTCTACTAAGGTTTTATTAAAAACATAAAGTTGCAAACTGCTGTTATTTTTGTTCCAACCTAACTAGCAGCATTAATAACAGAGCCTCATTTACATGATCACTTGGTTACTGGCAATCTGTGCCTTGGAAAACTTGGACTGTGAACAGCACTAATTAACAGCAAAATGGAGCTGGAAATTAATTGGCATCAAACTAGGTGGAGAATAGAACTGTCTTGCAGTCCAGTTCCTGACTCACAAATCTGTATGCACAGCAAATATTTCTCTCTTACCTAGATTAGAACAAGATTTCCACCTGCAGTGTGGATTTTTCCTATTTTTAAACTCTTACGAACTTTTTACTAACATTTTGATATTTAGTAACCTTTAAGCATAGCCAATAGTCTTTTCTATATTGGATAAAAAAGTGTATTACAGTAATAAGAGGAAAACTGGCTGGGATCTATTTGTTCTTTTTAATTTCTCAAAAGTTCTGTTTGGTGTTTATTTCTTTCCTGAACGTATGTTAGCATTAGGTTCAAGGCAAGGGAGGAAGCTGGAAATGCTGTGGTGCTGTGGCTTAGAGTGGAAGTCATATCTTTGAGATGAAATTCCACCCAAAAAACTGTGATGATATCTGTTGATTATTTAGCTAACGACAGGAAGGATTGATCTTTATTGTTTACTGAGGCCAAAGATTTATCACAGTTCAAATTACTTTATTGGCACACCTGGGAACTTATTTTCTAACCAACACTTCAGAGTCCTAGAAATTTGTGGCTTGGCATCTCTTTGAAGTATGATTTCCATAGGGTTGGTTTGTATCATTTGGAGTGTGATGTGGTCTCTGGGGGACTGCTGGTGGTAGAAAGATCAGGGCTCTGACTTTAGATGCCACTTTCAGCCAGTGATCATCAGACCTAAATGGTTTAGTGTTTGCTGGTTTGGGCATTTTTCAGACTTGTCTGGATCCTGCTATTTTAGCTGATTCCTGTCAAATCTCTTGAAGTCCCTTAACCCTGTTCTCTCCACTTCAAAAATGTATAGCTGTGAGACTGCCATAATTTAATGTAAAAGCAGTTTTAATAAAATTCCTAAAGTTCAGCATTACTTTTCCGCTTCTTATAAAACCCCAATACTTTTGAGTTTCTTTGTATAAGCACAATTTGAAAATTAGTAGGAAATGGAATTATTGGGAAATTAGTTATAAATCTGGTAGCCTAATACAATCTTGTTATAAAATTTATGGTATTTCCAGTGATCAGAAGGACTTTTAGCATTGCCTGGAGTGTCTGGAGAGCGATTGAGGAAGTAATTACAGGTAGCTCTCTTCGACTCTGTCTGCAAAGACTAGATTAAAATTACCATTTACAGACCAGAAATTATTACCATTTTAGAAGACAAATAAGAGGTATAGATTAGGGGGAGAAAATACTACAAGCCAATCTATATGTTAAGTATTTTCCTGTGTTGTTTTGGTTGTGGTTTTTTTGTTTGTTTGGTTGGTTTTTTGGGTTTTTTTTTGTTTGTTTTGTTTTGTTTTTTTGTATAGTCATTTATGTATAAAGTTATAAGAAATATCAATGTATTTTCTGAGTATATCAGTATCTCAATACATTTCAACAGAAATATTAGCTGCAGCACAATCCTGACTGTTGTAAGGAGGGAGCTGCCAGTCTGAAGATTATTTTAAAAGCTTTTCTCTTTTTTTTTGGTCCTTGCCTTCCCTATTAGAAAGCATCCATATCTTGAGGAGTGTGCTTTTGGGCAGCAGAAGGGAGAAACAGAATTAAGGTTATTTGAAACTAAAACAATGCACAAAAATTCTGTAACTTTATCCTCCTTGGCTCCCCAAGCACTGTGAGATAGTTGCTTTTCCCTCTTATCAGAGGCAGGGCCGGTACTGATGCCAGTAAGACCCAGCAGTAATCATAATTTTTTTGAATATGGGGATTATTCAGGACCTGAGAGCAGAGGGGCTTAGCAGGGAAATCAGTATTCCTGTGCCAGATTGGTTTGGTGCAGGCACACACTTGCTGAAGAAACAGATATTATTTTATCCATTTAAACATAAGCAAGCAGCTCTGGATGTCAGTCTTGCTTTTGCATCAGAAATATCCAATCTTATCTCTGTGTGGGTAAAATAGATATTTAAAAGAAAGAAAAGACCTTCTGGGATGTTGAGTCATCCGGATTTGCTGTGACTGATGAAATCACTCCTTTCCTGAGTACAAGAACTCTGCTCTCTTTACTGCATAAATGTTGGATGTAGCCAGGCACCTTAATGCAGCAATGGGCTGTTAAAAAAGGTACTTGTACAAAGGTAATTTTTTTCCAAATCACTGTGCTTTCACTGTGGGGAAAATTAACTATAATAAATACAGTGCCTGTAAATTTGTTTTTATAACCCCTTGTCTTCAACCTAAAATAAATTAGTCAGCAACATAACAGGCTATGATATTAAGATTTATGGTCTGACTTTATCCCCCGTGTTCTGCCTCACAGCAGGAGTGACTCAGATCAAAGTGTCCATCCTGTGAGTTAGAGAAGGTGGGGAGCCCCTTCTCCCTCTCTGTTATTAATCACCCTGTGTTGCCTCTACCTGGAGAAAATCAGTCTTTTTACTGTGGTTGCTCTTATTCTTTCACCATTCTTTCCACTGTGATTCTGAACTTTTCCACTGTGCCATGTCATTTTGTCTTTAAGGTGAAGGGCCTGTGATAAAAAATTGATGTCCCTCAGCTGTTCCCTACAAAGTAGCTCAGTAGCAGAAGTTTGAGGAGCACTGCTGGACTATACATAGTTGAATTCTTCTGACCTGTCAGCTGAAAGAATGGCAGAAGACCGAGTCCTTCTGTGCCTGTTTGACAGAAATCTTTGTCCCCTTTTGTTGTATCAAACAAGTTTTTCACTGATCTTCAAGGGCAGAAGACAGCAGAAAAATTACCTCCTAACCTGCCTGAAAGGAGCTTTGGAGCAGGCAGGATTGCTGGTGTTGAATTCCCTGTGTTGAGCCCTTTCTGTGACTCAGCACCTTGCAGAAATCTTGCTACACACAGGCTCAGGTGAGCAGTGAGTGTTCAGACAGTTGGCATGCAAGATTCAGCCTTTTTTGTAAATTCAAAATGGATCATCCTGGCTGTAGAATCTGCTGCCCTTAGTGAGGAAGAGGACTTGTTTTATATTTCTGCTGATTCCTTTTAAGTGCATCTGGTTAGGAAGCAGTATTTCCTATTAGCATTTTCAAGGACTGTTCTTTCTTTCTTGCTTAACATTTTCACTCCTTTCATAATTTTTTGGGGACCTTTGCAACTATGTTGATTAATACATCAAATCAAATGTTGTGAGTGAATCTTTTGCTTGCTACCTGGAGTATGAGACATACTGGCAGAAAATGAGTTTTAAAATTCAGATGGTTTATTAGTGATTTTATTTTATTTTATTTTATTTTATTTTATTTTATTTTATTTTATTTTATTTTATTTTATTTTATTTTTTGTGGTGAAAGTGAAGTAGCAAAATGAGTTGATGACAAAGAGACTTATTTGATCAAATTATCTTTCAACCAATGCTGTGCAAGAAGCTGACCCACAGATGAGAGTCACTGCTAATATGAATGTTAAGCCTATTGCTGTAAGTCACACAGAAGAAAATCCAATGGGAAATAGACCTTAATGTACAGGACTGGAGTTAAGGTCTTTTAATTAAATTTAAAGATTTTTATCCTCATGGGAAAGGATATAATTAGCTAATTTCTGACAACTATTTGACCTGCAGATGCTGGTATCAGCACTCAGAGGAGTGCACTGAGAAGTACCACTAGATTATAATGATGAGATTTTTGGGAACTATTAATTATTCATGTGACATCTTGTTTACTAACTGCTGGGATAATAAGTTAGTAAACAAGTTTCAGCATCTTGTGTTATAATAAAGATGTGTTTTAAATTGGTGGTCACACCCCAGGGCTGGCTTGAACAGAGGGGCTGCCAAGTGTTGGGATCACTGTCCTTGTAACTGGTACCAACTGGACTAAAATAAGAAAGCAGCTAAAATTAGTATGATGAAGTAATGCAGTGAAGAAATGTCTGCATTGACCTTAAGGAGACCCTAAATATAAGAATATGGCCAATACATCACTGGCTTTGCTTCTAACTTCAGTGAAGTTAAATCAGAAGCAATTTTGGTCCCTGAGCTTTGTGCACCTGAGTCACATTCTGATTCTGTCTGGTTTAGAAAAAAGCCTTTTATTTAATTCCAAACTGTGTTCAGTGCACTCCATGATAATCTTTCATGCTGTAGACATCACAGCTACTGATATAGGCAGGTGCCAAGAGCTACATTTCCAATTTCTGAACAGTTCTGAGAGACAGGATGTTGATAAACAGGTAGAGAAACCAGATACATGTCCCTCAGCACAACAGGACAGGGTGTTCTCCTATTTATGGATTGGAGATTTGCTATCAAACTCATTAATTTGTAAATACCTTCATCATGTCTTAGTAGATGTCAGATGCCATTTGACCATCAGCATAACTACTGATATATTCATCCAGTGGGAAGGGGAAAGATCCCAAAGCCATGCTGAATTATTCTTGCAGGAAGTGCTGTATGAGGGTGGGAATCATTATAAAGGTTGTGCTCTATAGAAATTAAAATTCTGCTTCGTCATCTCTGCACTACCCACTTTAGAGACACAGAAAAGTACAGTGCACTCAGAGAATGCCAAAGGAAGTGCATTCCAAAGCAGGAGATCTTCCAAGAAATCAAATGATTAATGTAGTTGCTGTTGCTCTTGACTCCTTTGTGTGCTAGAAAGGAGCTACATTTAAGCAAGTTTACTGACGGTTTTATTTTAACTGCTAAAAAAAAAAAAAAAAAAGGAGGTAGTTTGTTTATTGAATAAATTTGCAGCTACTGTCATTTTAATCCTGAAAAATTGGTTTGGAAAAGGCACCTGGTGCTTCCAATGTGCAGATATAAAATGTGAAGAAACAATTACAGACACCTTCTTTCAGCAGGGATAATCTAAAAGTGAAGCCTCTTTTTGGAAGGTATCTGAAGACAGAAACTTTACAAGACAAATTTGTTATCCTGTTTTGTTCTAAAATGCCTGGGTAAGGGTATTAGAAGTCACCTCATCTGAATTCCTAATCTGGTGAGAGTTTTCAAGCTTTCATAATTAAAGTTTCTTTCTATGAAATATAATTTCGTTTTTTTTTTTTTTCTGAAGTAGCTACCATTCAACCTCAAATAGAAAGCTGCAACAAAAGTGGAGCTCTGAAGGGGCCCAGGCAGGCAGTGGCTGAGCTGTCAGACTCTGCTCCCTGACAGAACCAAGGGGTCTGTGGCCCCTTGGTCTGACAGGGTCAGTGGGATCAGTCACCAGCTGTGCTTTGATATCCCCTCACCATTCCCTGTCTGTAACTTTGGATGGTGAAGAGAAACCATCCTGGGGCTGTGCTGGTGTCTGCTAGTGACAATGCTACAGGCACCCAAAGTGGGAGTATTCAAATCAGCCAGCATGAACAAATCTATGTTTTTTCCTGAGCAAACAAATTACTCAAGATATGCTTTTGTGCCCAGAGTAAAAGATTAGTGTAAAACACATATACACATACACATATCTGCAGTTAAGAGATTGTTTTCAATCTCTGCCTCAGGGCTCAGATCAGTACATATTATCTGTGCATGAACATAATTTCCATTTAATTTGGGCAAGAACTGTGAAACAGATAACTTTTCAGTTAGTTGGTTTAGTTTTCATGCATTTGTACTACAGTACAAATTTCAGTGTCTGTAAACTTAGGGTAAAGCAATAGCAGGACTGGTGGGAGCAATTAACTCAGTGTTATTGGCTTTTCTATGGCTAGACAGAGAGCAAAACCAAACATTCATGTCTTTTCTAGGGGTTGAGAATAATGTATGTTGCTGACCAAAGTGCTAAAGGTTGGAATACAAACAAGACCCTAATCTAGGTTTGACAGCTACATTAGAACTGTAAAATATTAAAGATGTTACCTGTATGTAATGATCAAATTGTTTATGACACTTCCAAGCCAGCTTGTAATGTTCAAATGTATGGTTTTCTCAAATGCAATCACAAGCAAATTCTGAAGTGAAAGTCCTGGATAGTTTGCAAAAATGCATTGTAAATGAAGATCATCTCTTTTCAAATACTCAGAGAATGCATTTTTTCCCAGTTTTGTGACTACTTCACTCCCTTCCTGATACAGCATCCACCCACAGTGCTTTTCTTCTGAAGGGAGCAAACAGCTGGAAAACACATGAACATTATTCTGTTTAAAATTCTGGTTAAATTTAACCAGTTGCCTGTGCTTTCAAATGGAGGAACATAATGCTACCATACAGAACTGATGCTGATTTTGAGGAGAAATTTCAAAAAAGAAGAGGTGATTATTTTTTAAGTATTTGTAGCAGCTTTCTAATTTTCCCACTGAAATAATGCCTCAAAGCTGCTGGCACTGTGGTAATAAACATACACATCAGTCATTTGAAATGCTTTACAAACAGTAGCACACTGTTATTCAGAAAACAGAGCCACAAAGCAGCTTGATTTATCATAGAATCCTGGAATGGTTTGGGTTGGAAGGGATCTTAAAGATCATCAACTTCCAACCTCCCTGCCATGGGCAGGGGCACCTCTCACTAGACCAGGTGAAACTTCAGATAGAATCTCATTTCATGTCTCAAATATCATTAAACACTAGGCAGTTTCTGGTAGGTGATTTTCTTCAACACACGCTCTCCTCTTACCAATCAGGACATTTGTTAAAGAATTTGCTTTGATTTACAGAAAATTGAATAAACCTGAGCAATTCTTCAGTTGCTCCAAAGAGGAGACTACTCATGGTCTTTCTTAGATGCCCTGTGAGTTAGTAGCTGTATGTGTTATATTTTATCAGAATATTCTCAAATATGCAAAGTAGTTACTCATAGTACTAGAGAATCAGAATGAAGAGAGATAGACCTAGCTTGATTAATTCAGAGAAAAAAAAAAAGAAGAAAAGAAACAAATTGATGCAGTATTTAAACCAGAAAATTGCTATAATGACAAATGACAACCCTGTAGCCTGCAAAATCTGCTAATAAAGTGTCTGCTGTAGCTGTTATTAAAACTAAACTTATGATCCGTGATTATCTAACCATTAAACAGAAGTGGGGGCTGGATATAAACTGAGTATCTGTGTCTGATGATATTTCAGGGCTGTGTGGACTGAGCAAATTATTCATCAAATTTGATTTCTGATGCCTCCCTTCTCTGAAGATTAGCCCCCTAAGGAGTTTACAGGCATTTAGAAAGATTCCTTCCTCCCTCCCTTTGTGTCCTTGTTCTCTTCAGTAATTACACTGTAAGTTTTCTTCAAGTTTAATTTGTAGACTTTAAAAAATAGCTTCTGTAGACTAGCTGTGCCATGTTGAGGTGTCTGTCTGCAGAGCAGCTCTGCACTGCCAGAGGAACATCCCTCCTATTTGTATGGAATTATTCTTGTCCAGGTGAAATTTGCTGGACCTGTAACAGCAGTAGCATAGGTTTCTCCATCAGTCAGGTTGTGTGGATATTTACACACTTTTTCCAGAGTTACACCAGCTGAAATAAAGTTAAGCAAAAGGCACATTGAACTGAGGTAGTAGTTGGCACATTAGGGTTTCTTTTTGATTGATGTGTGATACATTTTTTGTTGTCAAGAAAATTGTTTACACCGTTTGACTAATGGGATGGATGGTCTGTCTGGGAGAGAAAATAGACACATATGGCAATGGAAAACAGCTCTTGTTTTGCTGGATTACTGCCCACATGCCAACAAAATTCTGCTCCAACCTCCACCGGGCTTCCACTGTAACCAATAGGATCTGAAAATGGTGAAAATGCTTATGGCAAGAAGGGAGCCTTGCTCACTGAGACCAGCAAGCCACATGACTCCTGTGCATTCTGCCTTTAGTCCTGCTCCTGGAATGGGCTGAAGATCAATATATGTTCTGTTAATTCGTGCATAGCTCCTCACCAGCTGATTTCTTTTTAGAGGCTGATGCTATTTCCTCTGTTAGCAAATATCCCACTAGCAAAGGAGTCCAGCACTGACCCTCAAATGATGAGGTTGCTAACATAAAATCAAATCCCTCTTCCCCAAATGTCTGAAAAAGTGTCATGTTAAGCACTACTTGCACACTATGAGAGTACTTGCAAGTGACAGGATTGGGTACATTTTCTGCATAGCTCCAGGGTTTGCTGGTATGCTTAATATTAAAAAAAAAATCGGAGAATGATTTTTTCCCCCTCCCTGCATCAGGAAAAAAGTTCAGAAAGTAGTAACTTCTGTTGCCTGTCTCAGTGGCAGTGCCAGCTCTTTACTGCTCTCAGCCTTCTTCTAGTAGGGCAAAGAGGAGACAGGAGAGGGTTGTCACCAAACCAGTTTTGTTCTGCTGCAGACTTTTATCTGCTGAGACCTGCAGTGGGTTGAGGGTGGATTGACAGCTAACCTGAGTGGTTCTGATCATGTAACTTGGGGAAGGTGTCTGCCTGTATTACACACCCTTAAACCATTGAGATTTATTCTCCAATTTCTGTATAGCAATCATCCAAATTACAGAGCAAAAGGTTTTGTGAATGATGTGCAAAGTACAAGCAGGATTCTTTTAAAAATCTAACAGTCAATAAAGTATTCATGCTTTCTGGAATGAAGTTGGGCCTTTATATATCATTGATCCTTTATTAATTTCATTTTAAATACCACTATCCTGATTCACTACAGAAGCATTTTCCATTTTCCATTGCTCTTCCGTTAAATATCCAAAGGAAGAATTTTCTGCTTCCAGAAAAAGTAATTTCACAGATGACCACAATTGCTGAGGGCCAGATTCAAAAAATTATCATCTTCTCCTCCCTTTCTCCAAAATTTCCTGTCTTTTTTCATTAGCCATACACAGCAAGAGATGAAGCAAGCTGTATGAAACATTGTAATTGGGTGTCTCCCACTGAGGCCACATTAATATATCATTAGACTAATATCTTTTACTGACACGCTGATGTAGCTTTCAGAGCACATCTGAAAACTTGACAATCTGGATATTGTATTTTAAAAGAATGAAATTACTTATAAATGTTTTATTTTAAAATTTTCCTGATTTGCAGGGTGCCTTAAAATCTGGCTGAGAGCTTCCCATGTTATCACATCACTACAGCTTGCCAAAACTACACGTGGAGCTGTGGGGCTCTCAGAAGTCCAAGCAAATATTTCACTTTCTGCCTAAAGTCATGGGGCAGCACACACTCCTACATGAGGACACAACCCCAAATTCAATCAGCTTGTGTTAGTCCATTTGCAGCCCTTCTACCAGAAAGTGGACCAGAGCTGTAGGGTGGGACCTGTGGCTGTGCTGGACTTCTGACTACCAGGGAAATACTGGCTTTAAGTCCCATATTAGTCAGAAAGGGTCTCAGAGCAGAAACTTCAAGGTTTATGAGTGCTGCTTGTTTTTCACCAACAAATCTGAATGGGAAAACAGGAAAATTGGGGTAGATTTTTGTCTTTTGTGTCTGTTTTTTTGGGGTTTTTTTGTTTTTTAGATGAAGGGGAGATGAAGAGCCTCTGTTCCAGTGAGCTCAGGGCATGGTCACTGTCTTCATTGTCTTGAAAAAAGAGAAAACAGAGGGAAGTACAAAGAGAGTTTGGAGAGCCCTGTGGTTCTGAGGGACTGCCTGCCCCTTCTTTTAGCAGCTTTGGAGGTGAGTCCTGTTTGATTTATTTGGGCATATCTTTATGCTGAAGAGCTGTGTCGCTGAGCCACATTTAGCAGAGTGTGAGCACGTGGAAGTTGCCTGTGGTATTTTACATATCTGTGTGTCCTTTCATCCCAGATTCTGTTAGTAAGATAAAAGGTCCTTGTAGGAGCTGATGCAGAATTAGGGCGTACAGTGGGAATGGCACAGAGATCAGAAGCAGAGATCTTTCAAAGCTAAATGGGCCACAGCAAAGGCTACAAGCTAAACAAAACACAGGACTCCATCCAAAAACATATTAATGTTCTCTCTTCTTTAAATTATGTCGATCTTCCCTGCTGCAACTGTGGCACTGTTTAGTTTTTTTCCGGTGTGTATGAGAATAAAAAAAAATCTATTAAAATGTTTAAGGAAGTGAATCTTACATCTGAAATAAATATGTTTTCATGAAGAGTAACATAGGCTTGTTCTGAGAAATTAATTCGGTGAACAGAAAACAGTTCTATGCCACTCATGAAATTTTATCCAGAGATCTGCAGCCTGAAAATATTCACATAACTTTAAATTTCTGTTCCAGATTGTCATGAAATATAATTACACTATTAGGAGAATGTTAAAATGTTTGATTCCAAAAAGAAAATTGGGCATTTCAGAGATTAAAATTTACTGTATCTAATATCTTTCAGACAATTATCAAATCATTAATTCCAAAGAGGTGTTTGACCTGAACTTAGTTCTACTGCATGCATTAGGATTCATTCATTATAAACTAATTGAGGAACAATTAATTGGTATTTGAAGGTATTAAATTTTTGCTGTTGTTTAAATTCAGCTGTTTTGTTCTATAACATAATACATAAGAGGCAAAGATTATTGCTTTTTAATGTTTTCTACAAATAAATTACAAAATTAATTGCTGGCTGCACTGTAAATAAGAAGATGTCAATTACAAACCTTTTTTTTTGGAGGGTTATAAATCAGTTATACAAGTTCTCCCCAAACACAATAAATAAATTAATTAGCAGGCATTGTCTTAGCAGACAAGCATGTTTATTTGCATCTTTAATGATCTCAGGAGTCTTAATCATTTAGTATTTCTATGTGCCTTCAGTTCCTTGAAGGATGGACTCAGAAAAGTGCAAAGTTATTATCTTTCATTCACTCATTTTAACTATATGTGCCACAAGGCTGTTTTAGCCAGTTGTGTGTGCTAGATCCCACAGTGTATCTATTAGCAAATGTCTCATGGAAATCATTAAAGAATCATTTGAGAGCAGGTGATCATTTAATTTGAGTAGCAGAAAAGGTGAAAGCATCCCTTTAAGGAGGAAGATGAGCCACTGGTTCTTGGAGGACATAAAAACTGAAAGAAAGGATTTCTGTTATACACACCATAAACTTGAGAAACCTGGTTAAAAACATATTCACGTAAAGACAAATATCTCTCTTTATAGATACCTGAGAGATAAATATAAACACACCCAGATGGAAACAAGAGACACATATAAACAGGGCCCATCATTTACCAGTCATTTTGAATCATTGGATGAAAGCACTTAAGGATATGCCAGATCATATCATAACTGAGCTGCTAAATGGGGCTGTTAGTCCCTTTTTCCTCTCCTCTGCCTCTATCTGTGTTCCTAGGCTGACTGTTAGCCTTGGGCTGAGCTTGACATGCTCATTCTTGAAGTGCTATAGGCTGGTTCAGGGAGCTCAAGACAGGAAGCAGTTTGTTTTTGCAGGGGAAAATTCATTTTCTGCAGGTTTAGGTACCTGAACCATCCCACAGTGGGTCCAGGCAAGTACTGGAGCCATCAGATGTACAGGAGTGGTGTGAAAGGAGAGCAGCTTAGTTCTAAAATCAGATTTTAGCATGGATTGGGAGTAGTCCCTCTGCATTTGGTATGGGGGCCAGGCCTTCTAAAAAGTAGGGTGGTCTCACACTGGGTGCAGGTCCCCTTCTTCACTGACTACAGAGAAAGAATAAGGTGAAAACACTTCTTTAACACTTAATGCCTAAGTTAGATCATTCTAATTGAGGATAAACAAAATCTTGATTAAATTAAGAGTGTGTATTTTCATGGGGCTTTTAGGATTTAAGTTAAAGAGGTATATGGACATTTCTTTTGGGTTTTAAAGCAAAAAAAAAAAATGTTCAACAAGTTTTCTTTAAAAGCTATTTAAACATCTGAATAAAAGGAAGATGTATTGTTATTTAGAGCTCCTTGGAAAATCTCCAAGCTTTAATTGCACTTCACTTTCATTTCAGCAAGAATGAATCTGAATGAAAGTGTCTCTGTCCTGTGGTGCTCTTTCATTCCCCATCTTAGTTGCTGCAAAAATAATGCTCTGCTGAAGCCAAGCTCAGCCAGGGCTGTGGATTTAGACATCTCTTTTGGCTCCTGGCAGATTTTCTCTTGTTTTGAGACTAAATTAAAAGCACGTTTGAAAGTGGCAATGTCGATTTTCCTAATTATCTGAAACGTGGTGACTATAAATACCACACTACCTATTAAACAAATATGTTCAGTAAGTGATATGCAGACAAATTGACTTTTTACAGAGAATCCAGTGGTTTTCTCTGAGATTTTCAGGCCAGATGATGTGTGCACACTGGGTGCAACAAGGTTTCTGGGTATGTTGGACTTAGGTTTGTGTACATGCACAGAAAACTGACCTTGTTTCCTGGGAACTCGCTGAACATCTGGAGTGTCTGTGCCTTGGTTTCTTCTCTGATACCCCAAATGCCACGAGAGTCAAAGAAAAAAATGAGCTGAAAGACAAGACAGCTCTGGAGAAACCCAGGTCTGGTTATCTTTTATGTGGGTAAGGAGAGGAGGACTCTTTCTCCATCCCATGTCTAAGCACACTGGCTGAGATCTGTGGCAGTGCACTTTAAACTCAGCCATCAGCTTTCCCAAGGAAACTTCTCCTTAATTACACACACCAGTGTGCTGAGCTGTACATGTATTTTCATACAGTATCAGGAATTCCTCATCAGCTGAGTGAGGATATTATGAGCCAGGTGGTTTAGTACCTGTAGGCCACTCAAACTTTAGCTTACATTTAAACAGACATTAGGAACTGTGGGAATGACTCTGGAGTCAGAGTCCATGTACTTTGTTACACTGGATCCTAAGTGTATGTAAAAATTGCAAAGCAGGAGAAAATTGGGTGTATCTGTAGCTGTCATTTTAACTCATATAAAGAAATCAAAGAAGGGTTTATAAAGAATGAGATTCTATTTTCTGAAATTAGTCTCTAATCCCAGTTATACTGCATTTGAATTTCACACACTTAAAGCATTTTGAAGTTTTAAAATCAAATACAGAAACTTATAAAAAATCCATAATGGAAACTGGTTTTGATTTCTCAAAAGCATAATCTTTTCTATATCAGTGATAAAATCATAATGTATTCTATATGCCTGCATTTAAAAGGGAGTAGTATAAAAAGTTATTGTTAAAGTTATAGGTAGGACACATTTGTACTGATAGTGGCCAGTCAACCAAATAGAAATGGGTCAGTTCTTGTATTTATTTTCTTCTGTTCTGTCAAAGTCCAGTGACAAATCTTACATATTTTTGGTGTTGGTGTGAGGTTGTACACCTACATGTTTCACATGTCTGGAAAAGGAATCTAGGGAATATTTCCCATTCCTTTTCAGGGAATGTTAATGCATGCAGTTAGGAAGAAAACTGGGAATTTCCTTGGGACTTCTCTTCAGAGAGGAAGGAGCAATCTCTGTTCCCTGACCTCTAATGATCTGAATTTGTACAGTGCTGCCTGTCTCAGCTGTTGGTGATGGATGTTTTTGAGCATCTGGACTTAATCTGCTCATAGAAGTTTTTTGTGTGTTTTCATTGTGAGGAAGATGGATTCTGCACCATTGACAAGCTGTGGGACTTGAGATTGTCATTTTGGCAATTTTTAGCTTCTATTTTTAATAGTATTGTTCAAGGTATTCTCACACATGTGAGGAAGTGTTGATGCTATTGGACCTTAAATACTGTGTACAGTTTCCTGCTAACCTTCCCAGGAAAATTGTATCTGGAATAAAGAGTGGCTGCAGGGATTTGGAAGCATGACCTATGAAAGCAAGCTGAAAGATTCTTTGCACTGGCAAAACAAAAGCTGAAAGGGCTTAAACTGCTCTCCCTGACAGCCATGAGGGTTGAACCTGAGGCTTCTCATGAAATTCAATATACATATCTTTGCATTGAGATGCTGCAAGCCTACAAACCAGATTTGGTCTATGAAACTCTTGATTTTGCAATTTGCTCATTACAGATTGAACAAAAAAGTCTCTAAGATGCATTTACACTGCCAAATATTTCACAGAGATATTAGTCTGTTCTTGAATTAAGAAGTTTCTTCCATATGCCTCACAAAGTTTAAATCTAAATACATAAACTGTCAATGTATATAGATTAAACAGATATATTTTGATTTTCATTATGTAGTTGTTTTTCTAGGATTTTTTCCTAATTCTGCTTGCTTCAAAACTAGTGCTCTCATTCTTGATTTAGTATTCCTAAACTTGATCACTGTTAAAACCTATTTATAAGTGAGATGGATTTGCTGAAGTTTTAAATAAAAGCTATTTTTTAACTCACGTAACACTTAATGTTTTTGTCATCTGTAAATGAAGTAAACTCATCTTTTTTGCAAAATCTAAATGCAAGGCTACAAAGCTGTATATGACAATTCTTTTATAAGCTGTGAATGCATTGTTCAGTTCATCTACATGCAGAGCTGGTACTGGTAGTGGTATTCAAGAAGCATATGCGTGGGCTAATTGGATTTTCCATTTTACATTACTTCTTTGTTGAATATGTGCAGGCTTAAAAGATTCAGGGTAATAAAACCAGCATAATGCTACATGTATATGATTACCTCTGTCTTGTCAATGACTTAATCTCAGAGTTAATGTCATTTATTTTTCAGATGTGAGAATGAGTCATCGTCTATCAAAATATTAAACTGATTCTCACGCTACAATATTGATTGTCAGAAATGAAAGTGTCCTTAAGTTGTATTTGTTGAGTTTGAAAATTAATGCAACAAGATCTAGTTGTGGGTAGTATATGGCTTTTTCTCCCATGACATATTGTTGGAACAACAGGATGGGTGATGGTATCTAGGGAGTGTTTTTAAAGTTGTTTTTTTTTGCTAAACCCCTTCATAGGAGAACATTAACAATAGTTTGAATTTGGGATTCTCTTGTGAGACCACTGATTCACCTTATTTCTCTCTCTCAATGACATGTAGCTAAGATGCACGACATATGGGAAAAAACCCACTAAATGTAAAAAAGAAAAACTGACCATGAGAATGAAGGAAGACTGGGAAATTTAGGCACTTATTATTATTGAATATATTCACCGTAATAAAAATTCCGTAAGCAGGGCTTGGACATCAGAATTTAGTGGAAAACTTTGAAACTGCTTCCCTCCTTTTCAGTACTCCCCATTTGGAAGGCAGTGGAAGGATAAGTAGTGGATAAAGCATAACAAAATCTTATCCAGTAGTGAAAAATGGATGGAAAAGTGTCAGTATGAGACCAGAGGCATTTACTCTGGGTAGAAACAACAATAGGACAAAGAAGCTGAATTTTCCCTTACATCCTTTGGAGTCTGGGAACAGGCTTGCAGGATTTTCTGCATTTCTTCTGTACCTTGTCTCCCTATTTTCTTTTTATTTTTGAAGGGGAGTTGTTTACTAGTGGTATAATCATAGCTTTGTTTTATTGTGGTAAGGCTGTCAAGTAACACACCAGCAAAAGTCCAGAAAAATCCCCAAAAGGCCACCCCGAGCATTCATGCAAGTAATCAACAGTGATAAATTTAGCATGGAACATTTGGTGGTGTAAGCTGCAGATTGAGAACAATGGATTTCTCCAGCTATGATAGTAGGAACTAGCTGCCCCCCATCCACTAATTATCTATGGAAATGAGGGTTGGGACTTGCTAGCAGGATTAATTTCTTGGCAACTGCTGAAAATTATAGTGATTTTGAGAAAGTAGCAATCAAAGAAGATGTCTGTACATGTTTGTTTGCCAAAAATAGCACAGCTAATACTTGGCTGTGTTTTAAAGTCTTGAGCAAAATGTATCCTCCCATTTCAGTACTGCCTGAATGCTGAACAAGCAGCATGAGCACTATGGCATCCTGAGGTAGTAAAAGCATTCAGGAGACATTTGAAGATGTCAAAGCATCTGTTTTCCCCACTAATTTTGTGCACTTGTGTATAGACAGAGGCCGTGACATGGAGGTGGCTTCTGTCTCTGCAGCTGTGATGGTCTTCCACTGTTCCCTGGAGATGTGCTGGAAAGGGGAACGGAGCCAAGGGGAACTGAACATTAAAAATATTGCAGAGATTTGCTTTCCAGGACAGGTTTTCTATGACAGATGATAAAGTGGGCCCATTTTTTGTTCTTATATGTGATAGAATTTTGTTAAGATTATGGAAAGGTTGGTGATGGTATTAATGGTCTCATGGATTCTAAATTTCACTCTATAATTTTAAGCAAGGGCTTAGTCATTCCACTCACTGTCTAGAACATACAATTTCTCCAGAAGATATCCAGCTTTACTAATTCAGGAAAAGAAAGATATTGGAAACAGAGTGAGAGTTGTTCATAAGCCTGCTTCTCTGTGGAGGCTGCAGACTATAGGTCACTCCTCTCAGCTGGCAATTTCCAGGTTTTTCTCCTGCAGGTTTATCATTGCACAATTAGTCTAGCTGCTTTTAGGGAAGATTTGTGCAAAGCATACTCAGTCTTTTGTTTTATAGATAGTTGTTATTACAAACTGAAATAGCCTCAGGTACTTAGTAAAAGTATATTTTAAAAAACAATGAAACTTGGAAAAGACACAACTGCAAATATTCATAGCTCCCTTAGCGATGGTCTTGAAAAAATTTCAACAGTATATCTTTGTATTACACTGTACATCCTTTGAGTCAGACATCTCCATCACATACAGACCCCAGTATATTAGACAGCACACTGAATTCTGCATTAACGACTTTAAAATAGTCCTCACAACTCATGATATTGCTCGAGCTGTGGGAACAGTTTTCTGTGAGGCTTACTGCCAAATCTTTCACTTTTGTTATTCTGGTATGAAACTGTGGCAATTTAGCACAAGCCTGTACTAAAAGCTCACATTTTATATACTCACAAAGTGCAAAAATCAATGCATGAGCAGGCAGAGAAATACTAAAATGCCTGTAATCTGAAAGCAGGACTACCTGCAATCCTGTTTCATCAGTCTGCCTAAGTACCTGAAGTCAGGAAGCTTATCTGATCCATCCAGACTTCTTGATGATGAAAATCTCCCAAAAACAAAGGATTTCTGAGACTTTGTCGTTTCAGTCTTTCAGAAAATACGAGACGCGCTCGTGTGTCTTTCATATTTCATCTTCTGCTGTCTGCAGACAAATCAGAAAATGAGAACACTGCACAACTCCTAAAAAAAAAAAAGTAACCTTTTAAAAGAATCCTTAACATTTTGGCTGGTGTCTAATGACAAAAATGAGGTAGTCCTGTTCTTGCTTTTGACACAGCTGATTGACCCCTGCTGAGAGTGCATGTTCACACTTGCTTGCTTGATTAAGTAAGACATGAAAACCGTTCAGGGACCAAATTCCAGCCAGGTGTATTTCTACCCAGATTGAGGGGATTTTCTTTTTCAGTTAAAAATTAAGTGACCTTTCTGATTCCACTTTACAAATGTTTTGTAATGAAAACAGGATTGGTGTGAAACTTCATTATTATAGTGAAGCATTTCATACTGTGACAACCCAGCTCCTTTCAGAATAAATGCAAAACATTGTCCAAATTGAACGGCAAAAATTCCTATTCCTGAAGGGGCTTCAGCCCTGAAATTCTCAGCTGTAGGGTATTTCCTGATCTGCCTACCTCCCTATTGGTTCTTTGCTTGTCAATACAGGTGTTTTGTCAACCTGTCACTTCACCAAGAGCTATTCAGTCTTTCACGTTCCAACTTCATATATATACTGTAGTGCTTAAAAAAACATTTTTCAAAACATGTGCACCAGTGAATCAACAGAGGTAATGATGATCACACTCAAAATGTCCTCCACTTACATGGGAATTACTGGTTCTGACTGCTGACCATGGCAAAGGGGTCTTTGAAATGTCTGTTCTCTCACAAAACGTCCTGGATTGCAGCAGCAGAGAGAAGCATGAGCACATGGTATGTTCCTCTGTTCTCCTTCTATCTCCCATCATGAGAACAAGTCCTAACTAACTTCTTGTTCCTTTTCATGAGCATCTAAGACTATGAAAGATTACTAAAAGTGATCCATGGCTCAGTTAACAGATTGTTAGCTAGAACAGTCTCCTCTATCTGAAACTCAGCTTCAAACAGAGAAAAAAGTTCCCAAATTTAATTTTCTCTTGTATTGCCATTTGTGTGTCCCTGCATGGTTTCAATGCTAAAAACTTAAAAATATCAACAGCTTGATGATATTAAAATGAAAGAATAGTTTGCAAAAAGCAAGTTAAGACAGTGTCTTGTTACTATTTTTACTTTTCAGAGAAAGGTTCAAGCTAGATCATAAAGTGCCAGAACATTTACAAAAAGTGTGTCATCACATTGTGTCCTAAAATAAAGCAGCATGCACTTAATGCCTCCTGACAGAAGTGTGTCCTGCAAATTTCCCAGGCTAGATTTATACATGTACCTTTAAGCCAAAGAAGCACTTGAGCTTCTATTTGCTGATCAAAACCAGGGCAGAGCTCTGTTTTCAGTTCAGCCACCTCTAATCAGTGGAAGTTTAAAGGGCTTTTGAAAGACTGAACAAAGCACATGTGGCTAAGACGAAGTGCTTGTCAACTCCAGGGAGTAATCCAACGTTGCCAGCCAGAGTCAATCTGTTCCTTGCATGAACAGACACAGCCCCAAGCAAAGGCCACTCAATTTACTGAGGAGTGTGGAGTCAGCTCTGACCAGTCAGGGAAACGTGATCCTTTGTGTCTGAGGGACCTGCTAGGAAGAACCTGTGTGTGCCATGGGCATATTTAGTGCTCCAGATGGCAGAGTTTCCCATGGCATGGTGGGCTGCAAGCCCTTCACATTCATCCTGTCACCTGTTGCTGGGTTATACATCTCCTGCAGTAATGTTTGCTTCAGCCAGGAAAAGGGACTTTCTAAATGATAATGAAGAAAGCATGAATTATTATTTCCTATGCTTAATTACATATAAATATACTGTTACCAAGAACAGATTGCAGACACATAAACTGCAGTGGTCAGACTTTCCAGAGCCTGTGTTACTGTCCAGCTTTAAATCTGCATCCTTCCTGCTCAGGTATATGCATTTTTATTTGCTGCTGTATTTTTACCACTGGACCCCAGCCACTCTCAGTGCAGTGACTGTAATTAGATGTTCAGGGCTTTCTTCTGTCCTTGTGGCTGACCATGTCTTCAGACCCTGCTCTGGAGATAAAAGTAAGAATTCTTCTATGGGCTTTTCTATGATGCAAATCAACTGGAAAAAAAATCAGACCAAATGATTAAAGTTTGGCAGAGTGAAATGATATTTGAAAATGTGGTGTTAAAATGTGAAACACCAGGACATAACAATAGAAGGCACTACCATTCCCACCTGTGCTAAAATTATGACTTTGAAATCTTTTTAAAATTATTTCAGCTCTAGCTGATTCCAGTTTTGCCCATTCCAGAATAGGTCAGCAGGGGTAACAGAACAGCAGCAGTGTTAAGGATTGCAAGATTGTTAAAGCCTAAGGACAATTCACATACACAGGAAGACATCTACCAACTAATTTCTAGAGCACCTGATGTGATAAAAATGCATGTTTTCAAATGAATTATGAGTGGGAAAGCAGATGTAAAACAGAAGCAGTTGTTACACCTTGAAGAAGAGTTAGGCAGATCTATCCTTTGCTGTGAGTGCTTGTGCAGTGCCATCAAAATACAAAATTATCTGCTGTGACTGTTGTAGACATCATCAGTAGTATGTAGAGATATGTAAAATGCCAGCCATGAAGAAAAAAATGTGTATTTCCTGCAATGGTACATAAATAAATGGGGAGCTTTAGTGCCTGTCTGTGCCTATCCAGATGAGGAAGTTAATCCCTCCAGTCCAGGGAGGCTGCAGTTTAAAAGTGAGCCTTCCAAAGTCTTGCTGTTAATAGCAAAGCTTAGACAGAGCACTTTGTTCTCCCTCCCTTCTGTCTGTAGTAATTCACCTCCAGAGCAATATTATAGATCAGTCACTCTGAATCAATAATATTTGCATGCATTTATGTGTAGTTCATGCTAAGGAGAGTAAGCCAGAGCTAATTAAGGTAAAACATCATTTGTACCCTTGGCAGCTCCCTGTTAACTTTGAACAGTCCAGTACATAAAAGCAGAAGGATCAAAAGATCTAGAACTGAAATAGTGAGGACAGCTGATTTTTAAATGGGAAGACTGTAAAAGTCAAGTGCCTCATGAAAGCATCTGGATTTCTACAAAGCTAAATGACAGATCTTGCTAATACCCAAAGGCAGGCAATAAATTACCCACAATCAGATGATAGTTCTCAGATTTCTTTAACAATATCTGAACACCTCCCATGTATTTAAAAGTCAAAATGATTCTTTTTCAGAACAGTAGGAGGAACAGCTTAATGGATATCTATTATTTATTTGATCACAAGTGAGAGCAAAGATCAGCCTCTATGCTAATCAGGATTTCCTAGTCTGGAGCTAGATAATTTTTCAGATCAGCTTGATTTATTTTATTTCAGATCCTCACACCGGGATACCAGATACCAACACCAAGCTGCAGCTTTATTTTGTTTCCCTGTATAAAAAGTGGCAGAACCAACAGTGCTTTGAGCAAGGGCATCTCATTAATGGAGTAAAATGCATATGCAATTATATAGGTTCTAGATTTGGGGGAAGGGGATGTACCTTCATTGTGCCTGCATTTATATGTGGTACACTTACCTGTAGAGAGCCTCTCCTTACCACTTCCAGATATTTAGAACCTATTTGTATGTAAACTATTTAACCCTTCTGAACCTCATTTAAATTTGCTGTCGCTCTCTAGAGAGCTCACAGCTTTATCTCTGTACTTCAGACCTATCTCGTTCTGCTCAAAATAAAATTTGTCTGTCTTCCAAGCCTTGTTGTTGTCTGACCATCAGCTTGAACTGAACAGGGCTAAGCCAGAGCTGTTAATTTTTCTCTCTGAGCTACCTCCCTGTCATGTCCTCCAATGCTGCAATCCTGCTTGTTACTTAGGCCAGTAACTGGAACGTCATTCTTGTCCTGTAATGTTTTCTGATCCTCACAGTCACATTATATCCTGCAAAGTTGGTTTGGGTCTTTTTAAAAAAATCTTAGATCCTGGGCACACAGCTGAAATATTTATCCAGAAACTGTTCATCTCCCATCTTGATTACTGCAACATCCTTTTTACTGGCACTGCAAATGCACTTTGTTCTGTCCACATTCACTTAGAACATTGCTCCCAAGACTATTTTACTAGCTTGTTGTTTTAACCATATCCTTGCAGGACAAATGCAGGAGTGGGGTTTAATTTGGGTGACACAGATTTTGCTTATGTCTCATTTACACCAAATAAATGAAGGTACCCACTTTACTTAGCTCTACTTGACTTGCTTCCTTCTCCTAAAACACCCAGGATACTTTGGATTCTCTTCCTGCACCTATTTCTGCTTTCTAGAAGCTGGCTTGTGGTGGTTGAGCCCTTGTACTCCTTAAAGGAGAAACCAATGTGCTTTTCTATGTTCTTCTTATACATGAGCAGCACTGTCAGAGGGATTTCACAGAGCTGCTTCCCTGTTCTGCTTGGATTCCCAGATCACCATCATCTGAACAAAAATAGATGTTGTTCATGTATGGTGCTGCCACTGATCAAACTGACAAATGTTACTTCCTGAGCTTCTCTGCTCTGCCTGAGAGCATCTTGGCTCTTCCCTTAAACACAGATTGTGTGCTCCCTGGGGCAAGGGCTGTGTCTGAGACATGATTAATGGCACAGAGCACCCACTGGTGTCTACTGACTGTAACCAAAAAAACCACAATGTGCTTGTATATATGTTCCTATTTGGTGTCCTGTGACCTTCACTCATGTTTCTAGAATAACGCTTCAGCAGTTTCACAGGAAAAATTAATAATTTTCAACATATATGCTTAGAGGAATGTGCTTACAATTCATGGATACAGTAGCCATAAATAATAAGGTGTGTGTATGGACAGGTGGAGACAATATTTAGAAAGAGAAGAAAACCTATTTCTATTAGGATATATAAGAGTTCTCTAAACACCTTTATGATTTTCAATATCAAATACAGTGATAGCAATTATTATGAATCTCAAGAAAACATTTTTTCATTACGAAGAAGAGAGAAGAGAGACAGAAAACTTAGATCTCTTGCCAGTATTCACTACAATCTTCAACTAATCGGATCTGGGGAAAAATCCAAAATTAATACTGTCAAACTGAGCAACAGATGTTGAATGAGAATCAGGCACTGCAAGAAAATTGATGTGCCAATGAAAATTAGACAGACAGGAAATTCTTACTAAATAAAACCCAGCAGGTTATAGAGGCTCAAAAAAGAAAAAGGTAATTTTAGATCATCTACCCAGTTCATCTTTGTGTAAGCATATTAATAGTGTTTTTCTCTTTTTTTTTTCACTTGTTATACACATATTTGTGTAGTAAAAAGAAATGCGTATGCTGTTTTACATTTCTGCAAAACACCTTTTCTCTGTTCACTCAAGACAGATTGGCTTCATATTACTTGCAAGACTTTCTAGGTTGTGTTCCAACTTGTCAGCCCTTACTTCTCTTCAGCAGCCATTGTTTGCCTTTGTATCTGGGTGCAGACAAAGAGGCTTCAGTTGATTGTTTGCAAGAATATGAAATAAATTTACATTCTTCAGAGTAATGGGTTTCCATTTCCAGAGGCTAAGCCAAGCTGAATTTAGAAGCAGACTTGTTTGCAGGGTGGCTACAGCAGCATCCGTCTGTAAGTGGTTATGCACAGCATAGACACTTTTAGGGTATAGACTTTGTTATCCCTACATTGCTCAGACAAGAGCCCAAATATTGGAAGGTTGTCTGCAGATTTGGAGATTCTTTTGCCAGCTGCAGCTGCCAGGCCTCTCATTTTAGTCAGTAAAACAGATGTGATTAGGTCAAACATTTTTGAGCCAAAAGCTTGACAAACATAATAATTTGAAAAGCAAAAAAAGACTAATCTTCTGTGTCTTCTAACTCATCTCGTGTTTTCTCTCAGATAGCAGCTGCTGCTTTAAGTTGCACACAGCATTATTATTTTTGTTTCCCCGGTTTGACTCATTTCTTTTGGAAAGAGATCTCTTAGCTTTTTATTTTGGCAAGCAGAATTCTGGCCTGACTGTGGATTTTTCTCCCACTCTCACTCACTCACACATGCTTTCCTTCCTTTGCTGCTTTTCCAGCTCTTTAGCTGTTCCTCCCTCTGCTGTACTTGCAACAAGCACGGGGGGTTCATGCATTAGCATTAGGAGATGCCTACAGACTGACTGTGTCCTGGTACCTATGTGCTGCCTCTCTTAACACTTCAACAAATAAAAACAAGTTAAGAGATTATTTTATTTTCAGGGATGTGAAAACTAAATGAAAAAAAATAAATATCACAGCTTTGGGGTGTGTGTGTGCATGTGTGTGTTAGAACTGGAAAACTGGAACTGTGATGAACTGGAGCAGTTGCTGGCTTTGGACTGGAGAAATGCCTTTGCTGTGTGTGAGCCAAGCCCCTTACCAGATGGCAACTCTTCAGCTGGCATGGATTAGGATAGGTAAGCAGCATTGTGCAGACTATTAAGTTTCTGAGCTTTCCTGTCCCTGTTTAACTGATCTCTTGTTTTCTTGGGATCTCTATGAGTATGTGTTGTGCTGGTGCAGGTTGTGGAATGCCTTGACAGAGATGGAGACAGGAATCCACACAGAACTAGGTACAGAACAATGGAAGATTTCCATTGGTGAGACAGGAGTAGGGATTGTGCCTCTGCACCAGTATTTGCTTATCAGGGCAAGGGAACAGGGTGCTTTTCTTGTCCTAAGTCCTTTACATAGGCATTGTGCCAATAGCATCCTACTGTCTCTATTATCTGATAATCATCTGCAAGTTTCCCTTCAATGCCAGAAATCAATCCCCTGGAGATTCAGCCATTCTCTTCTTCCCAGGTCCATCACTTCATTTTGTGGAATTCAGAACAACAATTAGACCAAGCTTAACATGAAAAGAAAATAAAAATTACTAAAGAGAAGCTAAACCCTGGGTTTGGAGTAAAGGACATCATAGGAGTAAGGAACAAGTGAAAACCAAGTCCACTAGGGTTCCAGGAAATGTTCACCAGAGATCTTCTCAGTTCTTGTCCATCCCTCTGTCTTTGGGTTGCAGCAAAAGCAAACATAGCAGGTTTTATTAAAAAGGTGATACAACTCAATGGGTCTCATTAAAAAAAAGCAAACAAAAAATATACCCTAGGAATTGTAGTTTGATTTTTATAAAGTGGAGTCCCTTTAAGTTCTACTAATGCTTATGTGTTGTGAAATTTTAGGCTCAGATCTGAGTTTTCCATTTTGATGAGCCTGGAACAGCAAGGGAAGGAGATGGATGTAAAAATGAAGAATCTGGGAGCAGCTGTAGGTACCCAAATGGTAATGCAGACCAAAGTGGCTCATCCTGAAGACTCTTTGCTAGACCATTGGACTCTGAAGTTGCTGTCAGGCTTGGAGAGTGGCAGGTTGAGTGGATGGTATTAATACTTTTTTCTCTTCTTTGTTACAGGGTGTTTTCTTGAATTGATTATAACCTGGTGGAGCTGCTGGGTAAGTTGATGAATTTAGTGGGGCAGGGGGAGGCACAGTTTTTACAGTACAGTACAAAAGAAACAATTTTTATGTATCCAATTTCAGATATGAAAACAGATCTGATTTTCCTAGGCTGAGATTCGGGGCACTGAATGCAGAACAGAGCTGACTGGAAAAGCATATATTTTGCTTCAAGTGTTGCTCTGTGCTAAGGATGTACTTAACTCTCTTCCCAAACTGGTACTTCTCAGGTTTTATTAGCACTCTTAGCACCCTAAATAAGATTGGAGTCAAGAAAGGAAGGAAAATTTCTTTGACGAATATGTCAGCTAAATGTCTTTCTTTTTCCCTGAAGAAGGTTGTAATGTGGTTTTTTTATCCAATCTGCAGAAGAACTGAAGTGATACATGAGCACTTAGCAATAAACATTTTTAATGGAGACCCCTATCCCCAGCTTAATTTCTGCCCTCAGTCATATTCCATTAATCAATATTAGTGATGTTCCTAGTGGTTCCACTGCACCCTATGAACAATTCTGGTGCTTGGAATTAAACAAATGTACCTTGGGTGCATTTTGATACTCAGATTTAATAACATGGGTTCCAATATTGATTTTAATGGGAAATGGTTTGCATATGAGTGTGCACATCTGTGTTTTTCTGTGTTCCAATTTCCCCTGCATGCAATAGTCCTGCTCCAGTCTAGCACTTCTGGCTGTTATAGTGCTGAAAGATCATCAGAAATGGTGCAAACCATGGCAATAGTGATTAGAGGGAAGTGATTAACTGCCTAATATGATCTTGCTTCCCAGCAAAAGATGTACAAGTTCCCCATATCTCACATTCAGTGTTACTCACACACAAGCAATTTCTACCAAGCATTCTTGGCAGCGTGAATATTCACAAAATTTAGTCTGCAACACTCTCTGTCAAATGATAGTTTGGTTGAGTTCAGGTCTTACATCTGGGCTTCTGAGGCTGATAGTTGTAGTAACTTGCAATTCCTTTTTTGAGTCAAATGCACCCATGGGTAAGTGGGGAAGAGGAACCTTAAACGTGCAAATAAATCTGTGGGCTTAGAATGGGCTTTCTGCTGGTAATATTTAGAATTATTCAAAATTGTGTAGGTAAATTTGATTTCCAGTGAATCGTGCTATTTCACCAGCAGCCAGGAAGAGACAGATCTGCTCTTCTGAGTAATTTCCAGACATTTTTAGCAGGTCTACATAAACCACTAGGATTGCAGGGCAGTTCAGTCCTGGAAAACAGCCTTTGCCACAGGTGTCTTGCTTTCACCTAAACAGAACAAAAGGAATGTACATGGCTCCTAAGTTTTAACTGAGCTTCATCAAAACACAAGTGAAAAGTAATTTCAAAAAGTTTCCTGAAGCTATTTCAGCAGTTCACTTAAGCATGTATTTTAAGAGTTTTTCTCAGACTGTGCTAAATACTACCACAAGCCACAGCACAGAAATGCTTATGGGTATGTGTACTTAGTCACTACTGTGGTTCAATAGAGAGTATGCATTTGACATTCACAGAAAATTCAGCCTGGATATTTCACAGGCTGATGAGTTGCAGTATTTAAGGAAAAGTTAGGGATTCTTGGGTTTAGAGGAAGCCTAATTAAGGAGGAAAATTAAAATGGTTGGTCAATATCAATTTTTAATGGTTCTTAAGTTTCCATACAATAAACACGTGCTTTTTTTTTTTTTTTTTTTCTTTTAATGAGAGCAGATTATTCCTTGGTATGTGGGATCTGCAGGTTCCCACATGTTCTTAAAGTAACTTTTGTTGAACAATGTAGTTTTATTGGGTCACTTTCACACAGTCCTCCAAAGCCCTGTTCACCAATACATACCTTTGAGTGTGTCAGGAAAATACCATTGCCTTTCTTTTCCCCCATGATGACATGAAAGCAGACAAGGAACACTGGACTGAAGCTGGTGATCTTTCACAGGAATATGTCCTTAGACTCTCTGCTTTCTGTGTAGGTTAATAGCAACCCCTTCCTGCAGGTAACAGCCTTTTTACGTAAGGGCATTTTTTTGTTATAAGTAACAAAACCAGACATTCAACAGCTATATCTAGATGAATTACTTCATACTGCTCCTATAAAAAGTGCTTAAATTAAAATATAGCATGAATAACTGTTTGCTTTAATAGCAATACCTTATATTTATTAAACATGTTTCCAGTTACCAAACCTTCCTGTGACTTTTCTCAGCCATAAGCTTTCAGCCAAAAGGACCATAGCCATAATTTATGTATCCTCATCATACAGATAAAGTGTTTGTGTTCAATTTAAAAACTATTTAAGAAATGATTGCACAATGAGGGTGCATAAATTGTTGGAATTTGCAGTATCACAGTACACATACATAAGATTTGTAAAGGGACTCTACTCAATATTAATAAAATTAAAATCTTATTAAATCACAGAAACTCTACTACTATGGATATAGAGTGCTGTCTTAGGCAATATTTACAGATGCACTTTTGTATATTGACTGGGAGAATGGAATTAATACATAGATTTTTGGATAATACAGTGAACAGACTGACTTCCATGGAATCAAATTTTGCCGTTTTGTGTGACACCTTTGGAGCAAGTCATATGCATCCTGGGGCTCCCAGGTAACACTTGATCTGTACTTGTTGCTGTTGTATTGTGGCAGCAGCAGGAGCTGCCACTGAGAGGGATCTGAGCACACTTGTCCATGGTGGAGAAACCAGGGGTCTGCCACCAGTCAGGACACAGCCAGCCTGTGCCCATGGCCGTGGGGCTGGGTACCCAGGGCACTCTGGTGGCTGATCACACTGACACAACAAGTGCTCTAAAATCAACTAAACTCTCCTCCACGACTCCCGTGAGTTGCACAAGGTCTAATGTGTCATTCTGGCAAGTGAATCTAGGCATAGAGAAACATCTTCCAAAATATAGACAATTAAGGACTACAGGTGGTTACCCGGGGATGCTGCAGGGAATGAACCAACAGAGGCTTTCAAAATCATGATGGACAAATGACTTTTAGGCAGGGCAGAAGGGGTGGTCTTTAGATGTGGCCTAGGGACAAGATTAGATCACTCAGAGACTTTTGTTGGTTCTGTTCTGTGAGTTCTGGCCCAAGAAAGACAAGCACCCAGCTTGCACTGAAAGTCCACTTCCCTTTCTTCTTCTTCATTCACAGCCCTGCTAAATCAACTTCTGTCTAGTTGGAGAGATGTGTATTTACATATACACCAAAGGGGCACAAAAGAATTTGGGCCCTCATGTTGCAACACATCTCACAAAAGTTAAGAGAAGGGCAGTGTGAAACTGATCAGGAGACAAGACAAATTAGCGCTGCTGAGCTTGAAACTCGAGTCGGCAGAGCAGATCCAGAGAACAGTGGCTGGTCTGCTGCCAGCAGTAAAACGGGCCCCAGCCGGGGTCACCTTTTCTCCCGGACCCGGAGGCACGCAGGAGAGGTGACCCTCTCCGGGAGCGCTCGGGATCACAGAGCATCTGCTCGCCCTCACGCCATCTGGGCGGGCAGCGCTCCGCGGCCGGAGCCGCACGACAGCGGCTGCCAGCCCTGCCCGCTCCGTCCTTCCCCTGGCACAGCATCCCTGCCCTGCCCGCCGCTGCAGCGAGCCCCTGGGCATTGCGGCACGCCAGGCACGGGCTCACAAGTGCTTCTGTTCCCATTTCAGCTCTTGCTGCACGGAAATCAGAGAAGGGACGACCCGCTCCATCCCGCTGGGTCAGGGGGCGGCCCCGCCGCTCCCGCACAGCCCGGCCGGGCTCCGCTGGCCCTGTGAGGCAGAGCTGCCGCAGGACAGGGCTCCGGACCCTCTTCCCTTGGTCACAGCAGGGAAAAAAAGCTGCAAGATTAATTCTGAGGAGGTGGAACGGCCCTGGCAAGTGGCACAGGTCTGTGACACACTCGAACAACCCACAGAGCTGCCCTTTACCTGCCCATGGTGTGGAGTTCGGTCAGCGCCTCCTGGCTCTGGGTTTGAAGGCTTTGCCCGGTTTGAGGGCAGGCTTTGCCCGGTGTGAAGGAGAGCTTTGCCTGGTTTGAAGGACAGACTTTGCCCAGTTTGAGGACAGGCTTTGAAGGAAAGGTTTTGCCCGATTTGAGGACGGGTTTTGCCCAGTGTGAAGGACAGGTTTGCCCGGTTTGAGGACAGGCTTTGCCCGGTTTCAAGGACAGGCTTTGCTCAGTTTGAAGGACAGGGTTTGCCCAGTGTTAAGGACAGGCTTTGCCCACCATACCACACTAGAGGTGGGAAGGGCACTGCTCACAGCTCCAGGTGGCTCCTGGCATCAGCCTTTTCTCCCCCTCTTTTGGCAGGCTCTCAGAGGCCCCGCCAGGGTAACCTGGTGTCCCCCACAGTGTCAGGAAGGTGGTGACCCTCCTGTCAGGTGGGAAAGGATGAATTAAAACTGCCTGCTGTAGCAGTGGGTCACTGGGAAGGAAGATTTGGGCCATGGACACAGTGTTAAAGCCCAGGATTTGGGGGGCAGAGTTTTGGTGAAACAAGGACCACCCAAACCTTCAGCAAAAGAATTCTTTGCTGCTGGTGGTCATCATTTTGCTTGCCACCATTGACAAAATACTTTGGAACAGGATGTGTTTACAGCCTTTCTACCTGCACACTGAGTGTCCTCAGCATTTCATAAGCTCCAACTACCTCTAAATATTTAGGTGCTTACACAAAGCCTTTGACTTCTAGAAATGAGCTTCTGCTACTATTGGCACTGTCTGCTGAAGCAGAACAGGAAAACCCAAAGTCTGCAAAGGTAAATTTCAAGTTATTAATTTACTGGTTATGTTTCTCAGAATGAAGAGAAAGTATGAACTACAATTATTTCATTTTTTTGTATCTGTACCCTTGGCAATTGCTGATGCATCTCTCCCAGTGAGACCAGGCTGGGATCTTTCAGGATTTAATGCAGATTAAATGACCATAATTCTCAGAGTGGTGTTATTATCTAGAATGTATTCTTTGTGTTACATACCTTTTTGATTATCCTAGCAAGTCCTTCTTTTATTTAGTATGAACTATTTCTTCTTGCTGTAATTGGCAACGATGACTACCTTGTACCTACTCTATATGTGGGTTTTGTCTCCTCTCTCTTATTTCTTGATGCCAAGGAGACTAACATGTGCCATGTTTGTTAATATTTTTTTTATAAATCTCTTTTTCTTTTCAATCCTACTCTATGCAATTCCTATGACTGTTATGCCTCCTCTGTAGGTTTCTTGGTAACAAAATCAAAGTAATCGTTTTTCTTGATGAATAGTAAATTCACAGATAGTTGAATATTGAGGAGATCAAATTCTTACCAGTTTTGGATTAAATTCAGAGAATAGTTTAAGCCAGCAACTGATTAGCATATGGAAAAGCTGAAATGTTTTAAAAGTATTTGGGCATTTTAATGTTGGGGTTTAGTTGAAAAATGAGTGCAGCTCAAGGTTTAAACAAAGCCTTTAATCACTGCAAAATATTAGGGCTAACGGAACACTTCATAAGGACTGCAAACAGCTCTTCCACCCACCCCAAAATGAAGGATCAGCAGGAGTGGACACCATACATCACAGCAAACCAGAAAATCTGCCGTGCTTGTCATTGCTGTTTGCCAGGTGGTGTGGCTGGGGAGAGGCTCGCCCCTCAGCCCCTCTCAGTGTCTGATAGATTGTGTAAGTCTGTAAATACTGGGTTGCAAAAGATACCATTTCTCGTCAGTGGTTTTGAATGTCTGAAGGCATTTACACTGGAGAAAAATCAGGACAAAATGCAACTAAATCTGCTAATTTGGTTGGTGTTTTAGTCTTTTTCTCCAGGTAAAGATCCTTAGTGGTGTAATGTGGCTGCAACTCATTAGAGCCCAGCTACACAACTATTATGTTAAAGTATATTGAAGTCAGTGGAGTGATGCAGCTATGCTCTGGCAGAGGATCTGCTCTGCTTTTTGCCATCATTTGCTCTGCTGAGCTGAGTAAACATGGCAATTTCTTGGATTGTCAGTAAGAAGGTCACTTTTACTCCTGAGTTCCTCCTCATCCACTCTAATTCAATCATTCAGTTCCAACTTTCAAACTTTTTCTCTATAGATTTGGCTCTATAACCAGTGAAGGGGGGAAAAAAGGTCACCAGTACATGTAAAATATACATGTGCCCATGGCAAGCAGAGGAGCTTCTGGTTTTGTTGCCAATACCAAAGAAAGCATGCTGCTGCCTTTGACTTCCTAGCTCAGACACCTGTGCTCCACATGCAGTCCAATAAACAGCTTCCTTCAGATCAAGACACAGCTTGTAGACAAGACCAAACCTCATGTCTCTGCATGGAGAGCCACACTGCCTCTCCAAAGCCCCTTGTATGAGATTCAGTTGCCTAAATATAGGATTGCAGTGGTGTGTTCTGAGCCTAGGTGGAGGTGCTTGGCCTCCAGCTTCATCCCAGGAATGTGTGGATTTCCCTTGGGTTTTGTGCCCTATCTGCTAGCTACATCCAGATGTTTTGGATACTCTAGGACATTTAAATAACACTCTTGGTTTGAGGGTCCTTTTGGCCTTGAATATTAAGTCTTAATGTTCTGCAGGTTTTGGGGCAATATCCCCTCAGCTGTCTGTAATAGTCCTGTGATTTCACAAGTGCTTACAATCATTTGTGCCCCTGACTTCAAAGCCCATGTGCTCTGCAGCCGTCCCACTGCATTTTCACTCACTCCCTTTGCATTCTGTACAGGGACAGAGTCTGCACAGAGCTGCAGGATGCTTGGCAATCTCCATCTGCCCAGTAGAGAGGAGGAGCAGGTAGGTTAATCCCTTTCCTCCACTCCTTATTGAGCAATTAGGCCACTAAATAAGATCTTGTTTACTGATACCCAAGGAGGCTGTGATTTACTGTGTCTTGTAATAAATTTACATTCATAAGGAGATAGCCAGAGGCAAGTCTGGAATTTTAGCAGTGGCTAATTTGCAGCTTCACTCTTGGGATGGGAACAGAATTTTAAAAGTTTCTAGTAATAAAGCAATTTGTTTAAAATCCCTGGTCCAAAAAAAAAAAAAAAAGCTTGCTTTAGAAAACTGTACCAAAAAAAAAAAAAATTCTTCACTATAAGGCCCATCCTTGATGTAATTGGAATCATTTACAGCTTACCCAGAGTGTCTCTGAGTGGGCTGTGCCTTTGGATGGGGTAGAGACAGGCAGCTGGAGTGGTCCAAGGGCTGGAACAATGCTGGTTTCAGTGCTGCTGCTCCTTTTTGATAAGAATTTTGCTTTTTGCTGTGAAATGTTCTATGTTCAGGGCCAGACTGATTTCTACTCATGTGGTGTCCTATAGAGACCTGGTATACCAGGCAGGAACTAATGAATGAGTTATAACTATCTTAGTACTTTTTACAGGTCATAAATAGCAATATTTTGTCATTCCGTTTTTAAAGTTTCATCTTGTCAAGCAGTGCTCTCTAAAATTATCTTGCACGTCTCGTAACAAATGCTGACTATGTCTGCAGTGTTTTAATCCTGCACACTTTCAGCAGAGAACCTCAAATTGATCTGTTGACTGGAAAGTGCATTTAGTGTCCGATTTGAAGCAGCTGCTTATTCAACTCTGGGACAAGAGCAGTAATGACTGAAGGTTGTTATTGGTTGATTGTTACTGAGTGGTTTAAGTGAAATGAGGTTTTGGAGGATCAGTCAATTTTCCTGTGGACTGCTTTTCATGTAGCACTTGGCATCCTTGCTGGCCCCTGCTAGTGCAGTGTTCAATGTACCATGGAAAATCACCCTCCTGGGTCAGGTGTGAGGAGGATTGGCAAGATGGGGGTGGAGAGGGGAGCTGCATTGCTGTTGTTTATATTTTATCTGTTGTTTCTATGCCTAAAGTCCTTTAGCAAAAACCTCAACGCATCACTCACAAAAACTACATTAACATAAGGTATTTACAAACTGAAGGAGCTCTCCTTCCAGAGTTGTTTTAGAAGTGTTATCAATGGTGATATGTAAATAAGGAAGCAACCAGAAGAACAAGAAGCCCAGCTGATTTCAATTTAATTGGAAGTATTACCAAAAAAAATGGGGATGGAGTGTAGTTATTGAGAGGAAAAGGGAAAAAATGGGTAAAAAAATAATGGTAGTTGTAAGCAGCTGCAGCAATACAGGCTAAAGAAAATGGCCTTTATTTTTTCTTTTTTGTTTGGCTCGTTTATTGGTTTTGTAATGAATTACACAGAAGTACAAGAGAGAAAACAACAGCAAAGACCTGCAGTGAAATACTGTGGAGATTTATAATGCTGTGGAAATGCACAAGTGCTCAAATACATTGTCCCATTTTGATTGGAGGTTCATGGCTATAACCTGGCTTATCTCCCCACATCTCACACCAATGAATTTAAGTCTGCAGAGGATAAAAATGACTGTGCATTTTGCTCAAGCACATTTGTAATCCATCTTGTAAAATAAAAAAAAAAAAAGAAGAAACCCCTCTCAGCTATGGGAGTACCCAACAGTCTCGTTAATTTTCAGAAGTCTCCAGTGGGACATCATTTTCTTTTATCTTCTCACAAATGGCCTATAGAATCATATGCATCTTGTGCTGGTTTGGTATTGAGCATGCTATAGTTATATATTATTTAACATTTTGGCCAAGTTTTGGTTTCATGAGCAATTTATCTTCTGCTGTGCATTTCTGCCCTGGTGATTAATGAAGGTTACCAGCCTGTGATTGCAAAGTGCCCCAGGTTCTCTCTCCTACCTAATCCTCTTTAAGTGCATTTTGGTCTAATTTTTTCTATTCCTTCCTTTGAGCTAATAATTTTCCTCACAGGTGCTGAATAATGTCTTCATGCTGCATATTGCTCTGCTAGTGTCCATAGGGAAGCTGCAAAGCTCACTGATGCTGTCTTGCCCTGTATTTATTGTCAGGAATTCTGCTAATGCAAAGTGCCTGGGGTCAAAGGGGCTATGGCTTTTAGTTTATATTTACAGAGATTCTACAGCTTTTCTGATTTATTGACTTTTGTGATCAGTTTGACAAATGAAGACACACTGAAACCATACAAGAAATAATAATTTTTTCAGTCTCATCGTGAACCTTTGCAAGTGTAGGGTGTTGTATAATAGCCTCTTATTCAGCTATTCCCCAGTTTCCACGGGAGAAAATAATTAGTGTTTTAGGACTGACCTCCTTAGGCTCTTATTTAATGGACGATGAAAAGTATATTTGCCTTACTTTCACAGCTCAGATATTTCAAAGGATTAGTCAGAACATAACAGCATCTACAGTGAGTATTTTATAACCTGTGAAGAAGGATCCTGACATAAGGCTCTTTGTTTTTCCAAGTGCAGGTGTGGTTTTTAGCACTTTCTTGGTTGTGGTGTAGGTGGGTTTTTCTCCCCTTTTGATGGAGCTCCCCTGTTACCTCTGTCCCAGTATGTTTGCAGCTGCATAGGGGATTTCCATGGGATTCTTGTGTAAGTTTCTCCCAGAATGAAATATCAAGCTGAGGCTAAACTGTAAAATTAGTGTGTAAGGCAATTCAGCTGGGGCTTGTTGGCTAAATAAATGGTGGGAGAGAACTGTCCAGCTTATATTTCTCTGTAGTGAGCTTCTGCATCTCACTTAAAATGAATGAAACCACACTGATCTGTGCAGACTGAGAACTGGGCCTGTGCTTTAGCTTGGGAGCTTCCCAAGCCTGGGAGAGTGGAGCTGCCTTGTCTGTGTGAATCAGCTCCAGGATCCAGCTGGGTACCCAGAGCTGTCGCTTGGCGCAGTCCTGGGGTGATAGGGGTCCTCCAGTGTGGGAACTGACAGTGGTCAGAACATGGATTCTCAGGCTCCAGGCAGTGCCTTGAAGCCTGAGGGAAAGCCAAGGACAAAAATATCTCAGTCTGGCCTGGGAAATCGTGAGGAGGAATCCAAAACAATCCCTATAAACAATCCGCGTAGATACCTTCCTCCTGACACCTGATGTTATTCCAACTTGTTTACTGGTAGAGCTGTTTACAAAAAGGTGGTGCCCTAAAGGACCAATCCTATTCACTGTACCAAAACACTGTATAGAAAGAACCTGTCTTTCAATAAACTTTGCTATAAGCCCTCTGAAGAAATCAGAGTTCTACATGTCGTTACAGGAGCCGTCCTGAATTGTAACAATACTACAGCACTGACCATGGGCAGTGTAACACTTTCCATCTATGTGCTTTTGTTTTACACTCATTTTTCTACCAACACACACACGTGACACACCCCCACACACTTGTGTGCACATGAGGCATGTGCCTGTTTCATGAGGCAGTAGGAAAATGACTCAGTTGTGGTTTAGAAGTAGGTGGAAATCCATGCATCTACACAAACATCTGTCAGGCAGGTGTGGGAGTTGCAGCCTTTTCGTAAGTAAATTATTACTCTCTCACTTTTTTGAACAGCTTAATAAAAAAAATAAAATCCCATTCCACCGTGTGAGATGATGTTCAGAGCAACACAGAGTTCTAATGGCTGATTTCAATAATAAAGACAACAGGGAACTAAAAGGTGCAGTGCAGGAAGCTGGGAAACACATTCCTTTCCCCAGAGGGTGTACTTAGCTTTGTGCCTTTGATCATTTGAGAAGTATCATTAGAGCACAAAATGCCAGGCACTAGGGAACATTATGGCAATTATAATGTGAGAGTTAAAAAAAAAAAATCAAAAAGAAGTTTGAACATATTTAGGAGTTTACTCCCATGAAGGTCTGATCACGGCTGAAGGATAAAATGCTCTAATGGATAAAATATAGAAGCTCCAGTGGGACTCTTCTTTGGATATTGTTTCCCAAGTTAGCTCTGGTACAGAACAGGTTATATTTACAGGTTCAAGAAATCTAATCTGTGTACACACTTCACCATTACTTGCTATTTGTACTGCAGTAGACCCTGCAAGCCCTTGTTACTCAACCAGATCCCATTGTGCTAAGGATTGTAGAAATACAGAAGAAAAAAAAACATAGGCCATGGGACAAAAAAGGCTCAGAAAATCTTTAGACCATAAGGCTGCAACATAGTAGCTAGCACTTGGAAAATCAAAGTATTTGTCTTCATATCTTGCAAATCACTGTACAAATATTGCTGTAGGCTATTACTGTTATGGAGTATGTTATGGTATTGTTATGGAGTGGGTTTGTGTTCCGGTTTCTTAGTTCTGGAGAACAAAGGAATTTAAATGACAGTGCTTATTCTGAAGAGGTTTTTTAGTGCCTTGGCAGTACAAAACCAGATTTTGCTTCACTGTGACCTCGAAGAAATCATGTTTTCAGACAGAGGAGCTGCTCTAGGTTGGGGCAGCAGGCCAGAGAAGTTAACATTCCTGCAGTGTCCCAGGACTTCAGCTGACAGAAAAGGCCATACCCACTTTCTCCCTCCTGTGGAGGGACACGCCTGTTCTAGCAACCAGGGGTCTGTGTGTTTGTAGGTGTGAAGAGGAACAGGAGTTAGGGATTTTCACACAACTTCAAGCTTTACCTTCAGTGTTCTGAAAACATATTGTATGGTGTTAAGTAGAATGTCTAGGTCGCTGATAGAGAAAAATACAAGACTGATATAAAACAAGACAACTGCAGACTCAGGGGGCCTTGTGCTTTACCTATAAGATGTCTAGAGAAACCTGGCACAAGCACCAAACTAATGCAGCACTCTCCTGTCACCTGTGTTCTCCTTGTCTGTACTGCACACAATCCAATAATAAGCACAGCTTTTAAATATGCCTTTTAGTGCCTTGGCAAAAGCTGCATCGATTGTGCTCACATGCAACATCCTTAACATAAAATACAGCAGAGATAAAATGAGAGAAATAACCCAATTTGCTTCTGCAGATGGTGAGTGGGGAGTGTTAAAGTTCCAATTGGACACATATGGAACAAATCTTGTAACGTAGCAAAAGAAAGTGTTTCAAAGAAACCATCTTATCATCATCATCAACCAAAACAGGCAGCCCACACAGCTTTGGCATCTCAATTTTCTGCTCATTTTCTTTTGTTCATATCAGATGTGTTGACTATTTTCTGTAGTTCGTAGATGTCTCACTGTGATAGGAGCTTGGAGAGCAGCAAGCACAGCCCATTTTCAGAAATTTTCAGAGCTGGAATTGTTTCTCCTTTTACTGGTCCTCTACCCTTTCCCTTTCTTTCTGCAGCCACTCATCATTGTGGAGTTGGTGGCATATATATCTACATAATGTTTATCTTCTGGCTTACTCACTTGACTAAGAAGTCTTCCTGCTGGAGAAACAGCATTTCATAGGGAATGGCTAGAATGTGTTTGAATACTGGTACTGCATTTGCCAGAACTAGTTTCACCTCTTTTCCTTGCCACTTCTAAATGGCAAATATATGTAGTTGGTTGGCATATAAGAACTATTAGAGAAGAGATCATTAGTTATGGAGATCCCACACACATCAGCTCCTGATAAAGAAGCAGGAGGCTGCTGTGTTTTTGCAAAACAAATCTGTCCAAACCTTTACTGTAGTGATAAGTCACTTGATTCTCTTGGCAGTTCTTCTGCCTTCTATGAATGGGATATTATTTCTTTCTTTGCTTTTGGTGGTGGGAACCTATGTGTGCCCTAGTGTCTCTTACTTAATAATGTATTTGTTCCCATTACCCACAGCTTTTGGATTTTTGCCTTTTATGCATGAACAGTCTGAGATCTGCAGCCTCACTTCACACTGAGCTCCTGTATTAGTGTCTAACTTACCATATGTTCCAGTGGGGAATTAATTGCTTCTGTATATTTTTGGGCCTGCTACTGAATGATTTGCCAAAGAGACACTGGAAAGTAGAGGAGCTGTTTCTCCAAGCTCTTGTCTCCTAACTGAAGGACTGGATCACAGTTCACCACTCAGTGTTATAATAAGTCTTAATTCATTAATGTTTTTGAAAGATTTTGTAAACCTCTTAGGAGCAGCACTTTCAGAATACAAAATGCTATTTTATTAATGAACTTCTAAACCCTTTCATACTTTGAATTTATTAAAAAAAAAAAAACCAAAACACAAGTGAGACAGAGAATGTAATAGAAGACAAAGTTGGACATTTGCAATCTCGAGATTTCAATGTAATTAGGGAAAGAAAAGAGATACTGGGAACTCAGAGTCATTCATGTGACAGGGTAACAGTGAAAACAGACTGAGCAAAAATGATAAGGATGCTGCAGTGCTGCCCTGACACAAATCCAGGTTATTTCTATCTGAATTATTTTCATGTTAATGCATTTTCCCTTACCAGATTTTAGGGCCACGAGAGCAGTCATGCCATGAAGGCCAAAGCAGTCAGGTAGTTCCCTTCAATCCAGAAAACATAACCTTTGCCATTAGTACCTTCTGCACTGGAATAATTGAAAGGGAAATGTATTGGAGCTCAGGACTGTTTGTTTTAGAGGACCAGAAGAGGGCAAAATAAAGATCATGGAAAAAGCCTGCAAAACCAGGGGTTTTAGGAAAACAGGAACCAATAGTAAACATGTCCAGCATCTTTGGAAGCTGGAGAGGGCATAGTCCTAAGTCTTGGGAAATGTTCTTCATCATTTCCTACTTGAATATAGTTTGCTAAACCCTGCACTTTGAAAAGAGTTTTTGTCTCTCAAAAACCCCAAACTTCAGGATGCTTTCTGTAACACAAAAGGAAACTACAGCCAGCCAGGGTGTAGTGAGCTGATGTCCTTCCTGAGCCATGACAGACTCCAAGTTTAAGAATTTTTCAGGAAAAAATCACAAGTGCAATTGGTGGTACCTTGATTTTTTTAGAGACATTCTTTCATTAAACCTAATGGGTTACTCTTCAGTGTGTGGAACCGTGTGAAGCACGCTGCTGCAGATTCTCATTTGGAGTACATCAGTACAGCCTTGATTTCATGCTGGAATGCTCATTTGCAATAACTGCAGATAGGGACTTCACTGTGCCGAGATAAAATTGTGGGATTAAATTCAACCCTGGAGTAATATTTTTCAACATTTTACATTTCGGGAGCCATCAAAAGAGAGTGAACAATCATGAAGTGAAAAGCCAATTAAAAAAGCGTTTTTCAGGTATGAATATCCCCACCTCAGACCCTGGCATTGGCTCACTCCTAGCTAAGGAAAATACTGACTTCAAGGTCACTTCAGCACATACAGACTCCAGAAAATAATGCTGGATGACAGTTTCAAGCAGATTGGTACATTCTCCAATCTGCCAATTGTGCCTTGTCCTTTTCCAAGGTTGGTATCATTGAGAAACATTTAGTTTCATTTATTAAAGCCTTTGAAATAGATCACTTTGCATTTCACTTTCAAAGTACCAGCACCCACCTGGAGCGATCTTCATGTCCATACTTGCCTCTTGGCTTCATTTATGTCAGCAAAGTTGAACTTAATGTTGTCAACATCATCAGAAAATGAAAAGTAACGACAACGCTCATTCGTTACACTTTGTAATTTTAACTTTCATGTCTACAACTCCCTGCATTGCTCATCACAGAACAAAAATATTCTCCTGGTATCACGTGTGAGTAATGGCTGCTTTGACTAATAGCCATAATGGCAGGGTGAATTCTCTCTGTGAGATGAGGTGGCTGTGGTGGGAGCTCTGCCAACACACCAAATCGAGCGGGAGGGCTGAGTGCAGTGCAAACGGGTGCTCCATATGCTCCAGAGACTTTTGGAACCAGCCCAGCCTACATATGCTTCTGTTGGCAAGCTCTTGAATAGAAAGGAAGATATTGTCCTCACCCTACCTAACATACCTCCCACTCATTTGAAATGCTCATTTGCAAATGGAGAGCACGCAGATCTGAGAATGATAATAGCACAATCCAGTCTTGCTACAGCTGGATAGGAGGAAAAAAAAGTAAAAACTATTGAGTAGGTTTTTAAGCAGAAAATGTACTGATGTAAAACATGGTAAAAAAGGCATCTGAGATGTTCTCCTATCCACAATCTGTAGAGTAGTAGCAGAATAAATTTTAGCATTGCATTAAGGTGCACAGATTTCACTAGTCAGTCCAGAGAACTGCAGTTGGCTGGAAGATGCTTTGATGAACAAAACACTTGAAATAATAACATCTTCCTCTGCTTTTCTGTGATTGCAGTGAAAAAGCTATAGTAGAAAATAGTCAAAGTTAGGGTGAGGAAGAGGATGAAAAATACAGAGAGAGGATTTTAAGCATATTGCAGAGAAGAAATGGAAGAGGCAGAATCCCTGGACAGAGGGATTTGCAGAAATTAAGAAGCAGAGTGGTGGGCAGAGGAAGAGGTGATGAAGCAAGTGAGTAGTTTGTTAAGTAAACAGGTTTTCCACCAGGATGCCATGGTTTGCCATCTGTGTCATCAACCAGGTGTAACTGTTCTATCTTCCTGCCTTTTGAATTTAAGGCTCATGGCTCCCAACAGCTTTTTTTTTCTTCTTCTTTTTTTTTTTTCTTCCGTATACCTGTCCTCATCTTTTTGAGTTCTGTGAATGCCAGGCATGCATTGATGTGTGCTCTGACCTTGCTCTGAAAGTCCCCACTTTCCCCTTCGCTGGGAGAAAGTAATTTTGTGAAAGAGCTGTGGGGCAATGGTGGGTAGAACTACAGTGAATAAAGCTATCTTCACCAAGAACTTGATCATTTCTCCTCTGCTGCCCTACTGCCTTTCTCATCACGTGCAGTGGAATGGCAGGAAGCTTTTCCAGTACCTGATTTGGAGCACCAGCCTTTCTGCTCTTACAGGTGTGTTCTCTGAAGCTTTTCAATGCTGACCACAGAATACAGTTGTTTTTCCCAGCTTCAGCAGTGGTGTTCCCTGCCACTGAAAACTTTCATCACATGTTCTTGCTCCCTGCTTATTCTTGTGCCTTGTACCCATGACAAAGCCCCTTTACCCTGTCTTCCTTACAGGAGTGTAATTGCCATTTACTAGGAGTTTGACAGAGTCCTGGGTGCTCTCTGGTAATCCTTCTCAAACCTTTAAATTATCCACCTCTTCTTTCCTACGTGTCTTTGTAACTGCTTAGTAGTTAGATAGCAGGAGTGGGAAGAATATTACCACAAAGCCTGTGCTGCAATTTCACATACTTCAGTCTTTTGATGGTAATTCTGGGTGAATTTAAAAGAACCCCTCCATTTCTGTGGAAAGAACATCAAAATATGTAATTTACTAAAAATATAATAGTCTGGTGTCTTAATGGATATTTTGAGAAAATCTTTTAGTACAAAATTTGATTAACATATGAGGAGAACTCCTACAGAGGGCAGTTCCAATTATGAAAGGGCTTCAAACACTGTTGTTATTGCAGGTTTGGTGAAACTTGAATCTTTGGTATATCTTCAAAACTAATATTTATAGTACAAGTGACAATGTAAGGCACAAAAAGATCAAGGGAGAGGTCTGTAAATCAGGTGAGTTTGCTTTAGGTTTTGTTGTTGTGAGGAACAAAGTGATCTTCCAATCACCCTGTGAACCCTTGCAGATATAAATAGCTGTGCTGGAAGAGTGATTCAGAGTAATACCATTAAATGTCTATGTATGTGTTTATGCCACTGGGCCTTGTGCCAGAAATGCTCTGGGAGGGTTGTACATTGTGTAAACCACCTTCAATAACACTTACATTTCCCTTTAACAACCATAATGAAAGGACCAAAGATGCATTTATTTGAAACAACTCAAAAATAGTTGTTTAACTGTTTTCATGGGAAAAAATTGCTGTTCATTTTTCTATGAAGATTCTTTTTTATTCCTTACAATCCATTGGATTGTAATAGAAACAATAAAAAGTTGGCACAACTAAAATGGCTCTGAGAAAGCAGAGCTACTTCTGTGACTTTACTGCAATCAGCAGTGATTCTGGCTTTCAACCATCTCTAGTCCAATTGCTTTGGCTTTGTTTGGGTTTTTAATTTTTCTTTTATTCATACCTCTGTAACATTTAGGAGGTGGGGAAATCTTGGGTTCCTGAGACTATTCCATAGCTGGGAGTGTGTGTGTGTGTTTATATATATATTTGTATATATATATATATAGGTATGCATATGTACGCATGCATTCAGGCACATATACATAAAGTCCTCCTACTCACCACTGCCTCTTCCCTCTATGCTTTGCCCTTGTTTATCCTTTTCTTCAGAAACACAAAAATGGAACCATTTGGAGCTTTGTAACCCTTCCACCCAAAAGCAGAAGGCTCTGGCCTGCTGTTCCTCCTCCTACCCACTGCCTGAGACTTCCCATTCTGGGAGTGAGATGTCCAAACATATGTCACACAACGAGGCACAAATGCCACATGCAAACAGATTCTTCTGTGTGGGTGGCAAGTACAAAACCCAGCTTCTGGCAGCAAATCCCACTGCCTTAGTCCTCTGGAAAATCCTAAGGAAGAGAAATTGCACCAGGTGAGGGTAGCACCCAATAAAATGCACCTCTGTCAGGACTGAGGGATTCTTGTTGACTTTGGGGGTTTTCAAACCTCCTGAACCATTAGCAAATCTCACAGGATCTGCCAAACCAGTTCCAATCCATGCTGTATTTTTCTTCCTCTTTCCCTGAACTTATAAACCCTAGTGGTTTCCAAGGACAATTCAATGTAAATGGAAAAGAAAACTAGCTAATGGGGGAGTTTCGTTGAATTGGGATGGAAGGCAAAACCAAAAAAAAAAAAAGGCTGGCATGAGTTTATGGCCTATGTATACATGGGATTTATACTGACAAGCAGACTTATCCCTGCTGGCATGAATCCCAGAAACTACAGTGGCTGGCAGGTCTGCCCAGAAATGGATTGCACCAACAGTGTGAAATGCCTGTTCCCTCTTCTCCTGGGGAGAGCTCCAAACATGATAACTGCTGAGTAATGGGAGTTGGCTGAAGAAATTAAAAATTACACCCTCTCAAAGGAGAGGATGGGAGATATTTGCAGGAGAAGATTCAAGCTGTCAAATCTTTCTTAATTTGAAAGTTTTCTTCACTCTTCCTTACCATCTTTCTACACTCTATCAGCAATTTTCATCCTATATGCTCATTGCTAATCTGTTTTCACACTTTACATCTGTGTTTTTCCAGGTCCCTTCCAGGCACCCAAAGTCTCCTAACCCCGACAACAGCCCCACTAGGAATTTGCTTTGTAGGCCATTGCATCAGCAGGTTTAAAATGGATTAATGTTGTTTGGAATGGAAAAATTTTATCATAAGAAATTTCAGAGGTTTTTTTTTTTCTTTTTCTTTTTTTCCTGCATGTCCCAAAGTATCATCTGGGTTTATAGCTTCAAATTGCATGTAGATTTCTCAGGGTGTTATGTTAAAAGACCAAGAAAATCTCACTACTGCACTAAGCACTGTACAGGCTGCTAGCTTTTTTTTTTAATCCTCTTTTCAGTTGAATTAGGAGAAAAATCTCTTTAGAGGTAAAAATCTGAAAAAATATCATTTTAGTAATAATAATAAAGTTAGAATTAAGTTGTGCCTTCAATAAATACAGTGTCAGTACTCAGACTAAGAGGCAGTATCAGACAGCCCCCTCCAGTACCCCCAGTGCTGGATTTGCTCAGGTGAAATGCAGGGATCTTGTGCTGCTTGTCTGTGACTTTGGAATCCCCCATGTACAGCTCAGTGCTGTCCCCCTGCACCGTGGCTTGGCTCTCCCTTTGAGTCCTCCCTGAAACTCAGCAACCCCTGTGTGAAAGCTCTGGTGCTCTGGCAGGGAGGCAGCACGGGCATCCTCCCACTGAGCACCTGGTAGGAGTTTGCTCAGGCTCGAGTTTTCTCACATCTTTCTGTAAAAGTGAGGTGACTACACCAGCTCCTTAGCAGACATGAGTTTTGCAGCTCATCCTCATTTACATGAAATGAGGATTAAGCTGCTTAGGTGTGTGACTATGGGCTTTGAAGATTCTAGCAAAGGAGGAGAAAGTTCAATTGTAGGCTCTAATGTTTTTCTTTCTGCTGCCCACACGCTCTTCCCACCACCACAGGTGTAACATTTCAAGTAATTTTTCAAGAAATGACATGTTGTTCTTTCTTCTGTTTAGACTGAAGAAAAATAGTGTGAGGTCTCTTGTTTTTGCTAGATTTTCAGTACTCAGTGATATTTCCAAAATTCAGCAGAGAACGGGAAGGTAGAATTAATTCTTCCAGGACTCGGACAGCTTGGAAATCTCTTACTACCCTCTGTCAGGCTTGGCATTGTGTGTTCTGTCTCTCCTGCTGTCTTCTGTTTCAGACCTACCACAGCTGCCTCTGCAAAAACGTGAAGCAGCTAAGAGTTGAAAGTTGAACAGGTGACAGTCCTCTTTATTTACAGGGTCCAAATCAGAACACAGATGATGTTTCTTTGTAGGATATTAAAAAAAAAAAATCTCAGAATTGGAGTAGGATGTGAAGACTAAGTCAGTCTCATTTCAAATGCATAAAGGGACCTTGCTAATCACGGGTGGGAAATATGTTGCACAGGGGGAAAAAAAACCAACAACCTGTTAACACTGTCAAAGCTGAGCTTCAGGTTCTCTTCCTTTCACAAGGTTGATACTCACAGGCCTTTGAACAGCATTATGATTGAATCTTAAATATGTGGTCTAGTCCTGTGTACTTGGAAAATTCCAGGGTTTTGTTTATTCTCACCTGTCTGCACTCTTGGTACTTGTTGAACTTGCCTGTTGCTACAAGAAAATAAATTATTTATTGTGAGATTTGTATATGCTGTAGTGAAAGGAATCTACATGCAGAAACTGTCTGAGAACAAATATTTTCTGAAGAGGTAAAGCGTTTGTATCAGTCAGCTGAGGCCATTCTTGATCTCATTTTAGGTGATAAAGGAGCCCTTTAACCATGGTGAGAAATGTCTGCTTCCTAGAAGTGTTCATTTTATACTCACAAGCTTTTACAGTAGGGAGCGAGTAAAAGGAATCTGAGAGCTCTGTTATTCCTCTGTTATTTCTGTCCTAGTTTTTTTATCCATATATCATTGTAAGTTTTGTTTGTTTTTTAATTTCCAAACTGATCTGCATTTTATATTTATTTTCACCTTTTTACTTATTTTCTTAAATGATGTGTATTTGAGAACTGCCTTAGTCACTTGTGTGTTCTTTTGCCTGAATAGAATGACTTTGGCTCTTCAAATTTCTAATATCATTGAAAATTCAATTTGATTCCAAGGAGCTCTGTTCCTAAAGTGTGTGTTATGGTGAATTTTTAAGCAAGCAAAGTTATTCAACTCAAGTAAAGAGAAGAACAATCAGTCAATTTATCTGTTTAATAATTTATCATATGAGATTATTACTGGCTGTATGAAAATAAATTGCTAGATCCATGAAACTACATTCCTCTGAAATTAGGGTAACTTCTCCAAAAGCAATGATTAGATGATCATTTTCTTGGAATTAACTCTTTCCTCTTTAGTAATGCTGTCAAGAGACATCTGGAAGAACTTGGTGTGCTAGCTGGATGTTGCAAAGCTGCCCTTTCACTTAGAGCTGTGAAATACTGGAGGGAAGAGCTTTCTTCTCCTATTAGATTTTCATCAGGTTTTCAGATGCTTTTATGCCCTTTTTGCTTATGTCTTATAAAAAAAATCATATTTTTCTAGATTTCCCTCTCACTAGTTTCAAAGTTGTTCCATGATGGAATGAGGTCCAAGTCATGTTTGCTGATTGTCATGAGTGAGTGATTTAGGTCACTCAATCACTGTCAAAGGTATTAGCAAAAGTGCTTTAATGGGAATTTGTAAAAGTGTGACTAAGTTGGAAGACAAGGTTCACTCTGTTCTTTGCTTCAAAGGATTCCTGATCTAAACTCAGGGCAAATCTATGAAATCTGTGATCAGTGGTCAAATCTGATCTGTGGTCAGATTTCTACGTTACCTTTTGTGATGAGTCAGACACACTTTTCCAACAGATCTTACCTATTTTCAGCTATGCTTGCTTTTCAATAATGCTTTTTTCATTTTTTCCTTCTCTCATTTTTCTAAACTTGTCTCTACATCCTTGTTGTTTCAACTGCTGCTCTCTTTTGTTTTCAAAAAAGTTTTGTTGGGTTTTTTCCCCCCTGGAATTGTTATTTAGCCCTTTGTGTACCTGAAAGAAAACAAATTGTGAATCTATTCTTACTCAGATCCAAAAGCAATTTATATGAATGTGTACAATGTTTGAAAACTTCTGAAATTTAGAAACTAGTAAGTGTAGTTTGAATACACTCTACACATTTGAAAAAAAAGGCAGATTTTGTGCCTTCTCTTGATTTCTTGAATTCAGTGGTAGATTTACAATTGATCTAGAGGAGCATGGGGAATAATCTTAATGCAATAAGATGGAATATAAAACAGAAGACAGGACTGACATGAATTCACTGCTCAGCCTAATTTTCCAATGGGAAAATATCTCAGAGAAGCTTTTATAATTCTGAAATAATTAGGATTTTTGTTGTTGTTTGTACAATTTTTTAGGGTTTGTTTTTTGTTGTCACTGTTTTGGATTTTGTGGAGTTTAATTTTTTGGTTTTGTTTTGTCTTTTTTTCTTTTTTTTTTAATAAAGATCCTTGTGATTAAACCTGGTCTATCAGCTCATTATTGCATCTCCTGGCACCACTGAGCAAACAGGCTGACATAGCACAGCTTGCTGCTGACCTCCCAGCAACGGCTGATTGACTTTGCAAGGATTTTTCATTTCAGAAACATTTGCAATTTCCTAAAATGACTCCAAAGAATCACATCATTTTATTTCATATTCCTGTTTGCTTGCATCAGTTATTTTGGGGGTAGGAGAGGAGGGGATGAAATTGTTTTATATAAATAAGTTGAATGGATTTCATAGCAAACAGTGTTTTGACTCTGGCACTGTTGCCTTTCTACCCTTCTATGTTGAAATAGGATTTGGTTGTGCTTGGATATCTCAGGTTTCCCAGAATCCCACCTGTTTCATTTGTTTTGCTATGAAGAAGTATCATTATAGTTCACTTTATGCCTTTTGTTAAGAATTAGCACTCCTGAGAATCAAAAATGAAGATGTGAATGTTCACACAATTAAATAATTGCAGGTATTAACAATGAGTTGTCCACCCACAGGCTCAGCAGGTGCTGGAGCAATCAGCTGGGATATGGAGTATTTCTGGTACACAACCTGCAGATACTTTGGTTGATTATTTTCATTAGAATCTGGTTCACAAAAGAAATATAGTAAAAGGACTTTGAGCCCAGCTGGTTGAAATCTGTGAAAGACCTTGGAGTTTCCCAAATCTTGACATTCTTCCTCTTTTTCAGGGAAAAAAACGTTGTACAGAACCATGAAAAAACACTTTATAATCTGCAGTGGGCTTGGGCACAGAAGTGTCCAGTTCATGTCACAGCTGTTTCTTCCTACCTGACAGCTTTCAGAAGGAGATCTGAAGCACATGTGGGATTTTTCCTTTACAGGGCAAGCTCCACTCAGTTCAGCTTCTGCTCTCTCTATTGATTCCAATTATTTTCCAAGTTGTGGTTCTGGCCCATACTATGGCTGTAATATCAAAAATTGGTCAGTTTGATTAAGATACGCTGAAAAAAACCCATCATCAGTTGTTTAGGGTGTATGAGACTGAAATAGAAGTTGGTTGCTCCTTCTGCCTCAGATGGTGATCTCTGTTCTCCCTTTCCTCAGTAGTGCCACAAACACAATCCCAGGAAAATTAGATGAGTTTACACACATCAGATGGAAAATAACATGAGAAAACATGATTAGGAAAGAATTTTTTCTCTTCTGCCTTGTGGCTAAAAATGAAGACATCCTTGGGCATGTTTTTTCCAGTTCATCACTACAGGCAGTAAATCTTTTTTTCTGATCTGATTGTCTCTCTTTGGGTGACTAGTGACCTGCCAATTTGCAGGTGCATTTTTTAGCTAGATGGGCCTGTCATCAGACTAGAATTTCTTGTGTTTGATATGGCCTTTCAACCTGAATTTCTGAGCTGAAATAATAGATATGTTGTAGTTATGAAATATGGTTGGGGCTGCTCAGTTTCTGTAGATGTCAGTGCTGCTGATAGCTTGGATTTAAGCATTTCTTGTTGCACGATTCTAGAGGCTGAAAACAAGTATTCACTCCTTCATTTGTGGATCTGACAATTCCTTGATGCCATATCCCATAAAATTCCATGTAAAGCACTTGTCCTTTGCAAACCTGACAGAAAGCTGGGCCCTGGCAGTACAGTAAGGGCATCAGAATGTCCATGTTGATGGGCTTGGCCAAGAGTGATAAAGGTCACACAGCAGACCAGAAGCAGAAAAGAGAATCCTGTGTCAATCTGAGGCTGGAATGAGAATTACTGCCTAGAGAGAAAATGAATGAGGAATTCAGGTAAAGAAAGGTGACTGTTATTAGTGTAGACCCCAGCACAGCAGTCTGGCTGTGTAGTACCCAGCACCTGGACCATGACACATTATAATCCAGCCACTATGAAAACCCAGCTGACAGCAGAACTTTGTCTGGCAGTATTCAAACCAAGGAAGTTCTCTATGACCATTATAACTGTGCTGTATATTGTACATATTGCCTGGAGTTATATAAGGTATTTTAATATTCTAGAGTCAGCAAGAGCACAAGAAAAAGAGGCGTTTTTCATTTATGATATTAAATCTTTGTGTATTCAGAGTCGATTAAATTGCATGGAACAAGTGAAGAGGAATCCTGCTGCTCTTTATGACAAAGCTCAGATCATTTGGTAGCACCAGGATTTCAGAAAACAGCCTCCAAGTATTCCACTGATTGCTAGCAGTAGGGCTGAAGCAACTTTATCCACGTTGGTTTGATTTTGATCTGTTTTTTGACTCATAACCTCTTTTAAAAGGTACTGATCTTGTCCTTCTTAGGACAAATGCAAAAAATGTCAGTAAGCACAGCAAAAAACTTACATTAAAAAGGGAAAGCTTATGCCTTCAGTCTGAACAGACATTCAGAAGAGCTTTGCTGGGTAACCTTACTAAAAAGCCAATGTGTTCACATTACAGCACAACTAATCAGTGCAGCACGTATTAAGATTTTTTTAAAAAAATAATAATGTGTCCAAAATCAATGTTTCATTGTGCAAAAAAATGTGTTGTTTTGTTTTTTGTGGGTTTTTTTTAATGTGCTATATTGAGGGTTTCAAAAACAACAGGATAATCTAAACCAGAGGAGTTGACTCCATTTTACTGAAATGCAGGATCTGGACAAAATACTGAAAACTTAATGGTAATAGCAAAAGTACTGAATTAATAGCTAGAATATGAGAGCTGCCTGCCAGGATACATAAGAAATTTGGGGTCAGAGGATGAGTAAGAAGAGAGTAAGGGAGAAAAACACTGAAATGTTAGCAATAAAACAGCTTTTATGGGCAGGAATAGAAATGCAGAGTATGTTGGAAGCAGCTCAATCTTGTGTGTTCCAAATGCTCAAGTTCCAAATGTGTAATAATTTCTGTGGCTAATTCTAAATACTTTATCAAGAACACATATTCAAAGTGAAGATCCAAGCAAGAAGAAGCACCATTTCCTCTGAGCAACAGGCCAGATGAGCTTGGCATCTTGTAGTGCTTCAGGAAGGGTTTTGGGTGCCTTCCTGTACATGACTGGCAAGAGGACTGGAGTATAAGGCAAGTCATTTTACACAGAAGGAGAACACAGTCCACTGGTTATTCTGATTTTATGACATTTGGGCAGGATGGAGTGTGAAGAACTGAGGAGAGTCCCTGAGACTACTGAAAGGCAAAAGCCAGAGCATGTCCTATCCCCTTTGATAGACATAGTCTGGAGTCCCTTCAGGTTGTAACCATGTCCTGGCAAGGGCTCTGACCACAGTGCCACCAGATGGAGAAGGAAATCCTTCCCTGACTCCTTCTCAGGCTTTTTCAACAGGCTGGTTTATGTGCTGATGTGGCAAGAGGATTCAGGGCTTAGAAAACCAATTTGACACCAGCACCTCTCCAAGGCCTGCCTCTCTTTGTGCAGACAGGGAAGGCTTTAGAGAAACTCCTCCCTTCAAGGCCCATTTTGTGCCCTGTAGCTGTGCTGGGCAGGGGTTGGGCCTCAGGAATTCTGCTCTGGATTCACTGCACAGAGGAGCTGCATCCTCACCTGGCTCAGACCTATGTCTCACCACAGTGTGGGCCCATAAAGCTCTTAGGGCTTGGCTGCCTTGGCTGAAGTTAACCCAGCTTTGGGATACAGGTGTTCCTGCACTTAAAAAGCTCCATCTCAGAACCACAAATAATGGTCACAGCAAGAAGGGCTGATCGGAAAGAAATAAATTGGCCAGTAATTATTTATAGAGAAAGGCCAGCTGAATATTAATTGGAATCAATGGCAATTACTGTGCTAGGAAGAAACAACTTAAGATTAAATCAATTAAAGGTAATGCCTTGAAGGAAGGACAGTGATATTTAATTTAAGTTGTTTTAAAGGGTATTTCACACTGCTGAGTTGTTATTTCCATTAGGTGATTTTAAACATTTTACATTGAAAATTGAATTGAATTTCGTCTTCAAAGGCAGAGAATAAAAGGCATATTGGTATCTTGTTATTCAACAATATAGAAATTACAGAACCCACACTTTATTTTGCAGTTCTTTGCAACTTAAAAAAAATTTGTGGGGATGTCTAAATGGTAAATAATGAACATGGTTTAAAGGACTGTATTTTACGTTTTGACTTTTTCTTTCGTTCCTTAAATTAGTATTCCAAGAAAAAAAAATCATCAAAGGCCTGTTTGTTTTTTGGTGGTGGAGTGATTTTTTTGGGGTTTTTTTTTTCCCACTCGTGAATGACCTCTTTAGATCCAGTACCCACCAAAGTCTATATGGTCCCTTTATTTGTAGTTTTTTATATTTAGAGCTGAAGTTTCTAGAGTTACGTTTTTTTGCTGTTGTTTAGCGTCTAAACATGGAAACCTGGAATACTTGCATACAAAAGTAGTTCTTTTCTTCCATTTTTTGGTGGGTTTTTTTTAAGGTGGAAATAGTGGAGGGAGCTGAAAGAGAATGTCCTGACAGAGAACCATATTCTATAATTGGTCTTGGTGTTGACTAGCTCCAGACTGATTTTCTGCATGTGGAAAAAAAGGGGAGGATATTTTCAAAATGTGTTGACTACTGCCATCCCATGGTCCCTTTGCAAAGATTTCAACAGTATTTCCATGAGCAATACAGCATATTTCATATAGAGTGTCTTGATGCATAATACCATCTTTCTTGGGCTTCCTGTTTGTACTGATGGAAGGAATGGCCTTGTAGTAATAATTTCAAGGGAAATGTTTCCTGAATGGTGTGGTGGGCATGTTGCTTAATATCTTGTGTTCCTTCTCTTTTAATGACAAACCTCTGTTCTCATCCTGTGGGAGACTGACAAACCAGCCCCCATTCTCTCCTGCATGGTTTAAAACATCTTGACACACAAGTGCACTCAGCAGTGCTTTCTCCAGCCCTATGCTGACACTGAACACATTGTTTGGAACAATCTAATAGTGGCTGCCTTAGCAGAAACCATCCTGGAGTGGTTTGACTTTGACTGAAATTCTCATGTGAGAAGGGAGAAAGGAAGCTCCATGCAGACCTTGGCTCAGGATTTGCAGCAGCTCAGCCTCTCTGAGTTAGAGGACAGCTGGTTGGAGGGCATCACATGCTATCCAGGGCTTTGTCAGGTACAGCATTATGTGGATAAGGTTGGAAATCATCCCAAGGCATACCAAGTGCATCTGTTTCAGTCTTGCTCACAGCACATCAATCTTCAGTAAAGTAGTCACAGCAATCATTACACAGCAAAACTATAATTGCAGGTACCCCTTTTCTGAGCTTTGCCCCTTCCCTGGATGATGCTCATTTTGAACATGTCAGCCCACCTGCTTGGGGAATCCCAGCAGCTCAAGCTGCTTGATGGCTTGAATTGCTTGTAGTTATTGTTTAGACTTTTGGTACTGTCTTGGTGTCAGTGCCACACTACAGAGTTTTAGAGCTGGCTTTGGAGCTGGTGCTGTGCTTCTGACATTTCCTACCTTTGCTAGCAAGGTGAGGTAGGGAGGTGAGGGACCTCACCTCTCCCTGCCTCTCCTTAAACCCAGAGAGCCTTCAGCCAAGTGTCACTGCAGGGCCACAGGAGCTCTGTGCACCATTAACCAACAGTTGCTTTGCCTAATACAGACAAACTGGTGTTTGGGTCTGAGCATCTGCAGGACATGGACTGTGCAGACTAGCACTCTGGAATTAATTGTTTACAGCAGTGTAGCAACACTGTTGGCTTTGGCTGAGTTCAAGGAAACAGTTTTCTTTTTTGTTTGAGAAGGGAGGAAAAAAAGGATTTTCAGCTGTTCTTTACCTTCCTCCTTTTAGATAAGCTTTGAAATGGTACTACTTTTGATTTACTTTCCATACAAAGCTTCCATCATATTTGTTAACACATGAAGAAATTAATTTTAACAGTTTGAAGGCTTCTTAATTTATTAAATAGAAATATCATTAATTGGGAAACTGCCTCCTTAGTTGTCCTTTGAGGTAAAATCTGTATAATACCCAAAGAAACAATTTAGACTTCAAGAAAGACTGAAGGCTACTTCTGGAGCTCAGAGCAGATTTTGTACTGTAGAGGTGTAACCTCTAAGAACTGAGTTCTGTAGTAGTAAAAGATCTGGTCTTTTTGTGACGTCACTTACGTGGAGGTTTTCTGTTTCACTTAAAATAGTTTTTAAGGGATGGTAAGTGCCTAAATTTCATTGTTATTGCTGATTTAAACATTGCTCAAATGCAAACATAGTGTGGTATAGAGTGTACGTGAAAATTGCAATGACCTTTCTTTTAATAGGTTCAGCAAGGTGTTTATCAAATTTTCTCAGTAAACAGCAATTAGGTAACAAACCATTTCACAGAATAATATGTCATAAAACTCTTATTGCTATAAGTTTTGAAGATTTCCCCACACATTTGGTGCAACATTTGTAATAGGCCTGCATGGGGTTTGCATTTACTGTGTGTGAGAAAAGTGATGTTTACTGCCTGCACAAGCCTCCAGAGAAACATTCTGTATAGCTCTAATTCAAACTACACCAGCTGGGCAGATAAATCATGATGTAAAAATACATCTTTTCTATTAGAGTATTTTGAAGAAATGAACAGAAGTAGGTATGCTTCCCTTCATGAATTTCGCCTAAAAATGCTGAATTTACTATAATTAGGTTTGTTCTCTACAGAAACCATCATTTAGTAGTAACACTATTAAACAAGGGAAACACAAATTACAACTGACATTTATATGATCATAATCACTCCTTTCTGGCTGCCAGGAATATTTTTTTTTAGAGAGGAACCTGCATTTTTGCAGATGGCATGAAAAAAAAAAAAAGTAGCTTGCAGAACACACCATTATTCCTGTGAGGCCGTCAGTTCGTTAGTTGAAGCAGCCAAGACTTGACGAGCTGCAACAGATCAGCAAATGGGAAATGAGCAGGAGTATAAATTCCCAGCAAACTGAATCATTAACATTTGCTGCCTGCATCCTGGAAACACAGTAAATCAAAAGTGCCATGATATATCCAGACAAAATATCATTACTAATTGGGATTAATTTCCTGCTGTGGGATTGCTGACCTTTGCTGAAAGAAAAAAACACCTGCTTGTTAGCTCCTGTTACTTAACTTCTTTTTTCTTTTTCTTTGAGGATATAGTAAGATTTTAGGATACAGGCTCTGCTAAACAGTACCCTTTTTGTTGCATTTTTCCTTTTTGATGGACAAAAATAATGTTTTCATTTAAGAAATAACCTTTTTATGGATGTGAGGGTGCAGAAGAGGTATTGAATAACAAAGGTGAGATTTTGTATTATCTTAAGTGATGTTAGATGGACTTTATTTCTTTCACTTGTGAGATGGAAGAAGATCCACTGTAAGCTTCATTGAGCAATTGCTGGTGATTCCCAAAATGCTCATTGATATTTCCAAAAGTTGCTGAAGTGCTCTCACCATGAAAGTGTGCTGCAGCTGTAAGCCAGCTCCTGTCTCTCCTCTGACTGGAGCAGGAGTGCCATGGAGGTGCTGGAAGGGCAGCAGGAACCCACTGCAGTCCTCACCTGTCAGCCACAGAGAGTCCTGGGGACACAGCCCACAGCCTGTGCATGCCTGAGGGAAGCATGAGTGTGGAACAGGCTCCCAAAAACGTCAGTCCTCTACCCCACCTCTACCCCTACTGATGCACTGGTGTGGGGTATCATGATTTGGGGTTGTTTTTAACTCCTTTGTGCTTAAACAAGACAGAGGACATAAGAGACGAGCTGGGCCTTGAAGGGGAAAGATGGGACTGGGCCAGGCTAATTGAGGTTGTGGAAGGACGTTACTATTCTGAGAAGATGGATCATGTGGCTGAGGAGGGGAGATATGCTAAATGTGGACAAGGGGTTAGACTGCCCAGTATGTCCCAATTGCATAGGAATATAGTTTGGGTCAAAAACTGGCCCAACTCACTTGACCTTGTGGTAAGACACCAGGGGTAGTAGAGGGAGGAAAGTGTGGCAAGAAAAAGAACAGCGTACCACCTGAGAATGGAGATTTCCTACCCTATCTACTACCCCCAATGCAAATCCATTTCCTGTTTCCTCTGGCTGTCAACTCTGCCTGTCACCTGCAGAAAAGAGCTATGGTACTGCCACAGGCTTGACTGTTCATCTTTCCCACCATTTTCCATTCTTGTGCTCATCTATACTGCTCTGGTGCTGTCCCTAAAGCTGCTCTTGTGCTGGCTCTTTCTGAGGAGATAGTGCACAGTCAGTTAAACTGACGAAATAATCCTCTTGCTCTTGACACCATTAGGCATTTTGGTGCTTGTTTCAGAGCAAAGTCACCATATGCTTGAATCTTTTCCTGCTGATGAGTTGCTCCCAAGTCTCCCTTAATACGTCCCCAAGCTACCACCAAATTGTAGTTAAGCATCTATTTATTCTGTCAGGTTTATGCATGTTCTTCATTAATTTCTGATGCTTGCTCCTTTGTAGTTCTTTCTTTATTCTCCAAATCATGACTAAATCATGATATCTCTGTAAACACAGGACAGTATGAAGTTACTATAGAACTCCATGACTGTAATGGAAGTAGGGAATGGCACAGTTGTATTTCTCATGTGATTTAGGTTTCTAATATTGTATTCTTCTTTTGCTATCTCCTAAACAACTTAAGATTAAATCAATTAAAGATAATGCCTTGAAGAAAGGACAGTGATATTTAATAGTAACACAAAAGGCTTTTTCCATTTTCTTCCATTTCTTTTGGTCCGGGGTCAGTACTCTGTGTTTATGTCCAAAAAGGAGGCCGTGTTTTCCTGGTATAAGTAAACGTTCTCCCCTCCTCCCCACTCCATTTTTATTTTTCTTTATAATGGTGGGAGAAACTGCACTGTATGCAGAGATCAAACAAGCACACAATAAACCAATATCCCCAGGTTCTTGCATCACTCTGAGACAACGTTACCAGAACTGTTATATCGACTACAATAATCCAAACATCCACACTGACACTAGAAAGGGAAAAAGGACAATGATCTATAAATAATTAAGAGAAAAGAAATCATTTGTTCTCTGTTAAATGCCCAGAGATAAGCTCCCATTTCAGCTGTAGACATGTTACTGCCAAAATTGATAGGCCAAGGTCAGTGGGAGTTTTGCACAGAGGTCTCCTTGAAATAATAATTGCCTGTTCAAAGAAAAGGACTACTAGCTTTAGGATAAAGGTAAGGCTATAACATGAAGGCTTGTTTTAGTTAATGCCTCTGACGTGAATTTCTGTGGGTCTGTCTCATGTCCTCATTTAGGTGAGTGTACAGTGGTGAATGCAGGAAATAAGAGTTCTCCCATGGCAGAAGTTGGATTGGGCCACTGCACGTGCAGTTTTTCCACAGTTTCTTGGGAGCCCTGTGGAATGGGGGATGTTGGCTAAAAATGGAAAGGCTTATCAGGAATATGAGAGGGTACTATCACAGTTTGAGGTCGCTTATAGAACTGGCCTGTTTGGCTTTGCCTTCAAAGGATGCAAAAGGGTTTGTACTGATATGGGGCCTTTTTCAGGACCTCTCAAGTTGAGGAAGGTTGTACTTATGCAAGAGGTACATTCTAATGGAGGAAAGACATTTATGAGGAAAATAGAAGTCCTCAAATTAAGCCAGGAAAACAGCAGCCTTTGCTAACATCCACTGTGTATTTGACTGCGGTGTGAAAGATGTGGTGTGTGACTGGGTGACATTGCTGTTCACAGAGATTAGTGAGCTTATCAAAATGGAAGACAAATATTAAGAAATCCTGTGCTTCTATCAATGAATAAATGAAGACAAAACAAAACAAAAAAATACTCTCATTAAGAAGTGCTGCATTATACTTATGTGACTCATTTGTTTGATGTGTTTATAGGATGGCTTCACATGCATGATAAACGACCAGCTTGCCTATTGAGCTCAAGCTGACTTCATTAACATCACCAGCACAAGTACATACACAGTACTACATGAATTTAAAATAACAAAGCTGCTTTAGTTTCTGTAACTCAGCTTAAAGTCCCTGTTGCTTAGCTCCAGGTTCAGTCACCTGCAGCACCGTGTATAGAGAACTGCACAGTGGCTCACTCCAGACACACAGACAAGCCCTCCAGTGAGCTCTGCTTTGGTCTTGGGTTCAGATGTGTGTAAGTAGACAGCTGTGGATTGAAAGGCTTTCTCAAGTCACCTCAGTAACACTTTAACTGAGCTGGTAGTACTCCATTGTATGTAACACAGCTTGCTACAGTGAATGACTTACCACTTCTGGTTCTTCCAGTGGATCACTTCAAATCTATGTACATACATGCATATGAAAACATTCACAGTATTACAGTGCGGCAGGCTATTTAAAATCCATGTATGTATGTTATGGACTTTTTCCTTTCACTCAATCATAGCTGTTGACACAAATAATTGCTTTTTCAACTGATTTCTGCTGTATCAAACATGGCAGATGGCAGCAGGTGAACACTGCTCTTGGCTGGGAAGGGCTCTGGTTTAGCAGAGCCTTATCTGTCTGCTCTCATTTTGCCGTATTTCAACTTTCAAAAGCTCCTGGTGAAGAATAAATCTGTCCATTTTGAATGGAGTGTGTTTGTCCTATTGCACCTGATGTGTTAAGATGAGCCTTGTTTGCAGAGTAGTCCTGCTTGGAGCCCTTCAGTCTGTGAAGGATATTCTGATCTTCATACTCTGCCTTTGCATCTTCTTTCCTGTTTCCTGTTGACCTCACTGGCCTCTTGCAACTGCTGTGTTATTTTCAAGCCAGGATTGGTTCAAGTCAGTCAGGAATTAATAACTTATGGAAAAATCATCTTTCATGTGTTGATTAATGCATCTGCCTTTTCTAACTTGACACAGAGCAAAGTTTCACGTGAGCACCATTCTTGAAAGCTTCATCTCTTGAGATCAACTGTTTGGTTCATTGTTTTTCATAAATGGGTCAGGATGTAATAAATCCATATTTCAGGAAGTACAGACCACTCATACTGTTCTACACAAAGAAACCTGGCCTGTTTTGATCAGGAATAGCAACCACTGAGAGATGCCATGTGAAAGTGCTGAAGGGTAACAGAGAAGAACTTGAGCTTTTAACCACCTAGGAAATATGTCTCTTTATATTTTTCATAAATGAAATGAAACTTTATTTTTTCATTACGACCTCTGTTATTAAGGAAAAAAACCCCTAGGAAAAACATGTGAATTCAGCTGAATGAATTGAAAAGTAGCAATGAAAGTGCAAGTATTGATGGTTGCAAAAATGAAACAGAAAGATAGGAACTGTTGTTTTTCTGTTTTCCCTAATCCTTTGATTATAAACTTCCATATTTTTAGCTGAGGGTGGTGAGGCCCTGGCACAGGTTGCCCAGAGAAGCTCTGGCTGCCCCTGGATCCCAGCAAGTGTTCAAGGCCAGGTTGGATGGGGTTTGGAGCAATCTGGTCTGGTGGAAGTTGTCCCTGTTCACAGCAGGGTTTTGGGACTGGATGGTCTTTAAGGCTCATTCCAACCCGAACAATTCCATGATTCTCTAAGAAGCCTTGATAAATAGTTTTTCCAACAAAATGTGAAGATTTTTTTAGTCATTGCTCTTTTAACAAAATGGCTATCTAAGGAAGTACAAATGGATTTTTTTCTGGGATGACTGAGTGTGTGCTGCAGTGCAGTGTGCAGGCAGCATCCTCCTACAAATTGAATGAATTCATGTTTAGGACTCAACATATAACTCTGAATGATTATGTGGTTCTCTGTGGTAAAAATCAGCTGGTGCCACATGCAACATGCATCTTGTCTCCTTGCAGAAAGGGGAAACTGTCTTTTTTTTTCTCTGACATGACATGCTTCAGAGAAAAATGTAAAATCTCAAGAGTTTTCCTCAGCGTTGAGTACCCCAGCTTGCTTAAAGGTGATGAAATAATTAGCTAAATACAGAGGAAGACTTCACCAATAATTACATTCACTGACCAGTCATGCATAAATTAATCTTGATTTTCTTGGAATGTTTTCTGGAAAATCTCTTTGAAAAGAAAAAGAAAATTAAATCCTGTGCTTAAGATTCTTTCATTTTTTTGTGTGTGACTTTTGTGTGTCTGTTTTGTTTCTGTGGTTTTTCTGTTTGGTTTTGGGGGTTTTTTTGTGCAGATGAAGAAATGTCTGCTTTCTTAAGAAGACTGGGGTTTGCCTTGCCCTCTCTTACAGGGTTGCATATGGCTCCCTTTGTAAATTGTATTCAAAGGAAGAATTCTCCTGGCAAACATTTTGCACCTCCAGCTGTCACCACAAATACTGTGGAGTCATTCATAAAACAGTTCATGAATGAATATAGGGGAATATCTTCTATCCTCACATTCACAGCAGATGAACACCAGGAAATGGAAGCAGGTTCATCTACTGAAACTTCCCAAAGGTTCCCCACGGTGGCACATTCTCTCTATTAAAAAGAAACTTTTTCTTCCCCCTTGATTCTCTTTATGTATATAAAGTTAAGTCAATCCACAGAGAATACAAAGTCAAGGGTAAAATGTGTGTCTAAGTCACAGAGTTGATCATGTTTGTAAATAAATAATTTTTAATATATTCCAATAAATTTAAGATTACTTCTGAGCACAAGATTACCGTGTTGCACTCAAAAGCCCCATCTGAAAAGTACTGACTGCAGATGTAAACTGTAAACACATGTACTGAGTATTGTCAGATTAGGCTCCCAGATCCAGAGTGTTGCACTGGTAGATGGATTTTTGGACATTCTTAGCCAAAAAAAGTGGCTTGATATTAAAGTGCATTTTCTTTCATCTTCTCCATATCTATATCTGTCTATATCTATGTATGTATACACTCCTATACACAGCCCCCAGTACTTTTATACTCGTGTGTATGCATGTGTGTGCATACAGATGTACAGATATGCATTTATCTACAGTATCTAAGTCAATTGGTACGTTATTTTATTTGCAGTGCATCCTCACAGTCTTAAGAGATGTTCCACTGAACTCACTGAAACTCACACCCAACCTTGATTTCTTTCTTTGAAAATGCAAAGTTGTCATTCATTTTTCAATTGCTTTAGATGGAAGCTACAACAAAGGGAAAGGGCAGGTGTTAACAAGAGGGAACAGTGCTACAGAGCAAGGGCTTTTTTTTTGCAGTATCTTGTGACAATGGTTTCGACAGTGCTTTTGTTTCAAGCACAAAGCTTTGCCGGGAAGATGCAAGAGATCTGATGATACATTTGTGGCAGCCCTTTTGTTTCTGCAGCTGGATCCCGGTTAGAGCGTTTAAACATTACAACCTGAAGTAAAAATATTCATTTTATCTCAAGTAATGAGAGGTAATTTTTATATCACTATCTACTTAAGGAGTGAGCTAACGTGAAGATGTATTAGTAATCCCTGGCCTTTAAAAAGAAACTTCTCAATTTTTGTCGATAGACTGATATTGCAAAGATTTTCACAAGTAGCCAATCAATTTCATCAAAGGAGTTTATGTACATGCAGACAATGTTTTCTATTCAATGAAATTAAATATAGGATGAAATGGCCAGAAATATATTCTTCTTCACTGGTTATAGGAAAACATGGTGGGGAAAAATGATGAGGAGGTAGTTTGAAGGGGGATTTGGGTTGATGTTTTCTTTGGGAGATTTCTCGGGGTTTGCTTTTTTTTTTTGGGGGGGGGGTGTTTAGTTAGAATAATCAAGGTAGTTCCAAATCTTTGAAAAAATGAAATTAAGACTGAGCCTAAATATCAAAAGCATTTCAAGTCCACATCTTCCTGATTTTGAGTAGCAGTTGGTAGAGGGGCTGAATTACTTTGCTGATGTTTTGTCTATAACATATTAGATTTTTCTGCAATTTGAAAGCTTTGCCTGGAATTTACATTCCCAAATCCTGTTGCACAAGTAGTTTGACAGCAAGTTCCCATTGCATTCTGTGGTAACCATATGGCAAAGCTGTACACAACTGGGTGCAAATTGATACATTTTTCAATACTGATACCTGAAGACCTGACTTTTCTAATGAATTGTTTGATGCAATAAGGTGTGGTAATTCTTGTCTGTAGAAAATACTCTGTTTCCAAAGGGAGAAGCTCAGGTGTGGCATGTTGTTAATGGAGCTCCAGCATCTCTCAGTGCTGTGGCTTTCACTGGTAAAGCCATTGCTTGTTTAAGACCTGCTGCTGCTTTTGCCCTGGGGCTTCCATTTGCTTTTAAAGTTTCTCTGTCGCACCACATACAGTGGTGAATGGCAGGCTTCAGTAACTTCTTATCCCCTGGAAAATGAAGAGTCACTCCTGGTTTAGTAAATTTGCAGAAGTATTTGTTCTATATTGTCCTTACATCAGGTAATGAGCTCTAATTATTGTTATTGCCTTCAAATGGGACATAATTTCATACACTATTGAAAACAGTAAATGACCATTTTCTCCTGGTTTTGAGATACTCATAATGCATTTTTACCAATCATGGCTTATTTGAGGGACACATTATTTTTTTAAATGTATTTAACATTGGAATATTTAATAACAATTTACCTTTGTCAGTCTTACGGATATGTTTGTTCATTCTGTCAAATATACAGGCATGCATTTTAAAGAGGGCAGGATCCATAAAATAACTGCCAGCTTTTGCTATAATATTTAATGTTAAATTTGGCTCTGTTAAAGTTTGGCTCACAGTAGTGACCAAGAAATTAAGATGATTATCCAAGTTTTGAAGTTAAATTTCTTAGCTCAGCTGCTTGGGTAGCTTCACAGGAGTAGCATATTTTAAGTTATTGATGCTAACAGAAAACTCTTTGGAGAAATTTAAGGTAAGACAACAATATCAAGAATGGAACAAATATGCCCACACCCACCAGTGGCTTCTGTCTGTGTAGAAAGTGGCTCCCATGGTGAATACAAGGTGCCCAGGAAAAGGGAAGAGCATCAGGAGAGGAGAACAAAAGAATTATCATTGATTTCTGCAGAAACAAGACATAAAAGTAAAAAACTTAACTAAGTTATTTTACATTTCCTAGAGTGCTGTTAATACAGAAGAGGTCTGTTCTTCAGGCTCTAGAGCAGATAAATGGTATATTATTGATAAAAGGGATGTATTTTTAATTTGTTGGAAGAGATTTTTGTACCCTGGTGTGCCTTCCATTGAGTGTGTTAATTTTTCATTATCACTATATGTGTAGCTCTTGTGGTACCAAGGGGGAGTATTTTCTACTTTGATTTCTGAGCAAATGAGGATGGAGGATGATGCTGCAAATAGTCAATGAGATGTGAAGGATCTGGGTTCCCCAAAGGCAACCTTATTAATAGTGAATCCAAAATGGATAGAAAAGTGACTTGAAAGCCACCCCCTCAAGAGGTGACCACTTGTGGTCAGTGCTGCTGCACTGATTGTGCTGTGGTTCCAGACACTCCTATCTGATGTGAATAAATCTCCCTGTACTCCCACAGCCCCAGCAGTGTAGGCTATTAGATATTTATGTGTTTTACATTTTCCTAGTTAAAGACTCATAATCCAGTATCTTAAAATAGCGTTCCTTTCTAAAATCCTAAAACTGTTTCATTTTAATATCTGCCTCCTCACAGGGAAGCCAGTATCCTGTTGTACTCAATTTATCATATTTGAAAGGTGGTTCCTTTATCTCCCCTGTTCTCTGAGATAAGAGAAGGTCAGCATTTTAAAACACTTACCATTCTGGTCATTGGCTTGACTCAAGGCATGAAAAATTTCTGATTTCCTGGAAGTCAGATTAAAATCTCAGAATTTTATACAAACTCACAGATGATATATATTTAATATTTTGGCATACATTTGAGTATGTTTTTAAGGTTTTTGGGGACATGTATTTGGAAGATGACCATTTCCTGCAGCCTACCAAGGAATGCAGCTGGTGCTAAGCCACGTGTCTGTGTTATGGCCAACCCTGTAGGAACATTTTTCATCATATCCTTTGTTGTCTTTTGTGTGTGTGTGTGAAAAATATACCAGGGACCCAAATGGAACTCACACTGAGCAGTTATAATCAGTGGCCTCATGGTTAAACTGATAATTGCTGTGGAGAACTCTAATGTTTTTAATGGAACTATCTTGCTATGAATTTAAGATTTGAATTTAGCTCCTGTAATTCCCTGAGCTCCGATTTTCTAATGAACTAACACTTAATGTAAAGATAAATTCTCATCACAAAACACAGCTCATAACTATTTAAGTTGAGTTTATGGTGTGTTGATTGGCTAAAGCCAAGTTAATTGAAAGTAATTATAAATAGACAATTTGCAAACTGTGAAAAAGAAAATCACGGTGAAAAATTAAGCCTCTGTAGTACAATTCAGTGTGTGTTATGGTTGGAGAAAAGCAACTGTAATGCAAACATAAATCCTCAATGCAATGGTTTTCCTACTGTTATTATTTGAAAAATGGATATGAAGAGATACAACACTTTCTATGAACAGCTGGTCCTATTGCCACTAAGTCTCTTTTTCTTCCTTTCTAGACTTGTCCTAAGTGTGATCCCACACTCTGCACCCGAAACTCCTGCTGGAAAACACAAATCTCTAAAAAGAAAGTGTCTTTCTATGTGATTGCATTAATATCACCTTGGGTTCATGGCTTTGCTTATTTAAGGAAGCTTTTTGGGATTGCTGATTCAGAGAGTGTTTGGATTAGGGAAGGTGATGAGCATTTCTCTCACGGTGCAAACAGGCTCAGGGTTGTTTATCCATTAAAGGATTGGGCTGTTCAGAGGGAACCAAGCAGGATGGGGAATGTGCCTTGGCACTGTTTGTGTGCACAGCCTGGGAGACAGCAGGGTCTGGTGGTTATGGAGTGACACTGGAAATCAGGGAATGTGTGGTCTGACATGAACCCAGGATGAGAACTTTGGCAGATTCCATCATTTCTTACCTTAGCTTAACCTGAGAGCTTTAAATTTTAGGTTCTTCATTAATGGGATTGGCTCTGTTGCTATGCTGGTCAGACACCCATGACTTGGATTAGGTTGGAGTCTCTGGGAATTTTGTAAAGTAAATAATGCTACTGAAGAAGTATAAAAGAAGACTCTTGTCATCTTCTAGAAGTTCACAAAACTCCAGACATAGCCTCAGTGCAATAAAAAAATAAATATGGTATAGGGAAAGTAATTCAGTAGCATAAGGGCCTCCAAGAGTTTCATTATATATATACTTACTCTACAAAGTGGTTTCAAATGGGCTTTCTACCCACTCACCTTTTATGCTGACTATCAAAACATTAATGTGAACTTTAACTGCATAAGACACATGAAATCTCATGAGCACTTGTCTTATCTTACTCCTTTCATCAAAAGTCATCATAACTAAAGAGAAAAGTTATTAACAGGGACCAGCTACTTGGGTACCTGCAGCACTGCACAGTGTCATCCTTTTCCTGTGAGAAGGACACCTTCCAATTTCATCTGTTGGCTTTGCTATCACACAGGTCCTGAAGCCTTGGCTTCTTTCCATGCTATTCCCAGGAACATTCCTGCTTCTAAAAGAAGCAATATTATTCTACAAGAATAATACAAAAATCCAGGAACAGCTCTTTAACTGCTAACCTATCATTCTGACATTAAAGAAAACAACTTTACATTTGGAAGAGCTCCCTTAGTGGGCTCTGCATGTCTGGAATTGATAGAGATAGAAAGAAAACCGATGGATTTTGCAGGCTATAAAACAGTGGTTTTTACAGATGCATTTGGCTTATATCAGCAGTGAGCCCAGAGCCACAGAAATTCTGTAGGTGAGATCAGACCTCTAATTGCAACTGCAGAGTGCTAATGGAGAGCTTTGGGGAGATTTGCAACCCATCCTGAGTTCATCTGAAAGTTTTATTTATAGATTTCTACATCTGAGGCTCTGCATTGCCCTTCCCTTTGCGAGCTGTATCACGCTGCTGCTGCCACACTACCTTCCCCTGCTGTCCTCGTATGCAAACAAAATTAAACTCCCAAGAAAAAGAATTTTGGACTTTATAGACTCTAATTCAAACCACATTGTATAAATCAGTAAGATGTATGTATATCTTTAGAATTTAATTTCTTGTCATTTTTCTTCCTTCTTGCAGCCACTGGAGGGTTTCTATAGCCCCTCTGTCAACCAGTCATTTAAAGGCAAAAAAATCCAAACACTGCACTTCTGAATATTTCAAAAGCTTTGTATTGCAGACTTTCTAAAAAATGAGTCTTACAAGTAAATTGCATGGTGTGAGGAAAACGTGTAATTTCTGGAGTGGAGCAAGGCAGATTTTCAAAAACACAGATAAAAATAGAGAACTGGATCTGCCTAGCTGTGCTTGACCCCATTAACCTGGGAACTATTGCTGGCAAACCAAGTGTGTCCAAGAATACACAGCTTATTCCTAATTTAAAATCAGAGGGTCATCAAACTCAGTGAGGATATTTGTGTGAGTAAAAGTAAAAAGAGCTGAAAGAATCTCTCATAGGTGATCATTTCTTCAATGTATTTACCATATTTTCCTCTTTATGTGATAACTGTTGTATGTTATTTCAGTCATGCTGGTAGAACTTAGTCTTCTGTTTCATCAGATCTAGGCTGGTTTTTGTTTGCTGGGAAATATTGCAGCAATTTTCTCTTCCCTTGAGCAGCTGAAGTTCATGATAAATGGAGGGCTTAAAACTACTGATGTTTGTTAATGCATAGCATAGACAATAATTAGATGTAGAGCTGATCAAGTTTACTTTTGGACTGAAGATAAATTTCCTGCAAAATATAAAATTTGTATGTTGGGGCTTTTTTGGGAAGGGTGATAATTAGTGATAATTTTTCCTGAAAATGATATTTCACTAAGAACACAATCCCATTTCCTGTCTTACTTTAGGACACATTGGCACTGAAATCCATGTGCATGTGACAGCTGAAGGCAGATGTGGTTTGTGTAGCTCATTCTGGGTTCCGTGCTAGTTTAGTTCTTCCAGCCCATCCCAGGTGACCAGACATGGCCATGCAGACAGGTCAGGTGCCACTAGCACTTGCTTGAGGTTTGCTGTGCTGAACGTTCACATAACAAACACTCTTGGGCTCAATGACCCAAGTATGGAAGAAATAAATCAAAATTAAAAAATATAAATCTGAAGCTGGCTCAGCTCTTTAGTATTCTGGGGCTAAGGATTATCTGAATCACAGTCATTATTGCAGCAGGCTTGAAAATGCAATTTAACTGTAGTCCAATTTGAAGGGAAAAACTATACAGTTCTAGCCTACACAAGAGCAATCAGTATTTTGGTATAGCATTTTCATTTTTCTACTTGTTCATCAGAACCTTCTACCTTCGCCCTGGCCCCTCCCCTGAAAAAAGAGTAGATAATATGAGCATTCCACCCAATTCGAAAGAAAAACAGTACTAGAATATTGAAATATACCATCATGCAAAATTTTATAGTTTCATCAAGCATGTTGAAAAGAAATATTGTTGGGCAAGATATCTGGCTACCTTTGGTATTGGTTTACATCACCAAAAAACAAACGTTTCAAGAAAGAGCCATTGTTGTTATGAGGACTTTGACAATAGCTCCCTTTCAGGAAAGTTGAGTGATGTACATTAAAGGATGGTAAGAGGCATTTTACACCATCTAGAGATTAAAAGTGTGAGTTTAAAGCATCAATCTGCAAATAAAGCCATCTAATAGCAAGTAAAATGAGAAAGGTGATAAGAGTGTCATGATTCATGGCATGAGCCAACTGCATTATGAATGATCAATGAACATTATCATCAGAACAATGTCATAGTCTCACAATTATGGTGCATTGTAAATGCAAATATAATTGCTTTGTATGTAATGAAATACAAAAGCCACATTTAAATAATAATGTTAAGGTTGTGATCCAAACTGGCAAAACCTTGAATAGTCAGCTAAGCTGACATGATCTCATCTTAACCTTTTCACTGCTGTCAGAGCAGAAATGGGCTTGGAGAAAGTGTGTTTATGAAACATCAGGATTTGCGGATGATATTGGAAAAATCTGTTTGTTCTTAGTAGATGGGAGGCTAAAGCAAATAGATATAATTTCTTCTACTCTATTTTGAGGTCATCTTATTGATTTTGCAGTTGCTTCTGTGTGACTGAGAGGTGAGCCAAGTTATAGTACAGTTGATTATGATGGTGGGAGGGAAGAGGCTGCAAGAATTACAGTGCAGTAACAGAACCAATAGTAAAAGAAATGGTAGCAGATGTCAAAAATTGTTGTGTACATTCACTGAGTTTTTGTTTAATTCATCATCCCAGTGCACATGTCGTACTGCTAGAAACCGATAAGGTGATATTTTGATGTCTCTCATTTACCCCAAAGGTGCACTCCTGTACAGGAGTATGCACACTCTGTAATCCAGGTGTTCTGCCATGGCACTTCAGTGGGAAAGGAGTAGGGCTGCATTTTCATACCACTGCTTTAAAAAACACTGTACATGTTTCTAGTATTAGCTCATGTGAATAACTCCAGCTTGGAGAGGGGTGCACAATCAACTGAGCAGTCCAGGCGTATTCCATTCCTTTTGTTTAATGAGCAAAAAGGAGTAAGGAACACAGCACAAATGAAATCTTGGCACCAACCAAGCTGATTTTCAGAGGGTCAAGAATTCATGTCAGCAATCCTTTCTGAATGGTTCTCTCTGGTGCTGGCATCACAGTGTAACTTTGCAAACACTGAGAGCGTGATTCTCAGCATTCCTCATGTTACTGTGCATTCCTCTTTCCTCCTTTACCCCAGTATTTTGATATCAGCATAAAATAATACTCCATTTCAAGGCAGAAGTACATATTTTTAGGAGCTCTGGATGTTATCATGGCTTACAGTGCCTTGATTTCTTGATGCAGCATGTTATTAAAAAAGGTCACAGTGCCTCATCTGGGTGGGGACTGGCAACTTCTACATCCATACCACTCAGCAGGAGAATAATGATGTTATACTTCAGAACATACATTTTAACAGATTGTCCAGGACCGTGGCATTATGAAGTTCTCATCTGCCATAAATGCCTCCAAATACATAACTATCATAATGAGTGTCTAATCATTGCTATGGGTTTTAATAGGAATGTTTGATCAATTTACATGTAAATATTTACAACCCCAGAGAAGGGCCAAAACACTAAATTTATCAGGAATTCTCATTAATCTTCTGCACGCAGAGATCTTTAAAAATGCACAAGTTTTGTGATCACCTGATGCCACAGAAGGAGACATCAGTGTAATTTTTCTGTGCAGCCAGATGAATGCTGCCTGCTCGAAATATGTTTAATAAAAAAGCAGAGCTGTGATGACAGGGCTTCTTTTCGTGGCAGTATGTTAAATTATCTAAAATCTCCATTAAATTCTGCATGAAAACACTTGACCCTTTATTATTATTAAAACTTACTGGATTTTCAGCATGTCAGTGGCCAAGCTGGAAAGAGCAGTTGAGTTAGAATAAGGCCTTGCATGAAGGTAATACCTCCATCTATAAAGTATAAGGAAATTAAGACTGCATATGGTAATGAAGTGCTTGACCCTTCTAGTCCTACAGTTTCCCTAAGTTTATAATGCTAACATTAATAAGAGCATTGTCATTACCAAGACCATTTTGTTTCTAGGCAGCTTTGGTTTAGAATGTATTCATAAAATATTAGAAAGTTTTCATTGCTATAAATGTACTCTAATCATGTAATTTACACGTCTCCTAATATGCAATTCCTGTTAATAGCACTTTGTTAAATTGGCAAGGTGTGATTCAAAGTTAGTTGTCTGTGACAGGGATCAGTAACAAATAGAGAGATAAAAATTCCATAAAGGTCTTTGCTGTACATCCTAAAAAGATTGTGGGCTAAAATTGGTAGGTATTTAAAAACCAGAAATGGGTTAGGGTTGTTTTATGGGACAATGGCTCCAGTTTCTACATCAGAGCATTCATGCTAGGATGATCAGATTGTTCTTGGGTGAAACTGCTGAGAGATGTAGACATGAGCATCAAGGCTGGAGTTACACTTAAAGACTTAATAACCTACAGATGATACAGTCATGGTGTCCATAAAAAACAATTACTACAGATCAATGAAAAATAAGAAGTCTCAGCATATTGTGTCATCAGATCAGCAAGATATAAGGCATGGGACTAGAAAGATCTGTGGCATTTTCAGGTTCTGCCTACTAGTCAGTTGTTATGAAATCCATATTTGTAGTAATTTGTATTATTTGTATTACCTGAAAACTAATGAGGTTTTGCATAGTCCTGTTATTGGATTGCTTGGGGCTGTCACATCTCTGATACTGTCTTCTAATTTCTAAGTTACATGTTTGCAAACAATTTAAATCTATCTACGGTTCTACTAGCATTTCCTTCTCAGATCAAATAGTTTTACTTCTTTAGCAGTTTCAATCCCCAGTGTATTTACAGAATATTATTATTTCCTTATCTTTCTAATTTGCTAGGATCTCGTTAAGACCATGTAGACTTACCTGAGGCAGCTGTAGAACCAGAAACAGAATAATTCCAGGAGTGTGAAGCCCCAGTTATGACAGCTCTGCTGCTATCAATTGTTGTGCCCTGATAGGGGATGTGTGTGACATGGTGACCACATGTATAAAGAGTGTATCTTTGGGAAACTTCATGTGATATGGGTTTTAATTATGTCATGTTCATGTTATAATGCACTTCAAATGTGGGGAAGTTTCAGGCATTCAGGAACAGACACTGTTGTCCACGGTCAACTGCCTTGATCCTGAGTAAAATGAAATAGTTTCTCTCCTAGTGCTGGCTGATTCCTGCAGGAACCCAGGAGGACACAGATTTTCACCCTGGCAATATGAACTGAAGGGCAGATGCACAGAAAGCCTGGGACATTAGCAATAGAAACAAAAATAGCCAAGGAAATTATGCACAAATGAACTCAATTTTCTTTAGGTTTTTGAAAGAGACTTTTGAGAGGGCAACTGTATAAAAAAATAATTTCAGATAAGAGGAAGAGCAAATGTAGCAGAAAGAATGATTGTGGTAGAATTATATTCAGTTTTTCATAAGTTATATGACTAAATGAAAACAAAAGTTCTTCATTCATGCATCATTCATTCACGCATCACATACATCACCTGTGTCTCTCACTCCTAATTGGTGGCAGATAGCTGTGTGTGTACACATACTGGTTTTGATTACTTCTGATGCACAGGGGCTGAACTGTAGACCCCAGTCAAGCAATGTCTGTTCATTTTTTTCTGTCAACACCTGTTTCTTTCTACCATCTCTTGTCTTCAAAGATGAAAACTTACATGAAAAATAGAAGTTAGGGAAGATAGAATTCAATCAACACAGTAATTCCCAGTAGCAATAAAGCATTTTGTGGTTGCTCCCTCTCTGATATATAACTCTCATTTAACAACGATTCTTTTTTTGCATGGGAACTTCCTTATCTTTAATAAAGGAGAAGAAAATGCAGACTTGGTTTTCAGTGATCCCCAGGGATGAGCTTTGTGCAGCTTCCTGGACTCACAAGAAAAGGATGAATTCCTGTGAAACCACAAGACTCACAGGGTCTGGGGTTACAGTTGTACTAAGTGCAGGTTCCAGGAGGTGCATTTCCCTTACTCCTGTGAGGTTGTAGCTTGTGACCAAAACCCCATATTTCTGTATGGTTTGGAAACACATCTGAAACCCATTTGGAAGATCTGTAAGCATATCACTGTACCAAATTCCCCTAGACACTGGAGGCTTACCTACAGTTTGCCTCAACTTTTGTGCCATGTTATTTGTATGATGTGGAACTGATCTCTTGCTGCATTTATCTTGGAAGAGTTTCTGGGATAGCACTCTTTTTTTTCCTGTAACAGCACCACGAAGGAAGGATGAGACAATAGGGTTTTTTTCCTAGCAAATCCATGGCTAGTGAGGAAACGTTGGCTGAGTTTAGCATGTGCATCTTGGGAACACAAAGCAATTTGCAAAGACTAGAAATGAGCTTGTGTTTTGGATGTAGCTTCTGGGGATGCATCCAAGTGCAAGCTTAGATCAACTATTCAATATCCCTTTTCCCTGCTTCAAGCTGAGCTGAGCACCAAGCACGTCTGTCTGCCACCTTCTCACCCACCTCAGAGAAACAGATATTGCTGATAGATTTGTGGTCAAGTTTTTTCTTGTTTTGCTCACATATTTTATGTGTATCATATGATTTACAGCCTGTCCTGATGCTTGACTGCAGGAAGCTTTTAAATTACATATGAACTGCAAAATTGGTCTGTATAGGAAAAAGGTGTATGTAAGTGCACAAAGGCAAATATTCACCATCAACTTCACAAAGCTTAAGCTTTTTTGGTGTGGGTGGTTTCTCTTAGGGGGTGTGGGCTTTCATTTTTGGGGGGCTTTTGGATTTTTTGTTTTGTTTTGGGGATGGGTTTTGTGTGGGGTTTTTTGTTTGGTTGGTTGGTTTTGTTTTGGGGTTTTTTTTGGGAGGAGGTGGGGTTTGGATCTGAGCATATTTCAGCAGATGAGCCCAAAATACCCGTGAAAACCCTTTGCCCCCAGAAAACCCTTTTCAAGCTGTTTTCCTTGAAGGAACAACCTGTTGATGCTTTTTCAGGAAAATGCATGATTCTCCTATTATAAGCTATCCCCATTCTTTCTTGCTGCTTTTTCAGCATCATCAGGATAACTTGGCTAGAATCAAAATAAGTCAGCTATCTTTGGGGCTGGAGAATCCCAGACAGTAAAGTGGGGGGGTTTGATGATTTGGGGTTTTTTTTACTTAGTTCTTGCTACTTAAATCCTGGTTTATACCTTTCAAGAAGCATTGGGATGTTCTTACTCAACAATTGTTCCAGAACTGGAAATGTCCTTTCTCCCCAGGTCTGGAGAGAAAAAGGTTTTGGTGCTCACAGTGCTGGTGTGTGGAGGTGCCTGGGAGGAGTAAAAGGGCTGTTCCTCAGTGTCAAATACTAAGGAGTAAAAAGGTTTTAACCATTTCAAGTTCCCTATGACAGAAGCAGTGCTGCGCTTCCTCAAGAACCTGTGATTCAGATCATAAATCTGTAGTACCACTTTATAAATCATTCACAAAATATGCACCGTGATTCATTCCTTTCCTTATGGAGAGTATTATGAGAGAATATGAAATAAATGCATTTTTAATAGGGTCTGAAAGCAGAGCTATTGTCTATTGTCTCATTGGGAGAGGCCAGAGTACTGAAGTAAAACTCTGCTTGCCTGTGTGATAATTAAACTGGCCCACCTCCTTTGTCTCTACTTCCCTTTTACCTGTTCATGGATAATTGGCTTCTGGGAGTAGAAAAATAAATTGGAAGCTATTGAATATTGTGAGAGATAGAAAAAAAAAATGTGTCCACACATATAGAAGTGGGAGGAGAGAGAGAGGGATGCAATCTTTGTATGTATTTGTACAGTTTCTTGTGATTTTTTTCTTCCTTTCCTTTTTTTTTTTTTTTTTGTTACTGTTCCATGGACTATGAGACAGGCTTTTCTCCTGGTGCTCTGGGTTCTGTTGTAGTCAAGAATTTTCACAAAGAAGCCAGATTTTCAGCCTAGAGAGACTTAGGTGACTCAAAGTAAATCTGACCTAAAAGTATTTAAAAGATTTTTATCTAACCTCAGCCTATAAATCCCTCCAGCTTTCACCTATTGCATCCCACACTCTGTATTGTGAGCTTCTACACAGCCTATCTCCTGCTTCATTTGCCTTTGGGATTCAGTATCCTAAAGGTCATGGTTTTGTGGATATTCTTTGGTCATCTAAATGTAATAAGTTGTACCCACAGCTATTTATGGCCAAAGTTTCCCTGATTTCAGAAATTCAGGCCCCCAAATTTGAGTCAGAGTCTACATTGCTCTGTTTATGTTCCTGCATCCCCTTGAGTATGACTGTTCTTTAAACTGAGATAAATTTCAGGTCATGACTCTATACAGTTGTTCCATGACAGAGTGAGGGACTCTTCCTCCTTGGCATTGCTGTACATCAGAGACAGCACTTGTATCTAAAAAGCCAATATTTTGTTTACAAGACCTACAGTCACTAAAGTAGTGAATTATCAGAGCCTCTGCCTCTGAAAACCAGCTGGTTGTGGCAGGTATCTAGACACACAGAAGTTTTATCTATCTATGATTTTTGTCTCTTTATTATTTCAACCAGCATCTATATTACTCTGTCAGATTGCTATATGCCTTACTCTGACATTGGATGCTTTTATTATTATTTTCTTTCAAGGTAACTTCCATGAAAAGAAATTACCTTGAAAGAAAATAATAATAAAAGCATGAAAATAATAAAAGCATGAAAAGAAATATTAAATTCTACCATCATGGTATGTTATTTGTGACTTTCATTCTGTATCAAACAGCATTTTATATCCTAACACAGTCCCAAATCTGTATATTTAGTGCCTGATCTAAAGCCAGTTCAAACCCATGAAAGTCTCTGTGGAACTGGGATTCACATAAGGCCTTTAATGCTGCTAAAAGGGCACTGCCAGATTGAAGATGCCTGTGAGCAGTAATTACTGAGGAGGAATTGTGGCTGAGGGCTGGGCAGGAACACCTGGAGTTCATCTGGAGCTACAGGAACATTTGTCACTTACTGTGGAGGAGGTATGTCCTGCCCAAGATACAGGTAGACAGAATTCAGTGTTTGAGGCGCTCTTTGAAACTGTGTAGCAGATTTCTGTAAATGCATGAAGTTCTGAATTAAATGAGGAGGAGTTTGCTGCACTTGGCACAGTGACTGCTGGGCTTTTTTGTGATCTGCTAAATAGAATCAGTTTTATCCATCCCCATTTTTGATGCTGATGTGTTTTGGGCATTTGCAAACAATTTTTCTGTTACAAAAGCTGCTGAGGAGAGATCAGTGAGGGGGGAGGGTGGTATCTGAGGGGGTGCTGAATTGTCAGGAGACTGTAAGCAACCACGCAGGCCACCAGTGTTCTTAATACCATCAGCACTGAAACAGTTAACAGTGTGGGGATGGGGGACCTCGGCTTTCAGTTAACAAATATTTAGAAAAACAGACTATTTTCTGCTTTCCAGGGCTGTTATTTCAAGCAGGCTATGAAGAAGAAAGCTGAGTGAGTTTACATGTATTTCATGTTTTAGAGGTTGCTCTTAGAGCTGCAGGATCTGGAATATGCCTAAAATAAATAAGTAGTTTTATAAAATGGCTTGTGGCAAGGAATGAACTTTGCCCACAAGTTCCAGTGAATAGAATGATGCAATACAACTCTCTTAGTCCTGGTTTCATTCACACTGTCACTTCCACGGGCCCTGGGATTATGCCACAGCGAGTACAAAAGATGCTCTTCCATGGCACCGATTTTTCCTCCTACCTGGAAGTTACCAGCTTTTATTGTCTTGTACTACTTGGCCTATGAAATAACTCAAGGGAACAGCTACATAAACATTACAGTCAGAGACTGGGAATGAAGGAATAGCCTTTCAACCCTCTGTGAAGGATTTACAGGGTGAGGCAACCTTTAGGAACTCAGGCTAGAAGGGAGCTTGGCTTGTCCAGTCACCTCGCGCTGAGACAAGGGCAAGTGCTGCTCGACCTTCCCTGGAGGAGGGTTTGGGGGCAAACACTCACTCCTGTCACGCTGCAAGAGTGAACCCAGCACTGGAATAACAAAAACCTGCCTTTAGGATGCTGTCCACATCCCTCACTCCTTAGTATAAAGTCAGTGTTTTACAGGGATATCTTGAACTTTGTCTTTTTTGTCATCAGCTTTGCAAAATCTGAATCATCTGAGTTTTTCCTAATTCTGGGTAGATTGATTGGCAAAGGCAAAGTCAAAGTAGTACATAATGCAAGGAAAATAAATAAGTAAAAATCATGGATAAATTTTAAAATGTATGGAAGATCCGTCAGAATTATCTGGCTGCTACAAGCATTGCCCTCTGTCTTTCCAGTGCAAGAGTTTCTTTACCTGACTGGAAAACCTTTCTTTGGTTTGATCCTAATGAATTGTAAAACAAATTATAAGAAGCAGGCAAAAGGCCTGTAAAACTAGTTTTACTTCCAAAATAGGGCAAGAGCTATTCATTAAACTCTATTAGCAAACTGATGAAGCAGCTACTTTGCACAATAGCAGGAATGAGTAAGTTGAGAAGACAGATGGTATAGGGGAAAATAATTATTTTATTGCTGAAGTTTATTTACCCAAAGCATTTAGGATAACTAGTTTTAACAAACTAAAAAATCACTAGAAAGTAGCAGTGATTCTATTTTACAGAAATTATGTCAAGAAGGAGCTAAGGAATTGGGCTGTTCTGTCAGTAAATAAAATCAGCTGCAATTGAATTTAAGAGGATCTGTTTTACAGATACTGATTTAATCCCTCAAAGTTATTCCTCACTGATAAATATATAGATAGATAGATGTGGAAGGGCTTGGGGGAGTCTAGTTTGTTTGTTTTATTGTAGCTGACTATTTTTTGAGAAAGTAATTACTTTCTTTTTTGTGCGTGTAGGTAGGCTCTTTCTCTTTTTTTCCATAGATGGTCTTATTTTTTAAAAAAGATGTTTTGTGTATTCTTATACCCATTCTTTCTATATCACTGAGATGTAAATGAAAAAAAAAGGGTTTTTTTTCCTTTTTAAGAACTTCTGGTTTGCATCTTTTGCATAAAAGTAAAAGCAAAGATAATAAGATCAAAATAGAGGCATGTTCTACCCAGCCTACCCTGATGCAATTAATAATTAAGAACAAATGGCTTGTAAAATACCTACCAGTATGATTAAAATGCTAGGAAAAGGTTGCTGTAAGAATAATTGCCTTTTGTTTAATGTAATCAAAAAACAAATCCCTGGTTCAATATCTTTTGTGTCGTATGTTTTCTGTTTTTAAAATTAATGTGACATAAGGCATTCTTTATGCTAATGTTATAGCTCCTTGGACAAGTTTAACACCATTATCTTCTTTAATGAATAATTCATTCTCTGTTGAAAACTTAACTATATCATTTTTACAGTGTGTAAATGAAACTTTGAAGTGCAATTTAACTTTAAAGAACTTCAGATTGTTGAAAATTCTCATAAACCACCAAAAAGTGCTGTGCAAGGAATACTGTCTTGTACTGAAGTGTGAGCATGTTGTGATGAGCATGTTTGCAATTTTTAATTTTGTTGCTTGTTTTAAAATGTCTTGGAAAGGCTTCCTGGTTGGTTTTACTTTATTGGCATTTTCTACAATTTTAGCTATATCTTCTTTTTGAAAATAAAAATACTATCTGTAAGCACAGCAAAGCTCAAATCCTCATAGTTCCTAATAACTCAGGAAGAACCTCTGGGGGAAGGTGGTAAAATGGGAGCAATACTCTTATTTCCCACACCAGATTCTTGCCTTCTTGTAAGAAAACCTGTGCCAGTCACAGTTCTTCAGTTCTTGGTGCAAGTGAGAGCAAGGACGGATCCTAGGAACTTTTCTCTCTTTTTTTTTTTTTTTTTTTTTTGTTGTGTTTTGTGTTTTGTTTTGTTTTGGTTTTTTTTGTTTCCAACATTCTCCCCTGCCTAAGTAGGCAGGGGCTGAAATTTCATGTGGGGTTGTTTCTCTGTAGTGATCCCTACATGTTAACTGGACCATTAGATATGAGATCATTTTTTTTTAATTAATGTGAGTAGGGGATAAGCAAAATGGGGCATGATAATGCTGAATACTCATTGGCCAGTTAATCATAATATTATGTTGACCCTGAAACTTGGTCACAGTCCCTGATAATCGATTTCAAGTTTTGTGAGAAATATTCAATTAATAAGTGAGTCCCAGACTTCTTAATGCTGTAATGTGTATGGTTATGTATGTGCATTGCTGTTGAATTTAATTAGAGGTTTTGTGGATTTTATTCCATAAAGGTACATTCCTATAAATTTCAAAATTCTGTTATCTGATGGAGAATTTTACTGGGTCACTGAGGTTGTTAGATTACTGTATCCGAGGAAAGACAGTTAACTGAAATATGGATTTATATCCATGTACCAGGGCCTTGTTTCCTGATGCTCATTGAGTGTCACCTGCAGTGAGACAGGATTGATTGCTGTGCTCTGTTAATGACGTGACTGAACAGGGCACTGCAGGGCTGGGGGATCTCACAGGGCTCCTCCTGGGTGAGAAGGTAAATGATATAACAGGGCACTGTTTCAAGAGAGGCATTTTCCGTGCACTAATTTCATCCTAAGCCAGATTTAGTTTGAAAGTTTTCTGATATCTCAAATCAAATCTGGGGATGCATCTTACTGTGTAAGTTGTTTTTATTCTCAGTGGAATACTGCCTTCTGGGTACTGGAGAGCAGCATGTGCTACTTCTTCCTAGGGGAGGACATTATCAGCTTTAGTTTTATTATGTCCTTGCAGCAGATTTTCATTTTAGACATTTTAAGACTGAGAGCTGCAATATTTTATAAAAACCTACTTAGCAAGCTCATTTCTGTTTTTTTTTTTTATTTTGTTGGGGTTTTTTTCCCTCTCTGTACCCTCCCCTTCCTTTTTCCAAGGTGTCAGAGCTTGTGGGTCAAAGGAATCTAAGGAGGATTTATTATATGTCAGGGAGCAGAAAGGAAACAGGTACCTAATTTATTTATTTATTTATTTGTTGTATTTCTTCTCCCTGTGTTAACATTTTCTGTATCTTTAAGTGGTGACATCCTCAAACAAGTACCTGTCCAGATTTGTGTTATTTTACTGCCTTGCAGGCACTCCTGAGGCAGAAAGTTCCTCAGACACTCCTTGTGGCACTGTTGTTCCTGGCTAAAGATAAATCATTTGTCAGGGACATTATCCACAGAGAAGAGCGAGGCTGGGGTGGGAGGAGGAATGAATCACAGCACTTTGTGTAATGTGCTCTCCCTCTGAACAAATCTGGCTGTGGACACAAAACAGTATTTCTTCAAATGAAAAATAAATCCTGTAGTATTATGGGCGCCTAACAATGGCAATTCAGCAGGCTTGGCTTGACATCTGGATTTGTGATATTTTTGTTTTATTTCCATGAGCTATCATTACTGAAAGCTTTGCACTTGTCCATCTTCACATTAGGAAACATGTGAGCATTTTCATTTTCCTCTCAAGTCAATCGTTTAATATAAGAAACGCTTTATGTTTTTCTAACAACTTTGGATTGTACAAAACATTGAAATAATCAGAGTTTATCCTCCTTTTCAATCCAGAGTTCATGCTCCTGTCTCCTTTTTGTTGCTTTCTCTTTCTTTTAGTCAAATAAAATCCTTTGAAGTTTAGCACATAGAAAAATTCGTTTTTACCTTGAATAGCAGCAGCATTCATCATCATCAACGGTTACATTGGAGATTAGCTTTGTCATTAAGAGGAATAATCCCCATAATACTCCTATTCATCAGGTAACAGTTAAATGAAGAAAATGTGTGCAATTTAGTCCATGGTCCTGGCAATTGTTAGTAGAGTGTTATATAGAACTTGGGTAGGCTGAGTGAAAAAATAATTAGCACACCTTTTTTCTCTTTGACATTATGCAGCTTAAGATGCTCAAATACAATATACAATGTCTCTCCAATAGCTGCATTTTCCATACCATTATTGGGCATTTGCTGGTCTCTAAGTTGTATTTAGCTCTCCCTATTCAGAAGATTTACTGATCTGTGACATGTCTCATTATTTTCTTCAAATATAAGCTAAGGCAGCACAAATTTGTGATTATAGAAGGTAATTCTTTTGCTTCTGTCATTGTTTTGATACCAAAAATATGCACTCACTTGAAATGAGAAGTGTCACTTCCTTCATGCCAAAGAACTCTGCTTTAGTAAGATGGGCTGTATAATCTCTTCCTGCAAACTGCAGGAGATTGGTGGCATTCAGTGAGTTGAGGTAAATGCATGTTGATGAAGCACAAGCACAGGAGACAGGTTAATGTGAGCTGCAGCAGCCAAACAGCAAGACTGTGCATAAATTGTTAGAACAAGATCTGGCTTGAGGTCTGGAGGGGAATGAGATTTTTGTGTGCAAGCTGCTCCTCTGTGCCTGAGATAACTTCTGAACTTGTTGATCAGTTTTGACCAGCTCTGGAGGAAGAGCCAAAGTCTCAAGGCCCTTAGGCTCTCATACAGGTCCTGCAAATCAGCAGCAGGATGGAGGAGGGACATGCCAATGGAAGTTCCCTCCAAAGGTGGCTGGCAGGTGTTGGGCGCTGCAGGTGGTGCTGGGCAGTGTCAGCCACCACTGTCCGACCACCTGCACTGCCAGGACAAGCCAAAGGAGCCTTGGCACAGCACAGTGGGACACTGCAGGGGAAGGGGAGTGTGAGAGTGTGGGGGATACAAACCCACAGGGAAACTGATGCTTATTTGGTTTATGGTACAGGCTGCACATTAAGCATGGGCAAAAATCTTGACCAAGCTTGAACCCAGAGCTGAACAGGAGCAAAACTGGGAGTGTAGGGCTGTACATTGCACATGGGCAACCTGGTAGTGTCACAAGGAGTTTCACCCAGGTTAAATCCTCCTGGAGTTCCAGTTAAATGTGAAAGAATGACATGTAAGGAAGAGCAGTGCAACAATGGCAATCCTTATAACTGGAAAGGAAGCTGGCTGAATCAAAACTCAGCCCTGTCGACTGAGGAATGAGAGGGTTCTTTTTAAGGTATTAATTCAAGACCAATCTAAAAAACAGAGGGGGAGAGATCACGTAATTTCACAGCACAGTTAAATTAAGTTGAAGAGTATTTCATCCCCCAGGAGAGCAGTGATCATCGTGAGGTAGGAAGGGCAGGGAGGAGGAGCCATTACTAAAATGGAATTTAGTCTTGGGACTTAGAGAGTAGAAGTTTCATATCTGGTGAGCAGTAAGAAAAAAAAAGTGTTAGTTTTCTCGTTTTCCTTATATTTTTGCCTCACGGCTGCTGATGGTATATTGCTGTTTGACTGAATACCTTCTAGCTGAAAAGTAATCTTTCACTGCTGATTTATAAGAAGAATTTAATTGAAAAAAAGTTGGCAAGGTGACTCAGTGGATGGAGACAGATTCATCTGTTATGCTCTGATGCAAGTCCTGGCAGAACTAGTTACATTATCATTATCTTTCTGGTGTCAAACAGCCAGTGTTCAGATTTTCTGACCTTACTGGTATTTTTTTTTTATTTTTAGAGAGTTATGTATGGCTTGTTGATTGAGTTCAACAGCAGGGAAGGCAGCAGTGATCAGTTTTGCCCTAACTGAGAATCATTGCAGTCAATGGGAATTTCTGTAAGAGGTTTCCAGGGACAATCTGCCAGCCAAAAGGCAAAGGCAGAACTAAATTATCATAGAAAATTGCAGCAAACCTAATTAAGCTAGGTTTGTGGAGAGAGATATTGGTTTTAACCACATGAATATCTATTATCTGCAGTCTCTAAAGATGCTTACAGCACAGCCAACTCCAGCAAATCATACAGGATGCAGTAAAATCTGCAAGGACTCTCTCTCATGTGTCTCTGGATGGTAAAAGGTGTTTAATATTAATCCTTAAGTCGGCAGGGCTTTGTGACATTTGAAAAATGCTCCCATATGCTCATGGTGAGGACCAATATGGCTACAAAAGGCCTGTGCAGTGGGGATGACACAGCAATCTGCTCCCTCCAACAGGCCCTTTGCAGGACAGAGAAGAAAGATCAGGGAAGTATTTCCTGAGCAAATGCAGAATGCAAAATATTGTTCCTCCAGGAACTGGAATATAACACACTGAGAATCCCATACACCATTTATCATGGGCTCTCTCTGCTAGAAAGGGAGGACAATAAAATCCCACTGTAATATTTTCATGGAGGTGGATGCCATAAGAGACAATGTGACCTTATGCTAATCAGAGAAGACTCTATCAGTGTTGCAGTCTCAACCAGACTCTTCACTGAGTGAAGAATTGATTCTCCCCTGCCCTTTTTCCTTTCCCTGTGGCTAGGATTAGCATCACTATTGATTAACGATCATTATGAAAACACTGTCCAGAGACCCCTGTGAAGATCAGAGCTCCATTGCTAAGGGCTTTTCTGTCCTGAGGATTTTACAAATGGCATAAAATTGTCTTCATTCTTATTACAAGCTGCCCTGTATTCTGTTGTGCACAGTCATGAGTCCTCCAAAGGGTGGTTGTCAGCTATTCTTGTGGTGTTTTTCCCAATGTATTTATCCTGATCTAGAGAATTGCAATCTTATAGCATCTGCCAAGATTTTCATGGACTGATAGAGGAATATAGATGGAGATGATCAGCTGGGAAACTCTGCTACAGCCTAAATAACACCAAAGATGGAACACCTGAAGGTAATCTATGATTCTATGAAACCTGAACACCTGCTATTTATTCATTTTTAACTTGCTTAGAACATGTGGAAAGGGGGAGAAAGGAGAGCTGGAGAAGATCAATGGACATCCCTCTGACTTCCTGATGTATTGTTTTTCACATGCCTGTGTTTTAATGGGTCTGAAAGCCATTGCCCCATCTGGTAATCACTAGAGGACAACAGAGTCTGGTCCAGTTCTAGTTTTGTTAAGCTGAGAGCTGGAGAGGGGCACTAAACTTAGTACTGAAGTGCTGATATGACTTTCACAAGCTATATAGGAGGATGTCTTAAGCTGTTCACATTAAGATTTTTTAGAGTGATCATTTTTTCTTTTTTTTTTTTTTTTTTATGTTACGTATGTATTTTGGAGATGAGACTGTCATTCCCAGAGCTATTACTCATGGCCAAAAAAAATGCTACAAAATTTTGTGGACCTAAACTCAATGAAAATGTTTCCAAAATGATAATTGCAGCCACGTGTTGAAGGAGTTGAAGTTATCCATTGTGTCCCACAATGAAGATCTTTCTGTCCCTCGTATCTGTGCAAAGCAGAGTTAATAAGTCAGCATAGCCCTGTCAAAGCTCCTAGTGTCTTGAACAGTCACAGTTCGGGTCAAAATGCTTCTATAATAAAATAGACACAATGTGCTGACCAAAGAAAATATCTACATTCTACCCCCTCCCACATTCATTCTTGTTTCATTGTAAGGATTGCAACCATTCCTTCATTCTTCTTTGAATTCAGACATAATTTGCTATTAAAGGCTCATGTAATTTTAACAAGTGTATATTTTTGCAGCATAGCTTTGAATTTACAGTGCACTTTACAAAGTTATATGATTCTGACAATTTAGAGGGGTTTTCTTTGTAAAATGTGATTCTTTGTAAAAAATTTTCACATGAAAATATTTTAGACTCTTAATATAAAATCAACATATACGTATGTAAATGTAGCCACCCAAATACTAGATGCATCTGCAGAAAAATTTATTTCTACAGAAGTAGAACCAAGGCCTTTTCATGGTCTGACTCCTAAAAATGTGTTAATACAGGATCATACAATAAATAATTCAAGTGACCTGGAGTGATCATTCAGTCCAACTACCTGAGCACTCCAAGACTGACCCAAAGTTAAAGTGTATTATTTATTGCATTGTCCAAATGCCTCTTGAATACTGACAGGCCTGGGGAATGGATAACCTCCCTGGGACGCCTGTTGCTGTATTTGAGCACCCTTTTGGTAAAGGTAAAGGTCAGGTTTCCTAATGTCCAGTCTAAACCTCCCCTGATGCCCCTTTGAACCATTCCTTTGTGGCCTGTCACAGCAGGGAAAAGAGCTCAGCACCTCTTTCTCCCTTCTGCTCCTCAGAAAGCTGCAGAGAACTGTGAGGTCACCCTTCAGCTTCCTTTTCTCCAAACTACACAAAACAAAGGACAAAGCTTGCAGGGGATTCCAGTAAAAAGCTTCTATATGGCAGCTTATGTTTAATAAATACAATTAGTTCTTTAAACATAGGAGAGGGGAAAGACAGCTCATGAGATCCCACAGTGAAAGGCCCATGACGAGAATAACCAAAGGTCTGCTAGACTCACTGCTGAGGGCAAATCTGCCCTGTAGTGCTCAAGCTGACTGATGAGATAAGGTGATTTTAGCTTCCTGAAGGGTTTTATCTCAACTGAAATCCACCATCTCTATCAGGACTTTGTCTTAAATACAAGGCCAGTATAAACACACTGTCACACTGAACACAATAGCTGTTCAAAAGGAATTACACTCTTTTTTTAAAGGAACTCAAGTCATTATATCTGTATTTGCTGAGTAGGAGACTTGACAGTACAAGCAACTTAAGAGGAAACTTGTAAAAGGGAGTAATTATAGGTCAGTTTGCTGAAGGCTACTAGGAAAATACACAAGGTGGATGGCAGTCATAAAGTTACTAAATATGAGGGTCTTTTTTCATTATAAGGCTTCTCTAACTTAAAAAAAAAGTAAAAAAAATACCCTCGGCCAACCTCTCAAACTTTAAGGCTAAAATGTGAGAGTAGAGAGAAAGTGATGACCTTTGAGAAGTATATAGAACTCCAAAGAGATTTGAAAGGATAGATGCTACAAGATGATTTGAATTTATGTCAAACACAAGAACAAGAGGCATGAACTAAAGCCAAGAAAGGGTCAAATCCTAAAGGAATGCTAGTACAGTGTGTCTGTGCACGGTGTAGCCATGCTGCATTAAAAATAAGGCAATCATATGAATAGTCATTGCAAGAAATAGGCAAATGTCTAGGTAAACAACATGATTGTGGGATGTAGCAATTAGCTCCAGACAATGCAGTGATGCTAAGAGGACCTGATGGCTGTTTCTGATTTCATAATCGGCTTGCAGTTTGTATATTTAGATTAACTGTATTTCTGTTAAGCAAGAACTGCTCTTCCTGCTAGGAGACATTGCCATATGTGCAGAAATAGTGTGTGTTTGTGCTGTTTAATAAAACCCCAACCTTCATCCATGAGCTACTGTTGGGTAGAACCTGTACACATGTAAACACTCTTTGCAGAATGTACTCCCAATTGCTGCTCCTCCAATGCATTCATTGCTGCACTAGACTTCTTTCACTGAGCCTAAAAGCCCCCAGCAAATTCTCTACCCCACCCATGTTATGCTGAATGTAGGAGAGAAAACTGGGGAACTCCCTCAGTAACCTGGGAGCTTTTTAGGAAGAACTCATTTCCAGTAGCCTTCCAATGACCTCAGAGTTCCCTCCACTTACAATACAATGTCTGTCTCCAGTGTCTCTCCCACTTCCTTCCTCAGTATCACAGGGCACCCCAGAGTTCAGTGGAACTTTGTGCCATTTGTGTGACATTATAGATCCCTTCTCTGTGTATTCTTGAGATGTGCAAGGACAGGTTGACAGACTGCAGCCCCATTGAAGAATTTTTGGATTACTACCTTTCTAACAAATTAAAATCAAAGTTATGATGAAGATCTTTCAAGAAACATGATAATTTCTGAAGACTGCTGGTAAAAACACCCTGCAAAACAAATCACTTTTCAGGGCATAGACCGTCCAGCTTAATGATTAATTTGCACTAAACATCTCATTAATAGCACAGATTGTTTTGCCAATGCTTCTGAACAAATCTAATTGGAAAATTTATCAAAAATTCCTTAATGTATTTAGTGTTGCAAAAGACAAAATACAGAAATTAATAGCAATATCTAATGATTTATTTGTGTATTATGGTGTACTCTTTTGTGGCTGGGATCAGAGCTATAGATCTATAGAGCTTGCTAGTTCCAGCAGTGGGTTTTCTCCTAGCAGTGTTTTATTCTATCCACTGTCCCATGTGAAACAAATCTTAAACTCAGAACTGAAAGAAGTTGGTAAAATTCCCATTATCTCAAGGAAGGCATAAGGAAGCTGAGTAAGGAAACTAGTTAGTGCCCAGAGCAGAGCCCTGCTCTTCTCGTGATGTGGCTCAGGAAGCCAGCTCTAACTTGGGCATCTGTCTGAGCCACACTTCTTGGCTTAAAGTATGAATTGAGGAGCATCACACCCACTGCAGTGCCACAGAGCTGGGCACTAGGGTGAGATTGGTGTGCTCACCTGGCACCAGAAGTGCTCCTGCATGTGTTCATTTGGAGCTGGAGGTACCTGTGCTCTGTGTTGAGTTACACACCACACATCTGCCCCCAAAAGTTGTTGTTTCAAATCTTGCTGTTCCTGCAAAAAACCCTGTGACCTTCAGAAGGGTCTCATTTCTCTTTGCCTTGGTTTCATATCAGCAAATAGGGCTAAATGTCTTCATTTGATTACTTTCCTGGTATATGTGGTTTAAGTTCTGTGGGATGGGGAGGGTCTCTGGGTACATAATGTAGAGAACTCCACAGGAAGCCATCCAGTTTGAGGTCACTGGCTGCTATGGTAGGATGCATAATTTTACTCATTAATATACTTAATAGAAGAAAAGTAGTATTCAGACTTTTGTAGATTGTGACTTTTGGGAATTGTTCTAAAAATAACTCAACAGTGACTGCACCAGTTAATCAAGTTGACCTGATATTTTACAGAGCTGAAGATACACTTCATTATGCCAGAGAACTAATATAAACAGCCTATCTGTTAGTGCAGCCAGCTGAAAGTTCACAGAGACTCCAATTCTGAAGTGGGAGCAGTGGGATTCAAGCACATCCAGAAGTGCAGTGTAAATAGAGGTGGATGCTTTGGGTTTACTTTTTTAACTGTGGTTATTAACTCAGAGGTAGATCATGAGATGAGTATGTATTAATGCACCTTTCTTCTGGAGCTCTCTAGGATCAGACATTAATCTTTGGATCATATAAGATAATCAAAATGGTATTTTTAATCAGTATTAGAAATTTAGGAGATACCTGAGCTGCTATTAAATCTCTACATCTGTAACTGAACAGAGGAATAGGATCTCAGCTGGTTTATGAAGTTAACTACTGCAGAGAGCTTTACCAGTTACAAACATATTATTCTATACTCCCATCTGGCAACTAGTGCATCTATGCAATTTTCATACCTTACGCTCCTTGCTGAAGAGCATTTCACACTGTACCTGCTAGCCAGAGACATCATGGAAGTCTCTTACATGTTTAGCACCACTGCTTAGATATAGGAAAAGAGGATTCTAGATTGATAGCAATCTCTGCTTAAAAATCAATGGGCTGTCTAAGCTGATGCACATCAGCTCAAGCTCTAGCCATGATGCATTTTCTGACATAGTTGTAACATGCTGTCGTTGGAAATTTTTTCCCAGTAATTATGTTTTACAGCAGTTGTGCCACAAAGGTGCTGATGATTTTGTAAAGTAACTTTGGAAGCTCAGGCATCATCAGAGCAATACTTGAATGGTTTTGGCAGATTTATGGTGGTTTATGAACAAGCCAGCCCATGGTGTCCCTCTTTGTCTAGAGTCTATGAGACCTTGTATTTTCTGCTATAGAAAGACATTTTATCATTAAATCTGCTTCTCAAAAGAGCAGATGATTCCATATTTATGGATGATATATAACTAGCTAGCCTCCCTGTGTCAGGTTAGGAGCCAGAGGCCATCTTATTGGACTGCCACAGTAGAAAACAGTAACTTAGGTAGAATCCTTGATATTGTACATCAATAGTGAACTTGGGAACAGAAGTCCCAGGGCTGCCTACAGGTAGAAGAACATCTCTTGAGAGCAGCCACCAATAAAACACCAGAGGTGGTTGGCGCACAATAGGAGGTCAGTAAGGCATCCCCTTTTCCTCAACAGACACAAGAACAGAGAGGCTTCTATTTGCATGAAAATTAATTAAATGCTGGGCATCATTTAACAAAGACTTGTCCACAAAGTATGTTTGTCACTCAGTGTGCTGAACAAATAATAGTTAATAACACTTAGCTCTTCTCATTGCTATTTCTATGTAGCAATATCAGAATAAAAAAACAGACCCTTGTCTCCTGAAAATCATAAACACACAAGAGAAAACCATTTCCTCTAAACTGGAGAGAGATTTTTCAGCCTTATCTTTGCTGGACTTTCTCCAAGTCCTTCAAATGATTGGTCCCTCTTTGCAAAAACAACAACCAAAAGGGTTTTGCATAAAAGCTGGAAAGGCACTTTTACTGAATTAGAAAAGAGGGAATAAATTTTCCCCAAAAAGGACCCAGAGTCTTGGTTTTCCTTAATTTCATTGTACCACCTTCCATGCCTTGGTTCCACTCATTATAAAGATAAGGCTGGAAGAGGAATTCAGTGCTGACATTTTGCAGTCAGACTTTGGTTCTGCTTTTGCAGTCAAGCTGTCTTTGCAAGGGTGAAATCCAATTTGCCATGCATTTTCTAACACTATAGGAAAAGTAGCATGAATTCCATATTTTTAAAATAGGGGAACTTGAACTTAATTGAAATGGAGTGCTACAGGGATTGGCTATTTTCCTCCAGCTTTTGATGTTGTGACTGCAGATTTTGCACGTGGTTAAATTGTTGCTCATGAATTGTGAGGTGGGTGGTGCTCCCAGGAGGAGTGGATGCCACTGTAGGTCCTATTAATAGTGTCCAGTGAAATGCATGTTTTGCCACATTTCTCTGGAGAATTGTGCTGATGCCCTCCTTCATTATGGCAGCTACAATGACCCCAGCTGTCTGTGGTTGTTTCCAGATGTTGATCTCAGAACATAGGAAATAAAAAACTTAATGTTATATCTTTGCTTAAACATGGCAGTGCAACAGAATTTTCTCATCAATGGCTTTGTTGGAGGGGAAAAAAGAAAGAGGGTGCACATCATTTAGACCTACAAGTTAGAATTTAGGCCTTACAGAGACTCTGCATAATTATTCCTTTAGTTACATTTATCTGTCTGGAAGTGTCTTTTTTCTGGTTGACCAATATGCACCTTTCATATCCATCCTTCTTCCTTCTTCTTTTAATGAAATGTATTTATTAAATCTTTACTCCAGGTGATTCTTTAAACTTATAGCATGAGGGGGAAGAGAGAATATTTCACAGTGATATTTTATTGCACTTGTTCCTAAAAATGCTCAAGCCTGTTATATTGCTCAACCCCCAGGTGTAGAACATGAACTCCTGAGGTTGAATAGAATGATTCACTTGTTTCACTATGAATTCAAAGTGGATATGAAGCATAAATCCCCTTTTTCCCTCTGTAATATAGTAGCCATGAATCACAATGTCACGCTGAGTCGATCATAATCTTAACACTTCACGCCTCAGACAACAACTTGATTTGTCAAGAGAACAGGCCTGCAAGCTGCCAATAGCATTGATTCCCATTGGAAAAGAAAGGATAATTAAGTCCTCAGTGAGCTAATTTATTTTCTTTTATAAAGATAACATTTACTTCTATTTTTTAAGTAAACAGAAATGAAGAAATACTACATATGTATGGGATCAGTTGTTTGCTTTCCCTAAATAACTAATATGAGTTTTTGTTTGGTTTCCATCTGGTAAAAAGTTCTTGAGATCATTCTATTTCACCATACAATAGCACATTGTGCTACATGTCAATTAGGGATACTGAAGTTATAATTAATTACCTGCAATCTGCATGCTAACTGGCCTGCAACAGGATGCCACCATTGCTGGGATACAAGTGTGAAACTGAGCTTGATGATGGGCATGAATAATTCTTGTGTTTTGTTGGAATTCTAGCCTTTGGAGTGAGGTAATGAACAAAATGTGCTTTGAGTCCTAGATATGGCTCATGAGTCCTAAACATGCACGAAGGTCACCACACATATATTTAATATACTGTGATATGTTTCCCATATGGAGATGTGGTACATGAATAGATCAGTCTGTTACAAGAAAAAAATTCCTGTTCTTTTTTGAGGAGGAAAGATGCTTTGATGCTCTTATTTCCACTGCTTGTGAATTTAGCCAACAAGTGGAGGCCTTTTTTGGTGCAGGGAAAAAACTTATAAAAATAAATATCATACTGGCATGCAGATATTATTTGACTATGCCTATGAATATTTACATTAAAATTAGATTTGGCTCTAGCATTTGTATCCCCAAAGTGATTGGGAATTTATGAAACACGTAATAGTTCATGCACAGCCTGGATAAACCCATTGATCAGACTGTAATAGATCCTTCAAATTCTTTTCCTTGTAGAAGAGAACAGCCAGTATTCATCCATCAGGGCCAAATCACTCCATCCTTCTTACTTGCTAAGTTTCCTGTTTGGCAACACAACAGAAAAAGAAAAGCACAGACTTCCCAGACATAAGGTTGGAAGGTTCAATGTAGTCATCAAGTCTAATTTCCTGTAATCATAAGTAATATTGCAGAAGACTCCTAGATTACCAGAGTCCCTGCTTGCTGTAGCCATTAAGCACTCCCCAGCATCCTGGAACAAACTGCTCTCACAATAAATGCTCAGAGTAGTTGTCAAGCTGGAAAGAGTTCTCTGAACCTCAGTAATACAGAGCAAAAAATCTGCATCTCCCTCTTCCGTGGCTGATATGAATTGTAGCTGGAATAGTCTCTGCTACACCACTTGATGATTTTTTCAGGAATGGGCATTTCCTCCTCTGTGTCAGAGGCAAGGAACAGTTTGTATCTTTGTCATCTCTGGGCATCGCACAGTCCCAAGAGAAGCGATGTAAAGTGTTCTTTGTATTTCTCCCAGCTCCTCTCCTAGCAGCAGAAAGTACAAACCAAGAAAGCACCTCATTTGCAGCCTGACAGCAGAGCCTGACTTACTTGGTTCAGCATGGTTATTAAAAAAATTCTGGTGATTTAGGGCTTAATCCTTTGCTTCCTACTGCACTGTAATTGGATATAAGTTACGGTATCATGTAAATGAATAAACTTTTGTCCTCCTAGTCATTTCCACTTTCTTCCTACAGCTCTATCTCTTAACAACCACTACCTGGTTTTCCTATTACACATTCCATAGTTGCTGGGATACATGCCATTCATAAGTCTCCTGAAACAAACTCAAGTTTTTTGGCAATGATCAAGTTTAATGTGGTCCAATTGTACTTGCCTTTTTTTCCAAGTATTTGCTTGGGTTGCATTGCTAAGATACCATGTCTTTGTGCCCTCTTTTCTGTTCCTCTGGAGCAGAATGCAAACAGATTTTTTTTAATATGGCTGCTTTTCCACTAATATATTATTTGTATTTGCTTTGGGTTTTTTTCCTTTAAAGCTAATGTTTTTTTTCTCAGCAACTCAGGTACTATTCAAATTAAGCTCTATACAAGTCATGCTTGGATAGGGAATTTAAGTCGAAATTTATTTTGACATCTGTTTAAATTTTCTCAGATTTTGTTTGTGGCTAAAAGCATTTTAAAAATCTGTCAAAAAAACCACCAAAAACTCATCATCCTCTAGGCATCTGTAGCTTTGTGGAAAAGCAACATAAGTTAAACAGAATTGATAAACTGTGACCACCATGTGTTTGATTTGTGTTAGGAAGCTACAAAGTGTATTTGGAAATGCTCTCTACCTGCTATCAAGTCAGGATCACTTTATTCTTACATAGCAAATTATTTCTAGCAACATGTCCTTACTCTTCCTACCCATCTGTGTGATGAGTGTGCTCTTTTGGGGAGGGTGTCCTCTTAAATACGTCTTTATAAAGCTCCTAAGGTAGTTTGGCACTGGATTCTGAGTGGTCCTCAAAGCATAAGTGCATGTATTGTGCATGGATTGTCCAGTACAGGAGCTTAGTTCCCTGCTAGAAGTGGATAGATGATTTTATATTACTAATAAATAATAATATGGGATTGAATAGCTTCTCTTAGTCATCTACATAGAACATGCAGTACCTGGATCACTCACAAATATCTGCCATTATTAGGGGGATGTATAGCATTAGCTACAGATGACATACATCAGAAAATGGGAGGACAAACAGAAGTTAAATTCCAAGCATCTTAATTATTCCTTGTTCTGTTAACTTTCCCTGTTAACCTCAGATTTACTCCTGTCTTCTAATAGTCCTTGTATGATCTTTGCACTTCCTTCAGCAGCTGCAGACATTAACTTTACTATAACACTTGCAATTTTCTTCCAGTTGTTTTGTTACTGCTGTAACTGAATTAAAGCTTATGTAAAAATTCCATTTGCCTCAGTGATGCCACCCTGAGTGAGCTGGGGAAGGAGTAGCCCAAAAATACATTAGAAAAATTGCATCTGAGAACTGCTTTCCCTTTTGGGTCACTCTACAAAGGATATGAACATCATGGTGGAAAATCTGACCCTTAGCAACTTTTGGAAGATATTTTCAAGTAATATGTACAAAGCCTTTTACACAAAAGACATCTTTTATTTATTAGTTGACAACTGCAAATGTTGTTTTTTGTTTTTCATTTAGTGTCTCTGAATTTTAACTAAGGCAGAGATCAAAACATGAGTACTCCATAACTGTAGCTAAAAAGCACTTAATAATAATCAAGTCCACATCTTTTATAAAGATATTTTTTCCCAGAGTTCATCATCTCTCTGTGGAAAATAACAGGACCTTGAAGAGAGATGTGTTTGAATTGGGGACGCAAGACTTTCATCTGATGTTTTGACTTGTTGTTTGTGTAATATCACAGACGTTTTTAGGTTTTGTCTTCTGGGAAAAAGCTATATAAGTTTATTCAGTGCAAAAGTTCAATGAACATTAGTATGCAAGAACACATCTGAATTGCATGCAAGTTACCCTTCAGTATCTTTGCTTGTCTAATGTGGTTTTGGACTATGAAAATATCCACATTTGCCCGAAGTATAATTTTAGCTAAAATGATATTTCTTCTTTATCCCCTCAACAAGACAACCAGCATTTTGTCACTTAGGCAAAGGACATCATGGAGTTCTACCACACAACACTATAGTTCACATCAATGATGTTATATTGACTCCCTTGACATATATTTATAGTATTTTTTTAAATTATTTTCTGCTTTTAACTGACAGAAGGAACTCCCAATAGGTGACATGACAGTAAAACCTCAATATACTAGAAACCCAAATATGATATTGTAGATGATAAGCTTCTTTGCAGCTTACATCAGCTGGAAGTGTGTGGAGTCCCAAGGAATGCAAAAGGGCATAGAGTACTGCAAATCCCTCCAGTTTAACTCTTCCTGAGTTTTCCCCTGGTCAGGCAAAAAGCTTTAGCAAGTAGCTAAGTGGATTTGTCTGAAAGATCCTGGAAGTGCAGTACCAACAACTATCATGCTAACTTGGATTAAGACATTCTTTGGCTATGAATGTCATGTCTTTGGCTGGGTTCCAGAGAGGAAAGAATAACAGGCCAGAGAAGATACTACATACCTGAAAACGCAGGAAAGAATATTTAAAGATGAGTATTCATGATGGGATACACAGTTTCCAGGATTTTCACCATTTTGATTGCATTTGACTCTTGGTTTATGGAACCTCATGTAGAAACTGGAATATCAGCTAAAAGAACTTCACAGAAAGCCCAGAAGCTGGGGAAATTAGGCTTTGGATTGAAGGAGCTGATTTCCATATCAGACTCATTCAATAGCTTTCCACAATCAGAGTACAGTGTGTGCACAGAATACCCAGGCAATCCTTTAGGAGAGTCCATTTGCAGTGTCTTCATTGTGTTTAGTTTTATTTACCCAGAGTAAGCTGCTTTTGCCTTTTTGCATGCGACTGTTCTTTCTCTGAGGGTCAGTCTGACTTCAGAGGAAGCTTGAGCTCAATGAAATCAGCAAATGCCATTTCTGAGATCCCTGCAGTACTTCCTGATCTTCTCAAGCAGAACAAATGAAGTTGCTTTGTCTTAACAACCATATGTCAATATTAATAAATATGTAGCAGAGGAGGAGAAGATGTCACAGCAAGCCACCCCTAGACATGAAAATCAGAATTCCACCTTTGAGAGCAGGGATGGGTCTTTAATGAGATGTCCTCACAGAGCTTATTCATGCCAGGATTATGGCCCTCACAGAGTGATGTATGGGCATTAAAATTCCACCAGCCATCTACACTCCTGAGCACTACTGAGACTCTATAGAATACAGTTTCCTGGCATGTTTTCAAGGCATTAATGCCATAGAGTCAGTGTCTCTGAAAATAAGTATTGTGGTCCTCTTTTCCCATAAAAACAGTCAAGATGATTTAATGATGTTCAAAGTTCTGCTGAGGACAAGGAAGATATAAAAGTCATACATGGCCCATTTCCTAAACTTTGGAGTAGAACATAAATTCAGACAGATGAGAATGGTCCCAGGTCCTCTTTTAAATCTCAGGTTATTCTCTACATTCTGCTAAGTGAGTTTGGATTTGCATTGGTGTAATTGACAATGGAGTGTAAAATGCAGGTGAAAGGAGGCAAAAAGGTGCATAAAAGGTGATTTTTAAGCTTCTTTTAAAAGGTTTCTAATGGAAGTAACTTTGACTGAGTCTTTATAAACACATTTTGTCATAGGAATAAAGCTTTAGTATGGTAAAGACTTTGATTCTGGAAGTTAAAAATCACTTTAGTCTGTCAGTTCCTGTTCATCTGACTAGTTTTTACTTATGCAACACATGGACATTTTCAGCTGTTTGGATTGCTCAGACAGAGGGTACATCAGGCACCAGATGTAAATTCTTATATATGTGAGAGAATCTTTACAGCTAGAAGAGTCAATTGCAGTTTTTATTCTCTGTAATAAGATAGATAGGCATTGGTAGTAAGCAGGGGTTTAGTTCAGTATCAAAACATGAAGAGACATTTCATTTTGAGCAAGGTGAATTACAGCATTAATTCAATTAAAAGAACATTATGAACAGCATTTGACAATTTTCCCTCTATTAAATATGCTTGAATGATAAGGCAGATTGTGCTCTCAATCCAGATTTCTACCTGAGTAACTCCATTGACATCCCTGAAATTGCTCCTAATTTGAATCAGAGCTAACAAGATCAAACAAAGATTAAAAGCTTTCATACTAGCAGTTTTATCCTGTATTTGGTGAGCTTATTGTTTTATTATGCCTCTCTTAGAGTAAGCTCATTACCCATTTTAGTTTTAGTTTGTGCACTCCAGAGCCAGGGCTGCCTTGTGCTTCTCTCTCTCAGAGTAACACCAGCACCATCACCCACTCCTGAAAGCAGATTTGCCAGGTGAAGTGTTGCCTTCAGAGTCAGCACAAACACTGCAGATGATTGTTCTGCAAAGTTGATGTGGCAAGAAATTTCCTTGTGGCCTGCATTTGTACAGTACTTGCCACAGTACCTCTCTGTGCACAAATGGGGGTCCCAAAATTGCTCATAGTCTCCATAATGACTGCTAATTGCCTAAGGAGAACTGACTCAAATGAAAAAAGAACATATTTTCTAGGTTGCATTAGGGCTCTTGGAATCTCCAAACATTCTGAATTTTGAATCAGGACAAACCCAGGTTTCCCGTGAAATTAATTTTGAAAGAAATCTAATTCCTGTCTATGTTATGCAAAATGTTTCTCCATTTCTCCCTTTTTCTACAAGTACCCTTTTTCTACAAGTCACCAGCCTTTATTTTCCCCTCAGAATGTTTTATCACGATGTACGTGAATCTGGAGAAGAGCAAGTGTGGCAAGGGTAGGTTTGCCCAGTAAAAACTTTCCTAGTGGTTCAAAAGCTGTCAGTTTAAATGATCTATGTACAGAACAATCTGAGAGGATGTATTAAATATTCCTGGTGATGGACAAGTGTCTGAAATGGAATGAAACTCTTTATTTCATAATGAATGACTGCAAGTTTTCATGAGTTTAACTAAAAGGGCAGCTTGTATTCTGATAGTTTGATAGAACTGACTGACTTGTAAGTTCTTGTAGTGCCATTATGGTTTTTCAGACTATTTTCTGCTTTGATTAAATGAATGATTACTTTTTAAAGTTCATTCATGAAAATACATGGGTGCTTTTCGCAGTTAAATGTATTAGACTATTTTCCTCAGACCAGGCACTTCCTTTAACCACATTTTAGAGGCAACTGTATTTAAACCAGACCATCCATATTGGTGTTATGCCAACAGATATGTAAAGAAGCTCATCCAATTATCCTACTTTGATTATAATAGTAAGGCATTAGAGGCTAAATATTGTCCTTCTGTTTTTCTAGGCAGTGTAAAGAATGGAGCAAAAATATAAAATTTTTGCAGGGAGTGAAGAAAACCAGAAATTTTTAATTTGTTGTCTTTTGAGAACTGCATGTAGTCAGAGCTGGAAAACGTTTGGGAAGGTAACAGCTTGAATAGGAAAGACAATGCAGTCAGGCTTCTCTGAGGGAAGCAGTTATTCATCTGTCTGAGGAATCCAGAGAGTTATAAGTGGTAGCCTGGGGAAAACCTTGGGCAGAATGAGACAAGGATCTGAGTTATACAAATGAGAGAAGAGGAATGAAATTGTAAAAATAATTACACCTTTTTTCCTAGATGACAAAATAGAAGAGTTACTGTTTTCTTTGGACCACAGATCTTCGCTATGTTGGGTGTAATGTGCTTGTATCAATTTACCCAAATCTTTCAAAAATACAATGCAGTTTTCTTTAGCATTTGTGTAGCAGCCAAAATTATTTTTTGTAATTTTTTTCTTTCCTAGCACGCATAACACTTCACTGAATAGAATAATCCTAAGAGCTATCACTGAAATAAATCAAGTCCTTTGATTTAGTGCTAAAGTTCAAAATCATCCAGTTCCAGTCTCTACTTCCAGACACCACTGCCATCCATTCAAGTGAAGCAATATGATTTAGAGGTGCTGCTGCCACCTTCTCAGTACATCATCTCATTTGGAGCAGGTCCTGGAGGTTACACTGCTGTTGATGTGGCATTTTCACTGACGTCTAATCTAATAGAAAGATCCATCCTACCATGTGTTTTTTATTGAAGCAGCAGCCAGTGCATGCACAGAGTGTCATATTCATGGTAGAGACTCATGGATCTGAAAGATTACTTGAAATTAAAATTCACTTGTACATCTCTCCAGGACCATGAAGAAAAAACAACAACAACAACAAAAAAATCTGGGTATAAAATGGGACTATTTAAAACAAAAAAATAAATGCTGATACACTCAGCAGCAAAATTTTATGTTGACCTTAAGTCTGTGAAATGTGGCATCAATTTTACATTGATAACAGAGGGGTCAGAACCAGGTCCCAGAACATAACAGTGACACACTCATTTATGCAAGTTAAAGTTGGATCTTTGCTAAGATTGTCACGGGATCAAACTGAATAAGGAAGAACCTGGGGATGTATTTTTTGATAGGGTGTCAAAGTCTAAATTCTTCATCATTGACTCTGATACCACAACTGGAGAGGAATAAGAAACTCCTTGTTCTTGTCTGCCATCCACCCCGAGGCAGGAGCGTTCTAGTCCATTGTCTGCAATAAGGAGAGATCAGACTCTGCACATAGTTAACTTGATGATGTTTTGATTGTCTAAAGGAAATAGCTTGTTTTGGAAACAGCCTCCAAGAGGCTATTAGCATTTTTAATTACACAGATTCTCTTTAATGCCACCGTATTTCCACTTCCCATTCTTCTCATCCTCTTTATTCCCTTGTGTGGAAATAGCATCTTCTTCCACTCAGATGCCTTGTTTGTGCATTGTTATCTCTACTACTACTGCCCAGAATTAGGCTCTGTCCTTGGTCTTTTTGCCAGTTTTGTTACAAAAATAAAGGTCTGTGCAGTGCTTTCATCAAAAAGGTCTCGAAATCCAGCCATGGACATATAGGTGCACTTATTTTCACTTTGCTCTCCACTGTCATCTTCTGTCCAGCTAATGTGTTCTCTCAGGAATGAAAATAAAACTCTTGGTTCACTTGTTTCATTCCAAATGTTTGGGCATGCAGTTTGTGATGGTTCTGCACTCTCTAACTCAGTGTAGGCTGCCATTAATGTCCACTCATTGTGCCACCTCATTAGAATTCATTTTTCCAAGCTTTGCAATGATGTTGGAAACCAGAGAACAAGGAAGAGTCATTCAGCCGATATGGTTGATAAACCTGCATTATTGGTGTCACTGACAACTTACTGAATCAACTGAAGAAAAAGGGTAAAAGATTAGGGAAAAAAATGGTATGGGCTTCATCTGCTCAGCTTCCCTCATGTCAGTGGGGATCTCTGAGATTTTTTTCTCTTGTGCAGATATGTTGTAAAGAGGGATGTACCAAATGCTGCTGTAACTGGTAGAAAGGGAGTCAGAATCCCACAGGACACATGTAGCAGTTCTGGGAATGGAGCAGGCAGCTCCATTGTGTGATTGTGAACATGTCCCATGAGAACAGAATTTCCCTTCTCTGTTTTCCCTTCTGTCATATTCCCTTCCAACAGACCAGTGGTACCTTACTTGCAGTGCATCCAAAAGAAGCACAGAATTCCTGGGTGCTGAGTAGAGCTTTTTCTTCTCCACTGTTGTTATCCTGCCTCTGTTGGGATAAATCCTTAGCTGCATTTGTCACTATTGGACACAAAAAGAGTTGACTCTTTCCCCAGTGTTTAAGATCCCAGCATGATGAGAGGCATTTTAGGAAGGTGGATAATAAAAAAGATTAAAAGAGATCTGAGTGGTCCAAAATCAAGAGAAAGACAATCTGTGACCAGTGATGCTAAGACTGTACTGGGACACAGTTTTTTAGAAGCCTCTAGGCATTTGGAAACTGTTGACATCCTTGGGAATCAGCAGTTTCAATAACCAAACTTAATTCTACAATGAATTCTCTTAACATTGTGGACGGGATATTTTTCTCAGGATAATTTTTTTCCTTTTGTAGGATGTTCCTGTTCTCAAAGTTTTCTGCAAAAGTGCCTGTGCTTTCAGTTCATCAGACTGAAGCAGTAAGAAGGTAAATTCAACTGGGTAAATAGGCAGATGCAACTTAAGCTGCCTTTCCTATGACAGCCCTGTCAGACTTCCCTTTCCAGCTATTGCACAGAAGTACACTCCAGTGTACCATGAGCCAGTGTGTTAATAACAGTCAAAGGAGAAGCCTTTGGTAGTGCCATAACTGGAAACAGATGTTAACTGCAGACAGACACTGAAGAAAATGAACAAGAAGTGCTCTGCAAGCTGATAATTTGCAGGCTTAGTTTGCTGTGGGCATTCGTCTGTGCATGGGTGGTGATCATCGATTCTGGTCCAATGTTTTACTCAATTCCTGATAATGCAATGAGAATGCATCAGCATCAGAAAGTGCTTCCAAATAGTCCTCCAGATGTGGGAATAAATTGCTATTAAAATGGCCTGTTTTTATGCTGCACAAAGCACCTCAAGCCATCCTACATTTCATGGAGATTATTCATCCCAAGTTCAGTAATGGAGGCAGTGAGTAAAGAAAAAAAAAGGACGCAATTCTGTGAAATACTGAGGATAATGGAATTAGATACCTGTAGTCACATCTAAAAGAAAACATGGAAATGAGTGCCAGCCATCAGGAGTCTATTGTTTACAGTGTGTGCCTTATATTTAAGAGGTTCATTTAGATGCAGTAATGGGCCTGTTTTCTGAGTCTGTCTCAAGATGGCAGAGTAAGAGTAATTACTCACTGCAAGTAAAAAAAAATGCTAAGCAAAAGATTTCTAGAAGAATAATAGAAACAGCAGTTTGCCAGGATAAAAACAAACTTGTTCATCTGTATCTAATGAGATTGGTTTAAAATGATACTGTTTCAAATTATAAAGAACTCAAGTGAATATGTGCATACATCTGTTTTCTTTAAGGGGAAATTTGTGATTTAAAATATTCAAAATGCATTCCAAATCTGGATCCCAGGAGTCACTGGCACAACTCACAAAGCATTAGGAAATGGGCAAAACTTGGAAGGCTTTCAGTTGGGTTTCGGTTCAGATAAGCATGCAGAAGTCTGGAGGCCTGTGGCTGGTGCTCTTAAAAAGTTTGCATTTGGGAAAGCTCTGATTCAGCAAAACACCATATTCAGCAAAATATTTCAAGTTAAGCACAATTTTGTTTCTTTTGCCAAGAAGAAAGAGGCTCAGTCAGGTGCTTATGAGCTCTCCTCCACAAATGCTCAGGTTGCTATGTAGTGCAATCTGAATATGCAATCTCAGTTTCCCCTCATCTATATCAGGAAAGAAATGTAGTTATATAAAATGCGTTAATTTTGTTTGGGTTTTTGTGGGATTTTAATAAAAAAATAAATTACATTCTCTATAATTTTGATAACAACTTGTACAATGATGATGCTCTCTGTTGTTGTAAGGGACCTCTCAAATATCTTTGGATTGAAGAATCTGGGCCAGTATTTTCCTTTAGTATGGCTCTCATTTTTATTGAAGTATTCATCAATCTCCTCTCTCATCTGTCTTCTTCATGATGCAGTTTTTGTAATGAGTCAGGGTGCTACTGGGATATGCTCTGTTCTTTATTGTTCTCAGTCTTGTTGAAGAAATCTGATGGTAACAGTGGTTCTAATATACTTGACAAGGTGCTAAAATTGTGCCCCTAGGTATCCTGCATTTATAAACTCAGGAATAAAACTGCCAGTCACATCACTGGGAATTTTTTTTTGGCTGTAAGAATTGAATTTTCCCCTTTTCCTATGGTTTTTAATGTTGGGTATCTTTATTTAACCTTGAGAGTTCAACTTGCTTTTTTAGATCTTGCTCTCTTTTCTTTTTCTATTCTGATTAATGTTTTCAAAACGAAGTCGTTCAACATTTGTGTCACAACAGTTATGTCTTCTTACTTGTCATCTCTCTTCAAAAATGTTGCTGCATCTGGGTGAAATTTAGCTCAATAAGCAAATAATTTCTTAAGCCTTCAAAGTGACTTAGTTACTGACTTAGAGAACACAAAGTATTTCCAGCATTTGTGCCTCCATAGTTTTTAAAAAACTTGATGATCAGGAGATATCTCTGTCTTCAGAAATCAATGCATTTTTGTTTTAAAAGAAATATGCATTCATTGTCCCTTCTTTAATAGTAAATCTTCTTTAAAAATTGTTTATCAAGTATCATTTCCTATGGTTTTCTTTCTGAGACTAAAGAATGGCTATTACTGTAATGTGTTTATTAAAATGTTAAAATATTTAATACATTCTTCATCAGCATGATAACTACTGTTTTAATTCATGTGCATCATTAGCAGAAAAAATACTTCATTCTACTGGAAAATGCTATACACCCACAGGAACTAGATCTACTTAATTACTAAAGAATAAGCTCCACCTGGAAGATCTGTCTTCCCAGTTCATTTCAAAATAGGTCTCCAGATAATCTCTGAAACCGTCTCCTTAAACACACGAAGGTTTCTATGGTTATTAGTAGTAATTGTGTTGCAAAACCAGGGGAATTTTATTTAGCGTGGTGGAGGAAGCGATGTCATTATTAGTTGATTAGTGTGAACAATCTTTGACAATATGTAGTACCAGCTATGGTTTCAACCACTGACACCTCATTATTCTGATTGCAGTTTGATTTGCAATGTTAAGAGGCAACAGGAAAAAAAAAAGCAATCATCCAAATCTACCTCTATCAGCTGAGAACAATGGAGGGAGTGTGTGTGCTTCATGGTATTCTAGAAATTTCCTTCCCACAAGAAAATAAAGCCCGTTAATTGACAAATGACTGACACTGTTTACTAATTAGCAGGCACACTGCCACGTCTCTAACACACCCTATTGTGTGCCTGCTCTGCTGTGTCAGGATTTGGTAACGAGATTACAAGGGTGTTATTGTATATGTTGTATTCTCCTGAAGTAGATGTTTTATAGGGCAAAGGTGGCAGGTTCCAAAGGGTTACAAATCACTTATTCTTTGATTTGGATACGGCATTAGATGTAATATAAAATCCTTTAGGCCATACTCCTCAGCCCACATGGGAATGTGGGTGGCATGACCCTGTTAGCAGCACCCTTTGTCTGGTGGTCACGGGGAGCTGGCTGTCCCTGTGTCCTAGGGCACAGCAGTGGCAGCAATAATCTCTGGGCCCTGTGCAGACAGAGGCATTTCATTTCACTGCTATTCCCACTGGTACATTGTCAGGAGTGAGTTGCAGGTTATCATCTCTATTAGCAGGACGAGATAAAAAAGCTGCCTGTGTTTCTGTGTGGAGGGAACTGCCTGACAGAGGGAAAGGGCCTGGGCCTTTGGCTGCTGGTTCCTGCAGAAGGATCAGCAGGGCTGGCACTGCTCCCACAGCTCTTTGGCACACATGGGGCAGGTCATGCAAACTCTGTATTTGTGGTCTCTTGGCTCTTTGGGACAAGGCTTTAATCCTGTGACATTTATATGTTTGATGTAGTCATGCTCTATGGCACCAGTGTATTTCACGATGGCATTTGAAAAAAAATAAACCAGTTTACATTGGATGCTTTTATGTGTACTTATGTGTCAGCCCACAGGGCAGGAAGATCTATGTTTTTCTTGGGTCATTACAGTCAATGCTTCTCACATTAGCTCTCCCTTTAAAAGTCCCCTGTGCTCTAGGGGATGTAAACAGACCTGTTTAGAGCTCAGTGCTCTAAAAGCTGTTCTGAGGTTTTATTTTAACCCAAGAGGACATTTTTGCAAAATGAAAATTCTCAAAAGTCATGCTAATTTGTATACTAATTTAGTGATTAATAAATGCCTCCATTGCTTGTCTTTCCCTCTTCAAAGAGCACTGATTTAAATGCTGTTTAATACTTGTTTAATGTGTTTGCCATCATTGAAACAAGTAATTAGGGCACGTGGTACAATCAGTAGCCAAGCAATAGACTCTTTATTAGTAATCTTGGGGGAAAAGGGGAATGAGGACATGGTGCTTGTATTACTGTCTGTATTAATTTGGACTTAGGAAAATCAGCATCTGTTCAACCTATACGTATTGGCAGGAGCTAAACCTGAGCTCACACACAGAGTGGTAGCTTAGCATTAGAGATTCTGCATCTTTGACTTTCAGTAAGGGCAAGGAGACTGTTAAAAGATGTGATGTTAAAATGACAAACCATGCCTCTCAGCTTTGAGAACTGTTTACTGGGGTAAATTCTGCTCTCTGTTGTGTAGCAGGATTGTCAAGGTACTCCATTAAATTAAAGAGACTCCCTCTGCCCTGAGCTGCCAAAAAAAGGCAAGAGCATCTTCTGGACACATCTCTAAATTAGATAGACCTAAGGCCCTGTTTTCACAAGATCCTCCTGGATTCATAGGATACCTGTAGGCTGAGGCTGCACTTTCAGCTAGATATCAAATGCAAATTTTCAAATGCACCTAATTCTCACACTGGAATTGGACTGTTGGTAGTAATAACTGAAAATACAAGCATTTAGATAATCAGCTAAGTTAGTTATTATTTCTCTGAATTCTATGGATTAGAAGGTACTTGAGATAATGAAAGATACTAAAGCATATGCAGTGTGATTTAGACAGTGCTAGCCTGATTCACCCAGTCTTAGCCAACACTGGAAAATGAATGCTTATTACTTTGACCATTGATAAAATAAGTTGTACAAGGAATTATCTTTAGAATTTAAAGACAAAATGGGAAGAACTGCATTGTTTAATTTGGTGCATATAATGCAGAAGACCACCAAAGCTGTTGCAGCAGCTGCCTGCCAACAGGCCTGTGTTGCATGCTGAGAGGCCAGGGTTGTTCTGACAGCAGCAGGCACTCTGTCACATCTGATGTCAAGCCAAGCTGGATCCTGGCTGAAAACTCCTGATGTCTTTGCATATCTATGGTTCTTATAGGACTCTAATGGGCAAAGGAGAAGGAGAGGACCTTAACTATGTGTTCCTGGTGGTCAGTGGCTTAGTGTGGAAGCAAGGAGAGTCTTCTCACCCCCCAGCCCCTACCACCACTCTGGACTATTTTCTCCAGCTTCAAGCTGGTCAAATGGTCTTTCTGTCAATGATACACTGTGTGGCTGCTTTATTAATAAAGTAGTTTGAGCTCCACTGACAAACTTAGCACAAAAATCTTATAATTATTTGGATTTTTATGTTGTGAGAAGTACTTAAGAGTAGCAATTCTGGCTGACTGACAGTGACATTCTACCCATATCAAATGTTCTCTGTTTCTTTTACTTATGATCATAAATTCTGTTTTAGAAGAAAATTTCCCACTCTGTGCATTTCTATAGGATTACTGCACTTCTAAGGTGGCAGAGTGCTATGGTGTCCAAATTCCCATGGCATAATGACACCTGAAGAGTACAGTAATCACTCACTCACCACTGCCTGGTGTAGCTTATTGCTTATATACAGTGTGTGGATTTAAAAGAATGTAGAAGACAAAACCTGAGTGTGGCTGGGCCCAAACACATAATGCAGTTTACTGGTTGAAATTGATTCAGTGCACTCAGATGATGGCCCTTGAAAGGCAGCAGAAGGAGGCTAGCATCAATCTGAAGGCAGAAAGCAAGGAAATGTGGGAGTCTCTGCACTCATGCTCTGCTGAGGGAAGTACAGACACACAATGACATCTGGGTGACTCCCCTGGGACACCCAGGGGCCCATGGAGTGCTACAGAGCCCCAGGTACTCAGCTCTGGAGGGTGAGAGTCTTGTAACAACCCTGGTTCTTTTTATTACATTTGAAAAATAGAAGCAGAGATTTGTTTTCTTTTCTTTTTTTTTTTTCAAATGACATTGAATCCACTTGGGGTCCCACATCCCTTTTTAAAAAAATATTTTTCTTTTGTCTGTGCAGCTTTGCTAACATTTTTGGGTTTTTACAATATCATGGGCTTTAGGGGCTCTGGGATTTTACCAGTCCATACTGCTAGCTGCTGCAAGACAAGAGGGGTTTTCAGAAAGGGTTTGCTTTGGCAGCTCAGGCCAGTAGAGAGAGTTGAAGTGATTAAGCTCATTGCAACTGGGAACTGTAACACCTGAAGTAGTACAGTGACTACGTTTAAAGAGAAACAAAAAAACCCAAACATTGCCACACAGACCTCACCCCAAAAAAAAAAAAAAAAAAAAAAAAAAACTCAGTCAAATTTCAGGTGAACCTGAGTTAATTTATTGGTTTGGGTGGACCTGGAAGCTTGGCAAGGTCTTTAGTTTGGGTTGAAACTAAGCCAAACTTCAGGTTTTACTGTGCAGTAACTCTGGCAATCAGAAAATATACACAGGGAGACAAACCTCCCATTGTGAGGCCACACAGACCTGTCCCTAAAAAGCTGTATTTGGCTAAAGGCAAGAGCATGGCTTGCTATAATTCCTCCTTTTCCCCAGCCCATTTCTGTGGCTGAAACATTTGGGCCTGTAGGAGTGTTACTTTCTGCTCCTTGGCATGGCCTGTGCTAGCAGTCAGATTTCTTTCTAGGAAACAGCCACATTAGCCCTGGCCCAAGCTATTCCCTCCTGGAAAGTACTTCCAGTACTTCTGCTGCTGTCAACACCAGTGGGGAATCTGTAAGGGAATGTCACAGATCTCCATCCCATCCATCCTTAGGCAGCCCCAGTTAAGGTCCAGGGAGCACCCAGTGATCCACCCCTGGGAGGCTGAGCAGGACTCAGGAAGGGCATGGAGTTGTGCTGACTTTGAGCAGGAGTCACATTTCATTGCCTGTGAGGTCAGGTTTTGTGGCTTTGATATGTCTTTTTCAGACTTTTTGTTCTGTACATATTTTATTACTATAGCAGAAGTCTGAGCAAGTAGTTGTATTTTTTGCTGGATCTGGGCATGCATTCCCAGAAACCTGGTAATTGAGGCAACCTGGATTTTGGAATGCAGAACATCAGAGTTACCAAACATGCCCTGGAACAGAGAATCACTATGGTATTGTTACGTGCACTATTCAGCCTTTTTTTTTAATAAACTCCCTTTTTTGTTGAGCTATATAGTACTTAATCAAATTCAGAGCAAAAGGTGAAGCATTGATCACACATTACTGATCATGTCATCTGCTGATGTTTCCTGAGATTTCACTTCTGCATACTAATAAAGCCCACTTGGAATTAGCATGCTCAAGTGGATGTGAAATAGGTTCAGCACACTCATGTTTGGAAAGAATAACAAAATGTCTTATTGTCAGGAAAGCCCACACTGTGGAGCAGGAGTCAGAGGTTGCCACATTTGCTGTTCTGTATGTGTAAGAAGTAGCTGGTTAGGTATGTTACAACTGAAATGTGAAATGCCAGTTTTTATTAGTGAAAGAGACAGTGCAGGAGGTGTGATGAAGAGTGGCTGGGTGGGTGTAGAGAGTGGCTGCTGTGGATGCTGCTCCTCAGAGCAGGAATCCAGCTGAGGGATGTGCACTGGCTGCAGAATTTGTGATTTGGAGGAGGGGGGGAAATGCAGAATGAAACCTTTGCGATAAAGAAAGGGAAGAACATTAAAAGAGTTCTTAAGTCAGAAATAAAGAATATAATTCACAGCCCATTGAAATCAGTGGGCATTATCTCATCTCAGTGGGCACTGGATTAGGCCTCAAAAGGGTTGAAGCAACACAGTGTTAGTCAAGCAAATTTCCATTAGTAGCAGGGTACAAGAGCTGCAGTGCTCAAAATGAGTGTTTTAGAGTGAGCCAAAGCACAGCCACAGCCACGTGGTCTTGGTCAGAGTTTCCTTCAGTTCATCTCAGCTTGCTCTGAGTTCAGAATAAACTGTGCCAGTTCTGACAGGACCCAGCATGGACAGAGCATGGAGGTGGTCCTACCCAACTGTTTCTTGGAACTGAGAATGTCCAAAAGGATTCTTAGGCTTTAAAGCTGAAAATTATTAGAAAACCAAAGTGATACATGGCAACAGGCAAACACTTGCAGCAGAGAAAACTCAGATATGCCTGGTGAGAGATTCAATGAAAAGCTTGCAGGCAAAGCTACCCTGAGCCTACTCTGTCCTTGCTGGGGACAGAAGAGTGAGCCCTCTCCTCCATCTTCATATTTTTGTCTCTGAACTTCCATTTTTTTTTCTGGATTGGAAAAGTTCTGACATCTCTTTGAAGAGACCTTTGTAGACCTTTGGATGCCTCAGGAAGTTTCTGCCTATAAGTGACTTTTCCAGGCACTTCTGGGCCTGTGTCTAGCAGTCCTGTCAGAGTTTCCTGGGAGCAGTCTTAGTATTTCTTGTGCTCAAGGTTTCATGTATATTGCTTCTTTTCTTTTCACTGCCTAGCCTGCCCTGTACTCCAGAAGGATCTCTGAAGACATGTACTCCTAATTTCTCTTCAGTAAGGTTTTCTGTCATCCCCTCCTGCAGGCAGCTTCTCCTGACCCAGACTACAGCAGAGAGTAGTAAGTACTTTGGGCTTTTGGTCCCGACCAATGTTTTTAGCAGAATTTGTTTTGCACAGTGACAAACTCCCTTGTGAACAAACAGATCAGAGGTAAGGCTCAGAGCAGACTGTCCAGTGGATACACATGTGAAGTCTGTGTTGGGTGGCACACAGGGTGTGTGACAGGCAGTGGAGAGGTAGAACTGTGTTCCTGTACTCTCCTTGACAAGACATACCTTGTCAGCACAGGCATGTGTGTGTAGAGACCCTTGTCAGTAGAACCCAGGGATGTGCTTTTCCAAGGTATTACAAATTACCTTGGGGTCATGATTGGAAGCATGGAGCCATTCCCAGGTTAGTGATAATCCCCTGTGGTGTCTTTGGTGTTGCAAGTGCCAATAGATCTCAAAGTCATCTGTCACTACTGGGTGTCATCTGCATACTAGTGTCTTGCCACAGGTGACAGACATTGTTGATCCTAATGTCTTTCAAATGTTGAAGCTACAGGAGTGGAATATATATGAGAAATGATCTTTGGTGAAATTTCATTTGTTACAAGCAAGACTGTTTCCTTTTCTGCTCTGGGCAAGTCTATGACGGTTGCCATGTGTCTTTAATGCATACTGTGTGTACAAGCATCTACACAGCACTGATGCTGACCAACAGAACTGTGCTATGAGCAATGAAAAAATGCAATTTCTCTCAGCTCAGTTAAGTAGTGTCTATGCCAGATCTGCCTGCAAGAGTGGCCTGCAGCCAGCTGCCATCTCAGAGTAATGTGTGCACCGCCTTGTACCACTGCCCTTGGATCTTGCAGAGCAGTCTTACATTTACCTCTCACTGTTCTCATTTCAAAGGCAGTGTTTTTGCAATTGGTACAGAGATAACAAAACACAATTGCTTGCCGATCTCAGGTCAGCATTCTTGGAAAAGCTGCTGTGATGAGTCAGCAACCTGAGGGCAGATAGCACCCTTGGCTCAGAGACCATGGAGTAATACAGTAATCCTAATTGCAATCTGTGCCACTTTCTGATGAGTTACAAAGTTGTCTGCTCTTGAATATGTCATCATATAGAGCATGTAGGACTCAAAGCTAAGATATTAAACATGATATGCATGTATAGCTGGCCCTGAAAGTGCAATTTCCTTATGTGAACTTGTAGATTTGTTTCCAGATCAGATAAAAGCAAATGAGCGATGACCTTTTGAGGATGTAGAGAGGAAGGAAAGAGTCTCACTAGGCTGCATCACTTTCTAAGAGAAAGGAAATAATGAGCTTGAGCTGAAATAAAGTATTTTTACAACTGTCCTGGAGTAAGTATGCAAGGTGAGTGCACAGAGTTGGAGCTCCACCACTGTCAGTGCTCTGACAGCTAATGTGACTAAATGAGATCAGCTCCCACCTAACAGAACATCAGAAAGGGTTCAGGGATTGCTTAAGATAAAATGAATGGCAAAGAAATGAAGTACAGGAGCTTCCTTCTCCTGAGGTATTGTAGGCACAGAAATTCCATTATTCTCTAATAGCATTTTACACCTCTCCCTCACCATTTTGAAACTCATTTGGACTGCTCATATAGTTCAAAAAATGCCCTTTTTGGTTGTCTTGGGTGGGACATCCATCTGATTTACTTTGTTGCATGCAAGTTAGTCAAAAGAACCAGGACAGATGGCTCATGGTATTTTCATCAGATACTTAGTTTCTTCTCTGTACCTGCTACTATATTTCTTGCAAAGGAGATAGTTAAAAAAAGAAAAAAAAAATGTTTCCAGTCTACAAGTCTGAGAATCCACAGGTACCCCTGTATTTAATCATTCAGAGTGCTCATAAATATTTCACTGAAAAATAGGGAGAAATTAATTGTTTCACAGATGGGTTCAAGCATGTGTTAAGTATTCAAGAGCTTTCAGATGAAATCTAACACATGTAAATGCAATTTCATCCATGTCTTTATGATTTGCACTGAACAGCCCTGTTCTTTATTTGGCCTTGTAGCTGAATTAGCAACCACAGGACAAATCCATATGAAAAAGTGAAATGATTAGATCCTATTCAAGTAGCATGAGTTGCATTTCAGTAAGTTTTCCAGGTTGCCTCATACATAGAAACTTTCAGTTGAGTTTCTTCATGTATTTTTAGTCCTTGAAAATCCTTTGGTTACAGCTCAGATTTCTCTCTAAGTCTATCTGAAAGTAATGGAAAGGCACCTCTTGTCCCACAACACACACACAACACATGTGTGCTACATTTCACATCTGGGGGATGAGTTATATCAGCAAAAATGAAACACATGAGCATTGCCAGCTCCATGCCAGCAGTGGAAGTGCCTCTTTGCTATCTGTAGTCATTGCACTTGGTCTGAACGTGGTAGAGCTGCCAAAAGCTTTAGAGGAACTTTATCAGCACCCTACCAGTGTTGTCTCTGGATTTCAGTGTGATCAGATTTTATTAAAGCAGCACCTCCTGCATTTGTTTCCCTAAATGTTTTACTACCCAAAGTAATAAACACAGATGGATATTCTGGACTCTCTTGTAAAGAGCAACAACAAAAAAACCTGTACAATTAAAGTTCACCTTTTAAATAGAGAAACTGTAAAGGGGCTCTACTTCCCAAGTATTATTTAATGGAAATGAAGAGAGTGTAAGATGAGCTATATTGGAAAAGCAATAACATCCCAGTTGCTGTACATGATATCTAATTCTGTATCAATTGATTTACCTGTTATTGATACACTATGGTACTTATATACCGTGTCCCCAAAAATGAAACATTAGGTATGGCAGGCTGCTCCTCCTTGCTGAACACGTGTGATTGCAGTCTCTGCTCTTGTTTGATTACCTTGCTAATGGAATAGTCTAAGCTGAACTTTTTACCCTTAATTTTGGAGTATCTGTAAAAATTAGGGTCATCTGCATAGCTGGCTAATGAGCCAGGTAGCACATGGCAGTAGCTTTGTGGAGAAGCTGTGATAAATTGTTTGAGAGGATTGTGTTTCAATCTCTGTGTGCATTTCAAGTAGGAGCCTCAAAAGCACTTGGCCTTTCTCTCCCTGAAGTTGCTGAAAGCTGATAGGTCACGACAGAAAACACCCTTGTCCTGTAAATGGCAGATGGGGAACTGCATGGCTGAGGGGAGTTTGGGTACTGGATCACTGGGGAAAACATGATTCAGTTCCTTTAGAACAGACAAGTCATTGCTGTGCAACAGCTTTCCAGTGAGTTTTGGTCTCACTCTGGTATCTAATGGACAAAGAAATCCTGCTAAATGCTACCAGACTGGCTCTCCTCTGGGCAGTCTGTGCAAAGAAACAGAGATTGAAAAGGAGTGAACAAGCATGAAGCTGAAATCTCTTTCTGTGCTGGGTTATCATGAAGGTGAAGCTGAGGCAAATTGCCAGGCAGCAGGAGGGCAGCCTGGCTTACTGTGGATTCTGCTTTGCAAATAAACAGTGACATCTACTTATCACAGTGTCCCACTGCTACCCCTCACATGTACCAGGGTCACTCACTGTTTAAGTGTAAGAAATTTTGTCGATTTCATTGTTCTCTCACATATTCCCACCTGTGCTACAAGAGTACTCAAAGCCATTTCTCCTACAAGTTGAAGCTGCACAGCAGGGGCAGATGCAGCTCTGGTTTAAATGCATGGTGTGTGTAGTCAGGGAACTTTGACCATATCACTACTGTGCACATCACGTTCCCCTTCACATGACTCTACATTTCAGAAACTTACTTTTTGCTGATCCAAACTTAAGGCTGCAGTTACATGGGCTTCATTACAAAAGCACGGGTAGATTTTAGCACTGCCTACACTGTTCAGCAGCCAGCACTCACTGGGAAATTACAGACTGTTGTGTTTAGGTGTGTAGATGCTGTGCAGTGTTTCAGAGCTTACTAAGGATTACTTTTTTTCAGTTCAGGAGAGCAAATAGCTTACATTGGCTTGCTCCATCAAATTCAACCTGACACAGTCACTCTATAAGAAATATCCATATTTTCTATATATTTATAACCAAATGTTTCAGCCACAACAAGCAGAAAATGTAAAATAATTCACTTGAAAGACAACAAAACTGGAAGGTGTTCCAGCTCTGTGCTGGCAGAAGTTACTGGAGATTATGTGCATGTATGAACATGCACAGCTAGCAGTGCTGTTGTTCTAACAAAGGAAAAAGTAAGAGCCTTTAAATAGCCTGCAATACTTGGATAAGCTAAAAAGCTGAAAAGCAGCAAAATAAACAAACAAATCAAAGAATTTTTTTTAAAAAAACAATAGATTGAAAACATCAGAGTGAAACATGTCACTGGTCCTGTGGAGAGTCCAAGATTTGATGCAAGGAACACAAAGCAGCTTTCAGAGTGCCATTAAAATTTTCTCATGCAGATTGTTTTTCTTTATCTGGTGCAAAAATTGCAGACCCTGTCTGCTGTCTCCCTACATCCTTCATTTCCTTGCAGGCACCAGGCACACCTCACCATGCCTTTATATACACCTTTCCCACTCAGTGCTGCACTGAATTTCTGTCTCTGTGTCTTCATTAGATATGCTGGCAAATACCAATAATGTAAAAATTTTATTTTAAAAAAAGGACCTACCCAAAGCTGATCTGAACAATGTTAAATCATTCCAATTGTCTCTTAATTAGGGCTGTGTTTTCTAACAGAAAACTATTTTAATACACTACTTAGTGGGGGTTCAGTTGTATTAACATGCATTTAATCTTTACCCTACTGGAATAAGCAACACTTTTTTTTTCCCTTTTTTTTCTTTTTTTTCTTTTTTTTTAATAACACCAATAGAGGGAGATACATAGCTCTGATTGTATGGTTGTATTGAAGTAGCCCAGGAGATGTGTTTGTGTAAGGCTGAGATCCACAAAGGCAACTAAATATCAAAGATTTTAATAGAAATGCCCAGTGCCTAAATGCTGTGGTAGCATCAAAATCAGCTGTAAATGCTTCTGATCTTGTGCAGCACCTGAAAAGTTGTGAAAATCACAAGCAAGAAACAATTGAGGTTGTGATGGTTCCAGAAAACTGTTAGAAAGACAATTTATGTATCCTTTTGCTATCAACCACACACATGCTTTGTGCTCTGCAGCATGTCATCAAATGCTTCAGTTAATTACTCACTAATTATAACACTGTTGAATGGCTACACTGTGGCAACCATATAATTATGGAGCATAAAGTACTGAGCAGTTGCAAGGCTGAGCATATTGACTGATTACAATAAAATCCCCTGCTTATTGTTGATATTTTTCACCTGCTTAACAATTGTAATGTTTGCCTATCATACCCTCAAACTCAGAGCAGTATATGAAGTGTTAGTAGCAGAAGTTAATTAAAGTGGAAAGCAGGAAAACTGTACTGAAATGGTAGTGTATGATGACAAATGTCTGCTGAAACACAAAACCTGGAAATGGCCCTTCACAGCTGCCAGGGCACAGCATTTCTCTCACACCCATTATGCAACTCCCTCACAGAAAGAGGGAAAAGGAGAGAAAAGAGGTCACTGATGTTTTAAAAATACAGTGAGGTGAGTCAGAATCTCAGGGCAGCTCACAGAGATGGAGAGGGAGTTCAGCCTGCGTGTGCTTCCAGTATTCCAACATCACCAGGGGGAGAAGCCATTGAAAGAGCTGCTGGAAATGTTGGCAGCTAATGAGCCCTGCAGGGACTCCCCTGGCACGCTGGGGCTGCCTGGAGCACCACGTGCCCCCACAATACCAGCGGGTTCCCCAGCTCGGGCTGGTGGGGAGCAGATGATGCACAGCTGGCTCAGGTTATGCTTCCCAAACAGACTCTTACATCACAGGAAATGTCAAGGAACCATCTTAGGGCAGTTGCCTGGGTTGCTTTGTGCTTGCTGGTACAAAGTATAACCAAAGATCTTCCCTTTTTATCTGTAGGGGAAGAAACAAACGCACACGACAATCCAGCCCTGGGATTAAATATGTTTTTTCTTAAATCATTTTTTCTGTCCCCTGAAAATACACTGATGTTCAAGATCTGGGCAAGCATATACTAAGCTGTTCCTGCCATTCATATCTTGCACTAGAGCCAAGAACCACATACAAAGCTGTTCAGCAAAAGACTAATTCATTAAAACTCAATGAAAGCCTTGCTTGCTCATGCTGCTACAAGTGGTTCTTGCTGTGTTCTCAGGGTGGAATGGCAAAGCAGGAAATGTCTGATCAAAGAGTTTTCCACTTCATATTTGGGAAAGTGAGTCACTCCACACTGCTGTGGCTCTTGTTCCCTCCCAGTGCCGCCTGCCGTACAAATGTGCACTTGGAGGAAGGCTCAGTGATTGTCATCTGCAGAGCATTGAGGCACCACAGAGCCAACTTTTCACTTGCAACTGAACTGGAAGTTCTTCCCACAAGGACAAACCTTTCATAAAACATGCTGCAAGTTCCTTCCCTGCCAATAGAGGCTGACTCTTGGAGCAGCCTTGCCTTTCTCTAGATTTAAGGGCTCTGAAAGTTGACAAGAAGCCTAAAGGATCTGTGTGAGCTGTTAGCCTAAAGGGCTCACAATGCACTTTGGAATTTGTGTATTTATTGTTGGTGTTCATTATCAAAAAGAATAAAATGTTTTAGCAAAATCTGATAAACTAATGCCATATGGAAAACTGCAACAATTGCTGAGTCTGGATTTGGACTACTTAGGAAGAAGATAATTGCTGGTGTAATTACACACAGCTCCAGACAGTGGTGTGTCTGACCCGTGGTTGTTTTTATGCCCATACTAAAATGCCAATAATATCCTCTGATAGAATGTCACCATGTTCTCCTCCCCAGATTCTCTCAGCATTGTTACAGCTGATAATGCATTTGCAGTCTGCACATTTTTCTCAAAGTGTTTGTTTTGGAAATGTTCCATTCCTCAACCATCATATAAACTTCAGCTTCAGTGATAGCCTGGACCTGGAAGAGTTTCAGGACACAACAGGGGAGCATGTTTACTGACTTTCAATGCCTAGGGAGAGTGATAGACCAGTAAGCTTTTCTGTGGATGGTATATGTAACGTGTCTGCCTGTTTGCCAGTACATTCAGTATATATAAAAAAGCAAGTTACTACAAAGGGGCCTCCAGAGAGACAGCAAGACTGTTCATAATTTTTCCTGCCATGGTCCTGGTCTCTCCTTTATCTTTTTATTGTTTCTGAATTCAGTAAAGTCTATTGTATTGTTGTTACTGGGCCTAATTGTGGCAAATCTGTCATGAATTCTCTGAGATATTTGTGCATCTTTGAGCTTTTTTACTCATTCAAAGCAATATTTCCTTTGAAATTTCAAAATAATTTGTCCTTAGGATAATTTTATTTCATTCCTTCTTGACATCCACAGGGTCTCACCAGAGAAAGGGTTGGCTCTGTTCTCTTTAGTGTGTCACTTAGGGAAATATGAGTCATAACTTTTAAAAACTCCTTTTGTTTCATGAAGATGTTTCTTTTAGAATACTGTCAAGATGAGCCCAGGTTACCAGCTGGGAACAAGAAAGGATGAACAGGTCTTCCTTCTTGTGCTTTCAGATTTTGAGCATTTTAGAAAGGCTGATATGAATCTTGCTTCTCCTCCCTCCCAACTCTTTTTGATCCTTAGAAGCTCTTGTAAACACAAGTTCTCAAACACAATTTCCCTAGTTTTGGGAGCAGGGATTTGTAGACAAAAAACGTTCATGCCTTGATTTTGCAGAATGAGGTGTAGAGAGATGTGTTTCAGTGGAAATTGCAGCACTGCAGCCCTGCACAGACCCACGTGGAGTGCTGGAGATAGTGGCTCCGTTGGGTATGAGGTCGACTCACACTTGGAAAACACCACAAAATTGCATAGGGTCAGTCCAGCACTGCTGCAGCAAACAGGAACTTTGTGGGTTATTCCTATTAAGTGCAGAAGCAAAAGAGCACTGGACCAAAACACTGCTTCTGGTTCCCCTTCCATGAAATGTATCAGTCAAGTGTTGCTATAAGCTGTGAAAAGCTCAGTAGTCTGAACTTCTACTAATTGTAGAATTCAGACAAGACAACTGTTTGTGTCAAGGAGACAGAGGTGTGTGTGATGTAACTCTGCTGTTCCACTGATTTCAGGAGAACCCAACAGACTTGTGCTGAATCAAGAAATCTGATGGGAAATAATCAACAAATTATATTAATCAATTTAACCCCTAAAAATCCATATCAGCATGCAAACCTCACAGTGAAACCTATGCAAACCATAAGCATGTAGCTTTGAGGGAATGGCTGGGACTAACTGTGAAAATTAATCCTTAAGCATTAGAAAGGTGGTTGGTGCATCTGCTATGGGTGCTGGAAGTTCACCAGGGCCCTACTCTTCACTCAGGTCCCTTTTGCACTGAAGGTGCAGCTCTGGGAAACAAGAGGAGCTAGACTAGAGGTTCTTTTCAGGTCAGGAGAGGACTGATTTTCTTTTTAAAGACCTTTTCCTTTTGCTCTGCCAAGGATCAGTTGCTAATTTAAAAGAACATGTCCCTCTTTGAAAGAGGTTTGAAAGGGAGCAAACAGCAGCTCTGTTTGATCTCTGTAAGTGTGGTGGTGTGCAGGTGACACACAGGCAGCCCATGCCTGAGCACTCCTGTTGTTAAAGGCGCATGTGGAGCTGAGCCCGTGTCAGGGGCTGCAGAGAGCAAATGTTTGTTGCACATTCTCCGTTAGTCCCCTTATCAGCTCCGTGATGAGCAAGAGAAAAGGAGCTGCTTTGTGGCAGAGCTACTAACACTAACTCACGGTGTCATTCACGGAGGAAATTTAATCTTGCATTTGCAATTTAATTCAGACTTATCCATTAATCATTTTTTCCCTGCACAGATTTTGCTCTGCTCTAAGTTGTGGCTGTAGGCGCGGGGCCGGGCCTGTGGGCAGAGCCGGGCCCAGAGCTGCACCGAGCCAGCCATTCCCTCAGTCCTACTGAACTCTATCAAACAGGCTGATAATGCTGCAGGAAAACAGCTCCCCTGAGCCTGTACCAAACATGGATTAGCTCCCAGTCTTTCCCCAGTCACTGCTCCCTGAGACAGGGACCAGCTCCGGGCAGGGGCCTCCCCAGGCAGAGATCCAGGCAGAGGCGGTTCTTTCAGGGCAGGGAGGATCTTCATTATTGCAGCCAGCAACAACAGGGGCTGATTTATCCCTGACCTCACATGCACAGGAGCATTGGCACAGGACACATTTCTCTCCAAACGTGGCTGGGGCTGCCAGGGAACTTGCCAGGGTGAAGCAAGTCTGGTGTGGAAATCGAAGCCAGCTTCACCTGCTGGGAGCTGTGTGCAGCAAGGCCTCCAGCCTGGAGGGTTTCACCAGCTCTCGCCCTCTTCAAGTGGCTGACTGAGGGGGTATAACGTTACAGCGGCGTGGATTTTCTTTTCTTTTAGCAATGGACAGAATTTCTGAGGTCTAAAAATAGAACTGGGGACAAGATGAGTAATTTTTTCAAAGGTCACCTATTTTTTTTTTTTTCCAAGAATACCCTTTCACCTTTCTTTATTGGTGAAACAATTTTTACGATAGCACAAACTTCCGTTAACAAAAGAATAAGTAAACTGACTGGGTTAACTGGAAAAAATATTCTTTTTCTACCTCAAACAAAATGTGTTTGTTTGGTTGGTTTTTTTTAATTTACCTGGAGTCTTACATTTTTTCCTAGAAAAAGTGGCCTAAAATGAAATCTGAAATTGTTTTGAACTGATTGCATTTTCTCAGTTTTTCCTCTCTCTTATCTTTGTTTTTTGTTCACATGCTTTCCGCTTTAGTGACTCTTTCCTTAAATTCACTCCGTGTTTGTATTAGGTTTTTGCCTGGAGTTGGCACAGAGCAAGCAGAGCTGGTTCTCTGACCTGCACAGGGACTTTTGATGCCATGAGTATTCTTTAATGAGACCTATGTCTGCCTGGTGACCCATCTGTGCTCTGCCTGAGCTGCTACAACGGGGCCTTAGGGCAACCATGAAATAGGCATAGGATGCTAATTCACATCCTCTGCCACATTTCACCATGTGCATTGCAGATAGAATCCAAAACCAGCTTCTTTCTATCCTGAAATTCAAACAAAATAGCTATGCTGCTATTGTATGGTTCTGGTTTTTTTTGTTTTCCTTCCTAACAGAGCAGGATTGGGAGATACACTTGCCTTTAAACCTGTTCTCAGTTTGACACTTAAAATACTGTTTACTAACTTATGATAAAAGCTGTGGATTTGGTTCTTTCAAGAGGATCTAAATTAATAATGACCAAAAGATACACTAGAGAAATTGCTGTCATCCACTGCAGTTCTCCTTTTGTTCTTTAAATTCGCAAAATTGTTTTTCAAATTTCTGCCAATGAAAACAGTATCAAACTGGTTGAGACACAACTGTGTGGAGAGCAGAGCCTTTTACAATGGGAAAGGGGGAAAAAACATAATAGATGGCTGGGCTGCCTTCTTTCGTTTTTTGACCTTTAATTGAAAGATTGAAGATAAGTAGTTCCTGGGAGAAAGCAAAAGGCTGATTCACTTACCCTGTAGCTTTGAGTGGAAAAGCTTCCTGGAAGCCTTACTATATATTATGAATCATCCTCTTGTCATTCCAAGAAGTTCATAGACAAGTAAAATGTTAGAAATGGATTGGAAGTGGAGTGATGGGCAGTAAGGCCTAAGTGAGAGGTTAAAAGGTCTCATGATAATACATTCAGGCATCCCTCAGGACATTTTTGTAAAACTGATGTTTCTGACCTCAGGAATCCTTGTCTCTATGTATTAGGATTCACTGCTCTCTTAGAATAATGTCATTTTGAAAAGTTCACTTGCTTTATATGAAGTTTTAAAAATGAAGAGCGAGTTTTCTTTCAAGGAAATCAGATGGAGTCATCACTGCTTTGTGCTTGTGGGACTGTAGAGCATGTGGGGTCGACTGGCTGCCATTTCAAACCCTGTAACATAAATGAAATCTGATATAAAACAGATCTGATCACAGTAAGCACAAAGGAATCAATTATTAAATCCTCGAGGGTGTCACAGTGTACTATAGGTGGAAGAGAGTAAGCTTTTGCATTTCAGGAGAGAGAATGGGGTAGGAAGAGTAGCAAATCCTCTGCTTGGGATGGGAATCAAGTGTTTCCCAGTATGGCAAGAATTCAATTGACCTTGAAAGTATATGAGCCCCTTATTCTTTTTCAGAACCACATCCTCTCAGGATGCTTATTAGGACACCTAATCCTCACTGTTGACATAAGAGTTTGTTACATTCTCAAATGTTTGTTTCTTTCTCAAATGTAACTTTTATGATATGTTTTCAATCAAGGTGATAACTCAGTGATCATTTCTTAAGCTAACTACTGAAAAATTGTCTGCCAGAGAACCAGTGTTTCTATGTTCAATCCTTTACTGGCCTCATATGAGGACAATGAGGAATGCTGCATGTCCTATAGCTGTTCACTTTTAACCAGAGGTGAGGGGATGAACATACCTTTGGCTCTGCTGTAATCTCTTCCATCATACACATTTGACCAATGTGCTTCCAAATCTCTGTATGGACAGTGCTACTAGCCCTAGTACTCTACAATGAGAGATGAGGAAGAGCTACTCCATTGGCAAAAATACCCAATGTTTTAATGCCTTTCTTGGGTATTTACGACTGGCATAATGGTACAGCTTCATTGACATGTTCTCAATTTACATGGGAGCTGAAACTGACTGTGAGATGTTTCTTAGTCTGACTGAGTGTCCTGGTTTCAGCTGGCATAGAGTTCCTTCTGTTCTCAGCAGCTGCTCCAGTGCTGTGTTTGGGATGCAGTTTGAGGATGATGTTGGTAACACAGTGATGTTTTGCTGCTGCTGGGCAGTGTTTACTCTGAGTCCCAAATGTTCTGGTGTCTCCTGCTCTGCACAATAAACAGGGAGGGAGCACAGCCAGGACAGCTGACCCAAACTGGCCAAGGGGATATTCCATGCTGGGAATAATAAACTGGGAGGAGCTGGCCAGGAGCAGCTGATGGCTGCTTGGCAATGGGATGGGCATTGGTCAAGGGGTGGAGAACAACTATTGTCCATCGCTTGTTTTTCTTGGGGTTTATTTTTCTCTCTCTCTGTCTTGTTCATTACTGTTATTATTATTGTTATTGTTATTTTAGGATTATTTATTAGTATTGTTAAGATTATTGTATTTTACTTTGTTTCAATTATTAAACTGTTCTTACCTCAACTCATGAGTCCTTTTTTTAGCTCCTCTGATTCTCTCCCCCACCCCACTGCAGGGGGGAGCCAGACAGGGGCTGTGTGGTACTTCATTGCCATGTGGGGCTAAACCACAACCCTGAGCAGCAGCATTTAAAATTATTGCAGCTTGGATTTGAAATAAACACTTCACTGGGGTGAATATGGTGCTGAAGAGTGAATGCTTCTGTGCCTTTTTCTGCTGATATTGTTTAGCTGGAGACAGCTTTCTGCAAGACTGGATTACCAGGGCAAGAGTGCATTGATTTACATTCTGAAGGTTATCTTTCTAGTGGGAAAAGGCACAACAGTGTGTGTGTCTGTCTTTATAACTGTAGATTCTGAGGAGAAATATATGCTAAAATAAAACAAGGGTTGAGGGGGAATAGTACTGTGTGGATTTCTAAATAGTGACCTTTAATACTGGAGGAGAGAGGGTTTTATATTCTGATTGACTTTTCAGTGCTCCTGCTCACATGCTGGCATGCATCACAATAATGTATTTTCACCCTTGCATTTTGCTTTAGCTATTGACTCATTGACTTGTTTGTTGATAGAAGACAGACAGCTGAACCAATCCCAGGAGGGGGTGACCAGATTTTTGATCACTAACGGTGCAGTACCTCAGACTCCTCTATAAGGAATGCTATTTGATTTGATTTGTATAGGGAAGAGTTAATATTATATAATCTAAAGTGCTTTTTAGGATTGATTTATATACTCCTACTTTCACATTAATTGGGAAGTATCTATTGTTATCTCTCTAAAGGTCAGCTTCTCCTCTGCTTACTCACACGAGTAATGAAATTGATGGCAGTGCATCTGCTCAGGAGAATAAGGAGATCCTGATTTGATGCCATATTGAATGGAAATAGGTCCACTAAGTCTGAATGTAGATGCTGAAGAATAATATAACTTCAGAGAAATACACCTTATCTCTTGCATATCTCAGTGTAGTTTTCTTTCTTATTTTGTTTGACTAGAATACCATTAAGAGTAAATTTGAGCTCTTTTACAAATAATTTTCAAGTTTACTTGTAAGGAGATAATCCTGGACAGGCTCAAATCCTTCTCCAAATATTCTGTTCTGGTTATCATCTTCTTAGAGCAGGGCTGGAGAAGCAGTTGCTTGGGAGTTATTCCAGCTCTGGATTCTTAATTTGCTGTGTCAGTTGTACCATCACAGTAATGACATTTCTACATCACTCAGTATGATTCATATTTCATTGTTCAATAGAGAAGCAAAATTAAGCTAGGAGTTTAAAAAGTATATATATAAAGAAGGATGCAAAAGGATTGCTTATTGGAACTTATATTAGGTCTTTCCCTGCACCCACACTTTCAGAAATCACTCCTATAATTCTGCCTCCCTGTTGTTCTTCTGAAGTGAGTGATGACCATATGCTTCTTTTTGTTCAATTATTTTTGACAGTGTTTATTTCTGACACATTAACCAATGCTTTTAGTCACAATTATCTCAAAGGACTTGGAATTAACATTTTAATAAGATATAATCTGCTTCCATTCATAACTTTTGGCTTTTAAATTATAACACACGCAATACTTCAGTGCTGAATCATTTGAGGGATTCTGCAAAATGTAGAGATAATTGAAATGAGGATTTAAACTTGGATTATTGAAAGGAGGATTAAATTCAATCTGTGAACAGCTTGAAATGTTTTATGTTAATACAATCACAAAAATTCTGTCAGATTTAGAGTGTAGAGCCCACAGCTCATTCAGAAGGAAGAAACAGATACTTTTTCTTCTAGATTTGAAATATATTTAAACTGTAAAGGGGGGAAAGCAGGATATTCATAGATGTGGAACTACAGGAAAACAAAGTTTAAAGGTTTAGGAAATCTTGCACCCATCAACAGAGTTTCTTCAATTACAGAAAAATAAGGCAAAAAATTCCCTAATCCATCTTTTAGTTCATCTTTGCTCTTCAAAGCAGGATATGCAGGATACTTCTGCCAGTCCTGGCAGATATTTATCTAACTTCATGCTCTGGATTTCCAAAAGTAAGGCCCTTGTGGTCCCCTCCAGACAAGCTATTTCCAAGCTTTATTACCTTTCATACCAAGAAAAAAATCCTCCTTCCTGTAATTACCCACAATTATACACCCTGTTTATCTGGACTGAAACTTTGTTTTGTGTTCTTCCTGGCAAGTCTCACTTATGTTCTTCCAGAGTGTTCTCTGTGTCAAACACCCTCTCCCCCCATCACTTCTGTCTGTGGGTTTGCCCTCCCAAACTCCCTGTCATAGGTTATGTTCCCTGTGTGGATTTCTGCTATAATCCAGGTAACAGTTGCTTTTTTATTTTTTTGCTGAATGATACAGTTCATTCAGGCTTGGTTTTTAATCTGTTATCTCATTTTTTTGCTCTCCTCAGACCTGCACTTCTCCCTCTATTTCTGCATAAGCAAGAAAAAGTCCTTATCTTTGGCCTTAATTAGTTTTATCTTTTTTTTTTTTCCACACCAGTGCTTCAGTTAGGCAAAATAGTTTTGATTTCTGTTCCTGTTCTCTAGCATACCTGCAGGCATTCCTGCTTAGGTGTCATCTGCACCAGAAAACATTTCTCCCTGAAAAAACCTTGAGTAGAGCCAGACCCAGGATAGAGCTCAGCTTCTTCCCTTCCTGTCATTGAAGGAAATAGAAAAAATTTTGAAACAATTTATTCTTGCAAAATCCATGTCATCTGTTACCTACCTTATTGTTATCTTTCAGGTGCTTAAAAATAATTTCATTCATTCTTCTTTTTTTTTTTTTTCCCAGGAGCTGGAATTAAGCTGGCTGGCTGTCTGTCTATCTATCTATCTATCTATCTATCTATCTATCTATCTATCTATCTATCTATCTATCTATCTATCTATCTATCCATCCATCCATCCATCCATCCATCCATCCAATAAAATTTTCAAGCTACTCTTTTCATTTTTGTATTAGGACTAGATTTATCAGTCTAGTAAACCCTTCTCTCTCCAAGTTTCCATAATCACTTCTGAGATTTTTTTCAGCTTGTTCTCTGCATATTTTATGATGAAAATCATCAGGTCTAGACTGTTTGAATCACTTTAGATATCTAAATATTCTCTAACCTTTTAAGTCCTCCTTTTCCTCTGAGATGTTATCCTTTTTTTTGGCATTTAAGACATCTGACTTCCACTCATGGTTGACTCAGCCTGTTAGTTCAGGAGGTGCAGACCCCTCTGCCAGGTCCCTGAATAATTCCCTGACGCAATTTTGCCACAGCAGGACTGGGGAGGTTGTGAGGATTCTGCAGCAGAAGTTTCACATGCCCAGCCCCAGCCCTCTGAGGACTCTCAGAGCTGCAGAGCAGGAGGTGTCTGTGCTCCAGGGCAGCTCTGTGCATCTGCCAGGCCATGGAGTGGCAGGCTCAGCCCACACACTGCTGCCACTGCAGCTTGGGGACAGCACTGGGGACAAGCCTTCCCTGAAGGGCTGCTCTACTTCTACAGGCAGGGCAGTCCTAGCAATTCTGTTTTCTTGGAGGGATTTCCACGTGCCTGAGTATAAAAGCAGATTTTTTCACTTAGTTATGTTGCATTATTTTGGTTTCCTCCTCTAACACACCTTCTTAGCTTGTGATCTGTTTATTGATCACAGAATCATGGCTAGTGGGGACGTGGAGAGGCATCCTAACCAAACCCCTGGGCAGGGACAGAAGGAAAAATTGAAGTGCTTCTGACAGATTTTTGCCTTATCTGTTCTTAAAATCTCTGCAGCCCTTCTAAGTAGTTCTTTCAGTGTCCTGGCAGCTGGGAAGAGTTTGCTTGTGTGTTCTAAGTGATTCTTGTTGCATTATAAGCTGTTTATTTTCTGTCCTGTCCTATCCTAGTGGAAAAGCTGAGAAGTTTATTATCTTTTTCTCTGTGGAAATTGTGAATGTAGTGGCAGATTGCTGTCTAATGTCCAGGCAAGTTGTTCTTCAATATTTACACCATTTGCGTTGAAATGTGTTTTAAACATGTTGGGGACAGTGAATAGCTTGTTCAATTTTGGAGCTGACAGAATGTGAAATCATCTATTGATTCTGTTATTAACCTAAAATATGTTTGATCAGCTTTTCTCACTTTTCACTGCACAATCCTCCATAATGCTACACTGTATTTTTTATTACATTTTGATATTGTCACAGGTACAAGTTTAAACAGGATAAAACCAGAACCTATGGAAGAATCAAATATTAAAGCAAATATTTGATTTTTGTGTAGTTTCCAGAATACAAAATTAGTCCCCAATGTGAGCAGACACAATTCTTTGGAATTAATGGGGATATGCAGAGTTATCATGAGTCTAAGCTGGCTTTTCACTGCAGTATTGGTTCTGCACGTGCAGCAGTCACAGATCTCCTGCCAGTAATATTCAGGGAAAATACAAAGCATATTTAAGAAAACATATATGGGGTTCCATGTTAATGTTGTCATAATAGAACCTAAAATGAGGCTGTTGGATTAATAAGAGGTACCATATTTCTGTTTGCAAGATTAATCAAGCAACCATGTACATAAACCAATTTGTAGAGCATCAGCGTTGCAGGTTTCTCCAGAATGTGGGGTAGATAAACAGTTTCATGTTTAACAAGATACATGTGAAAGCTTCAAGCTGTGACTGCAAGCCACAAGGTCAACCAAAAGGAAGAAATATTGGGATAAACAGAATTACATATCAAAATTTATGGATTGATGGGGGGACAGAAAGAATAATAGCAAACAAGAACATAATTCAGCAGAAACCAGGAGGAACGTTGTTTTTACCAGAGATCAGATACTGATCCTTGACTGGCAAAGGGTGAAACCTGAGGCTAGAGGGCTCAGGCAGAGGAGCTGATATTTGCATATGGTTTCATCATCCCACAGTTATAAATCTGAGCACTCTCAGTGGTATCAATGCCTTGCAGAAAACTGTGCCTCTGAGAAAGAAAGAGGAGGGACAGATAACAAAGGAGATGATGGTGGAACAGGCTAGAGCACCATCAGATTTGCAAAGCTTTTGCATTTCACCTGGCATGAATTAAGTATTGAGGCTAAATTCACTCTGAGAGCCGGTTCCTTCTCTCCCAAAAGGCAGGGTGGACACATTATTTGTGTTTGCATAATATCCATGAAATTTTAGTTTTTATTATATTTGACTTTTCAAAGCTGCATGACAGCCTGGATGTAGCCCTGCACACCTGTGCAGAGCACCTTGTCAGGTCCTGCCTAGGCACAGCCCCTGAGGTGGCTTTAATAAAAATCCATAACTCTCTGCATCAAATGCTGTGTGAAGTCACACACATTCCAAAGTGTTAAGGCTTAGCAGTGATGTTGGAATTAAAAATGAAAGGTATAAAACATGTAGTTCTTGTATATAATTAGAGTGAAACTGGAGCTTTGTTAAATACTTTTGTCAAGGGTCAGCATTTGACTTTTTGCAAAATATATGCCATTGTGAAGTGAATAGAATATCTATACTTTCTTGTTCTTCTGAGTTTTCTTTCCTGTTGTTTTCCTCCTCTGAGTAATATCAATCAGACTGCAAGTTGTGATCAGAGGTTGCTGTTAGTACACAGCATCTCAAGCAGATGCAAAAGGAGGCACAGAAGATCTCAGCAATAACTATCACATGTAAACTCTGCTGGGCCTCCATAGCAGGAGAAACTTGTAAGATCCTTTTTGTCATACTGTGCATGTAAGAGCATCCCCAAAAACTTGCACATGGAAGAACTTGTACACATCTTTGTGGGGAAAAGGACATAGCCATTGGCATATTTGAGGTAATTGAAATCAATGACCAAATGCATGTTAAAAGTTAGTTATTAATATTTATGCTGAGATTTTCAAAGGAGCCTAAGGGAAATGTATGCTCCTGACTCATTGAAATTCACCAGGAGCTGAGTGCCTAACTCCCTTAGCTCCTGCTGAAAATCCCAGCCTTAATCTCTGTGTGACAGTCTGGTTCTGATGTTTTACAAACCATACTAGCAATAATAAGGATATGCTGAGGAAGCTGGGAAAACGTGAGTGCTTATATTCAGTGCCTTTATTTTGACATAATTGTTTAAAGGGCTTTAGATGAAAATTTGTGAAGTGAAGCAATTTCCAGCTGAAAGCCTCATGGCATAGGCTTCAGTCTGTGTTAGTGATGTAAACACATGCATTAAACTTTGTAATGGATTTTATGAAACTTAATGAGCAAATTTTTATTGTGCTGTAATACCTTGTTGAAACTATCCTTGTTTCTTTGTTTTTCTTTGCCTACAGCTAGAAATAAATTTGACATGCCATATTATTACATTGTCCTAGTTCACTGTAAGTTTATAACATTACCTAAAACTAGAGCCTTCATTTGAAATTGCTGGCAAAAGTGATATTTTCTCATGCCTTCTGCTCAGAATGAGATATCAAATGCGCCTGATCATTTTAAAAATAAGTTGATGGCATATTTTTTATCAAATTTATTTCTAATGTGGTTGCAACTGTGAATCTCCAACTAAGACAGGCCAGTTAGCTCAGTCCTTCAAAGACTCGCAGTAACACAGAGCAAATACAAACAGCTATTGCTAAGGTAGCAATGGCTGCTTTTCTTCAAACACTCTAAGATCTGTGTGACTATGAAAATTCACGTTATACTCCTGCACTTCTACTGGCATCCAGCTGATTGCAGAAGTTTAACCAAAGAAAAAAGCTTAATTCATACTGGTATTTCTGTCAGCCTGACTTCATAATCCCAAGCTCCTTTATTTATAAAGTACCCAAGGGTGGAAATCATGTAATATTTCAGCATGTGTTTCAGCTAATGGCCTTCCCAAAAAAGGAGTAACCCACAAAGCCCAATTCTCTCCACATAACTGGAAATTTTACCAGTCTTTACTCTTGAAACAGGTGAAAGATTCCTGATGGTGCCAGAAACCTCCCCACCTTTAGTAACTTGGATTCTTCCACATCATTGTTCCTATTAACTATCAGCTTAAACCACAGGTCAAGTGTGCTTATAGACTCATAAAAATGTCCTGTAGAAAAGAAACTGATTGCTAATCAGTGAACTATTGTAGTTAAGCTACACTGTGTTATAATACTGGAGTAGGATCATTTCCATCTTTCAAATGACAGTATTTTCACTGTGATATTTCTTTCAGATGAGAGACGAATTTTGAACCTCAAGAGCTGTAGAAAAGCCAAGACAAAATATGTACAATTCACATTAGCAACCTGTTAATGTTTAGAAGCATAAATGGCAAGGTGACTGGATAGATGTAAACACCACACCCGGTGAGGGATGAACCATTTTATCACTCTTACATGTGCTGAACCACAGAGCTGAACTCAGGCTCACAAACTCATGGACAGTTTGGCTCCAGTGCCATGGATGAGATAAATAATGTTGGGAATACTCAGCAGTATCACACTGCACTGTCCCACTGAAACCAGAGGATTCCTTGCTTCCTTAAGTATTTATTGAAATAGACATTAATGTTCTTCTTCCTGTATTATTGAGGGGCTCAGTGCTTCTCCCCTGGTGTTCTATGAGATTGTATTCACTGAAGGCAAGCTGTTACTGGCATAGCTCAAGGTCCACTTGGCTCAATTAGCTGCAGAATCTTAATATTCTTATGTCAGATAACAAGCAGAGCTAGTTGAACTTTTCTTCATGAATGTAGGAAAATGTAGGAAAAAATAATCAAACTGAAGAAAATTGTCAACTTTTTTGTCAGTGCATCTCCTTCACCCTCTTTGATTAATTATGATACTCTTGTTTTCCAAATTTGAAAATTTAAAGAAAAAAAATCCAAAATTTCATATTATTCCATTCTACTGTGATTTCAGTTACTCTGCCCAAGGCATGAGAACACAAGATTTAATAGAGACCATAAATGATAGCACTGGAACTGGGCTTCAGGAGCTTCTTCCAGCTTCTCCTGCTAAGAGAAAAATCTCTGGCACTCACAGATCCCACTGTGAAGTAAGTCCTAGCCCCACTGAAGGCTCCAGGAAATTCAGCTGCCCTTAGTGGCAACAGAGTTCAACAATCTATTTTTATGATAAATATCCCCCAAAGCTGTATACATGCAGGTTTTCTTTACAAACTTTTAAAAGCTGACTATTCAACAAGCCATTATCCAAGGTGTGAAGAGCCTGGTAAGCATTGCCAATCCTGTTAACAGCATTGTGAGGAACGCACGTGCAGCAGGAGTCATCTGACAACAGGCAACAGGGCAAACCCTCCCAGGCAATTCAGCAAAGTGTCATCTTTGGTTTGCAAGTGGAATGGCTGCTTTGTCTTCAGAGCCGTGTCAAGTGTCACTGCCTGAAACGTCAAGCTGAGCCTTGTTTACATGAGCCTGATTGTACTCTACTAATCTACAGGCTTTGGAACTGCTTCCCTTGCTAAATCCAGTTGAAGGCTGAAAAGTGCTTGATAAATCCTTAGGGTGCTTTAACTTTGAAGAATTCTTTTGCAGCCGAGACAAACAGGATTAACACATGTGGCCTTCCACTAAGGGAGCTTTGGGCCTCCTTTTCATTGATAGAGCATCCCTTGCTTTTTTTGTCCCGTGGATACATCTTGATCAGAAAGGTCAAAAGATCAATAGGTCTGTAACAGCATATTTTTAGCCATAATAAAATATCTTTTGAACTCTGTATTACAAGATTGTGATTCCTAGTTTAGCTATAAGGTATGTTCTGGGCAACATTTTCTGATAGGAAAGTGTGTTGAAGTCAGTGGAATGCTTTTTAATAATTTCCAGAGGCTCTGGATCAGGTTTTAAAATTTTATCCTGTTTTTATTTTTTTTTCCTGTGGTGGTGTGGCTCCAGATGCATCACTAAATATGTTCTACTATTAAAAAAAAATTACCAGTAAACCAAAGCTTACATGATCACTGTAATTAAGGGCTTAGAGATTGTTTGGCTCTCACAAGTGCTTTAAATTACTATTTTCAAAATGAAATCTTGCAAACTGCTGAAGGTGAAGCAGTCTGTGGTCCTTTGGCAGGTATTTTCACCTATGTGCATAAGTGGCTTTTACTCTCCATTTACTGAAAGTACTGGCAACCACCTGCCCATATATTCAGAGGAGAAGGAGACTCTACTCTGGCATCTGAGAGGTGTAAGCAGGATGAAAAATCAAGGCCTTTTACTCACCACTCCTTCCAAACGTAAATGTGTTGTGACCCAGTTTGCAAAAGCAATGGAGAACCGTCCTGGATGTTGCACATTGTCTGCAAAGCTGAGAGGGATTTAGCTGCCAGGAAAAATGCCTGGCAGGTTACCTGGAAAGTTAGCTCATTCCTTTTGGAAGAGTTTTAAGTCCATCAAAAAGAATTCTGTACTAGGACAGGGAAACACAAATGACTGAATCACCAAAAAAAGCCCAGCTCAGCCTCTTCAGTGCCTGGGGAGCCCTGGCCCCTTTTGAAAGGCAATTTGCCTGTTAGGGTTGAGCTGAGCACTTGCTTCCCCCTGCAGCCAGTCTGGAAGGACACACAAGGTGCCCAAAATGCAGATGTGAGCACAGTGTGAGCAGATGTTAGCACACTGACAACACCAAACTCAGGTGTGATCCACTGGTGTGCTCTGATATTGGTGTGGCTGCTCCCAATCCTTGTGTAAAGCTCTGCTCTGGAAAGGGTGAGACTGTTTCCCGTGCTCTTTCCAAGCTGAGGAAGATCAAAGCCTCACTGCTAAAGGAAACACTGCCAGCACCCACACCTGGGCTCTGGCCAAAGTTAAGGTGCCCTTAACTCACCCCTTAGGTGAGATCTGGGCCAGTGCATAGACACTGTCCATAAGATTGGGCCCGGAGGAACCAGAGGCAAATAATAGTGTATGTGAGCAGAACACTCACCCTGCTGAGGGGCAGTTCAGGTACCAAAAGCAGCACAGCAATGGTGCTTCTCAGCACAGCATTTTATTGCAGGTGGGCTTGGGTGGCCCTTTCTCAGCCCATGGAATAGATATTCCTACAGAAAAGCACGGGCTCAGAAACTTCTCTCTATTTAGCAAACTCTATTCCCTCCCTTAGGTGTCTTGCACCTCGCTTTTCTCCAGGGAATTCCCTTTGTAGCCGTGATGAGGGAATTCTGCTGCCAGGGGTTAACAGCCTCTGGGTTTTACTCGCCTGTGTGGTCTCTGGCAAACAGTGCTTTGTCAATAACAGCAAGTGCTTTGGCTTGCAACGTTTTTCAAATCATGTTTAGCACAGAGGAAAAGCATCTTTGACAGCTCTGCAAACTCAGTCTTGAGATACAATAGACTTTTACATGGCTGCAGTTAAGGAAGTTAATAGCACACGGTTTAAAACCTGCCTGCCTAGATAGTGACATGACAGATTTTAAGCGGCGTTAAGCCTCTCTAAAGTAAACAATACTAATACTAAAAAACTGTTACTTCAAGTTTTTCCTTCTTTTTTTTTTTCTTTTTTTGTAAGGGGAAACCGTGCAAACATGGCAAATGTGTATCTTTTCTGTCACTTCATAGAAAAGCAGCAAAACATACAGAAGAAAAGCCTTTCTCTCTGGCTGATTTCCCAAATGTACTTTGAGTTACCAACCACATTTAAGAGGCTGCTGGAACTTCTTTGTACAGTGAGAAAGTGCTGAAACAGAAAAAGCATTGAGCAGAATATGCAATGACTTTGTCACAATTATGGGCATCAAACACAGGGTTTTCAGACACAATCCTTTATCCTGCAGATGTTTCAGCTCAGTGTGTTGATCAGCACATTGCCCCAGGAAATTGCCTTGCTGATCAAAAAGTGTCTGTGTGTGCTCCCCTTGCACATATGTAGTTTAGTCTTTTCAGGGCAACCACTAGTTTCAATGTTCAGGAGATAGCAAAATTGTAGACAAACAGTTGAAACACTCCACTGGTGCACCTTGACTCATTACAAATGCTGCATCTGTAGTAAGCAAAAATATTCTCCATCACAACTGAGATTCAGCACTTAGGATGTGTGTAGGAACCTAACCTTTGCCTCTTTGTTTAATGCTCTCCTTTGGGAAACAAATGCCTTTTGAGATATCAGGAAATGCAAGCTCAGTCATGGTAACATTTAGTTTTCCTTTCAACCTGCTGTGTATAAAATCTGCCAGTGAGTGAGAATTTTCTTGGTACTGTAGACATGAGGTCAAATCCTTTCCTGTTATTATGTCTTTTGTTTAGTTGAAGTCACATCAGAAGAAAATTTAATTTCATCTCTCTCTTGTCTTTTTTTTTTTTTCCTAGAACTGTGGCCACTGTATAAAGCTGGCTAAGAGTTGTTTGTTTCTGTGCCAGAAATAACTTTCCTTCTTCACAAAGCTGATCAGTGGATTTTTGCCCTTCCTTTGGCAGATACTCACCTCATGCCACTTTGAAACTGAATTTTGACGATGCCAAGGGCCGGGACACTCCTGTGAACTTCACTGACAGCTGATGGAGTTGGCAGAGAGAACCCATCTGACAGGTAAGCACTCAGAAATGGAGTTTCCACTGAGTCCTGATGGTGCCAAGACTCCAAGCCACAGGCTGTTCCCCCCTCAGTTTATCCATTCAGGGCTGAACATTTAGATCTGGGCTCACCCACTGAACACTCTGGGCATTTACTCCAGCTATCAAGTAATTGTTCAGCAAGTCACAGCTCTAGGAAAGGTTGGTGTGTCAGGCAGGATTGTCAACCACAAGCACCTCTCTCCCCCATTCCCCATCCTCCTCCATGCTGGCAGCTCCAGCTAGGGCCTGGCACTAATGAGAAGACTCCACATTCACAGTGTGTCAGGGAAAACAGATTTGTGGCAAAGAAACACAAGGAAGAAGACAGGTTAGACCATCTCTTGTGGACAGGGGAACAGTGAGACTATCCTTGCCTCTTCAGCAAAGAAAGGATTTTCTCCTTCTCCTCAGTGTCCTAATATCTTTGCAACCCAACTGAGCCAAACCAGAGGGAAAATTAAAGAACATACTACACCTTGCAAAAGGGAAGGGAAGAACAAAATGTAATCCTTCAACCTGCTGTTTCATAGAGAAGCAACATGTGTCCATAATTCAATCTAGTGCTCCCTCATTAGCTCTACACAGCATTTGAACTTTCCTCCAGACATTGGATTTGGTAGATCTGATGTGTTCTACTGTGGAACAGAAGGGAAGTTCATTAGAAAAATTGCAAGGCCGAGTCCTTTTTACCTCAGAACAAGCTTTTGGATTTTGCTAATCAGGTACATTTGTCATTTACATTGATGATAAACATTTAACAAATAATCTGCTCTGGGGGGAATGTAATTTACTGCTGCAGTCTGGGTTTGTGCTATTTATATCAATAATACTGTTTGGCACCAGTATTGCCAGTTTGAGCAAAGGATAGAACAGATTTCCCAGGCTCTAGCTGGCTCAGTGTGGTTTTCTGTGTCCTGATGAGAAGAATTTGCTAGAAACAGGCTTGTTGGGATCAAAAGGACGTGGAAAAACAAGAGCAGAGTCTTGTGCAAGTTTGTCATTTTGTTTAAGAATGAATGGTGGGGTTTGACAGGATTTCTTCCATTTCATTTCTCTCAGATGGATTTAATTTAAGATTGAGCTTTTCAGAGTAGCGCTACAAAAAATATTTCATTTTTGAAGTTAAATTTGGGTAGGATTCTGAATAAATTGTGCTGAAAGTTTTCTGTTCAACATTTTCTTGAAGTAAATTAAGCATTTGTTAAGGTTATGGTTGCTTTAGCATTGGGGTTTTTTTTGTTTTCATGGAAGATGTTTGTTTTCCTTCAAAAGTAACAAAAATGAAAACCTGTAAAGTTAAAATATTTAGTTTGGTTGTAAAATTCCCCCCCTCCCCCCTAATAATCAAAATTTAGTTGTTCAAGCTTACAGTATTTTCAGGGAGGTAGGGAGGAAGATCCAAAGAAGAAATTTCCAGAAACCTCTGGTATCTGTGCATGTTTCAAGCAAGTCCTCCTGACTGGGATCTGTGCATGTTTTCCTCTATTGCAAAATTGTATTTGGTTCAAATATATTCCTTTTCTCAGTGAAAATAATCCCTGCCAGGTCCATATCTGCACTTCTGGTTCTCTGGTCACTTTTTCAGCAGTTGGGACACAAAGAATCAATAGCTCCCTTTCTAACTCAGTTATTACACAGAGTCTGGACAAGATTAGGAGCTGTTTGACTGACAGCAGAGCAACTTTGCCATTAAACAAATGTGAATCCTTCACGTACACGAGAGCCCTTCTCCCACTGAGGAGGAGCAGCCACACAGAGCCCTGTGCACTGGTGCAGTGTTTCCTTTTTATGCCTGATTGCTTAAATAGTGCAGCTGAGACCTGTGTGGCCCTGCTGGTGCAACGTGATAGGTCTTGAAGGGCAGCAAAGGCTACGTGCCATTTTGATGATTTTATTCCATTTCATTCCCAGCTTTTCATAGCTGCAGCCTAGCCCTTTGCTGAAATCTTCCTGAGAGCTGTGTCATCTCAAAGAACTGTCACCAACATTTTATTCATGTATTTACGTCTTTATTGAAGAATTGTTTTTTCTTTCAGGTGAACCTGTTTGGAATGAAAATAGCATTTTTGTAATTACTTGAGTGTTTTTCATTTTGGGCAAATACAAAGTTTGGACTCTCTTTTCATCCTTTCTGTTGCAATCTCTGTAATATATTTGATTGATAGATTTTATCACTATGGTTACTCCAATTTTACACGGCAGATTTTATTTGTGAGAGCAGCATCCTGCTCTGCCCTCGTTCAGCCTACTTTGTTTATTATTGTTTACTGGGGAAAGGAAGGGGAAGATGTTCCACTGCTTTCCATGAAGACAAGCTTGGCACAAATAAGGAGCTTCTCACATCTGTAAATCCACTGCTGCCTTACAGAGAGAAGAATTTTATACACTGAAGTACAAAGAAATTTTGCTGTCCACGAGAGTTCAGAAATCACAATCACACAGAGAGCTTCTGTCTTATTACATGGAGCTTTTTCTTTCTTTCTTTTCCCTTAATTTTTATTTAAAAAAAAGATTTTGCAGTACAAGTCGCAGTGATTTACTTGCATGCTGCAGGCTGATTTAGGATTCTTATTCAATCAGTCTGCTTCTAATGACACTAGAAATACCATAATGGATGGAACATTCCTGTCTGCTCTAAATTGGATTAGATGGTTTACTAATGTAATACTGGCAAGCCATATCAGCCTGTGATGCCATGGGGATTAATCTATAGGGAATACTTGATCTCTAATGCCCATGTGCTAGTTGAAGTGCAGTCATATCTTTTGATTTAATAAACCATTTTTATATTTCCCAACAGTATATGTGTATTAGAACAGGATGAGCTAATTGGTAGAATTAGCCTTTTTAAATGAAACTTCATAACTTGCTGTTAAATGGAAGAATACTAAGTACTTCAGTCTTAAAAGATTTGGCTGCTGTTTATGCAATTTCTTCTGAATAGCTGAAATGCTAAGGACCACACAAGGATATAGTGTGTCTGTTAAGGGACAAAATAAATATTTTGTCTCTCTGATATATGTTGGAAAATACCCTTTTGTTACTGAACTGAGCAGTCACAAAATGTACATATCCCTGTAAGTCCAATATATTAGATCTGCTTTTATTCTCCTAATCACATGCCTTGTTTAAAAGTTAAACCTTGATATACAAACATTTACAGATTGGCAATCAAATAAATTATGACAAAATAGGCTGAGGAACATAGAAAAATTACACAGTGGCATGTTCTTGGTGTCACTTGCTGGTGCTGGAGTGTTTGCTGGGGTGTTCACTCAGGTCTGTCTAGGCTTTGGCTGGCAGATAGCTTGTGCAGGGAGCAGAGAGGCACTGGGGAAGGACTGAGAGATCTGCAGAATCACAAAACAAAAACTTCCTCTCTGTTTAGGTGTGTGCAACTCGGTGCACCTGTACAAACTGATAGCTTTTGCCAAAGTGAAGGTAAAGCATCTGCATTATGCCCAAGTAACTTTGCTGTTAAATAAGTCATCCTACACCAAGTGAATTCTACTGTAAAGAGGCAGACAGGAAGTCTTTAGGTTAAATTAATAAATTAATGCATATATATTATACATATATGTTTCCCAGGTATAATTGCCTGAATTCAAATAGCCATGACATAATGTATAGAGACCTGGAAAAAAATCTTTCCCCTTAAGCCCTCTGACTTAACTGCTTCCATGGCTAATATTTCAGACTTCCATACAAATTACATAATCATGAAACAGTACCTACCATGACATGAAAATACATAATTTTCCCCACCAAATTATGCATGCCACACATCTAAGACAGACACATCTCTCCCTTTTCCAGAACTGTGACAGATCCTAAATTGAATATCCTGACTAACACCTGGGTTTGACACACTTCCTATATTCCATAACACAGCTGGAATTACAGCATTTCCATGTTTTGAAGTATGCACCATGTAGAAGCATGTGTTTCTAATCTTGGCTATTCACAAAGTATCAGACCCTAAAATAATTACATGCTAATAAATAGGAAAAATATTTCAGATATTTTTAATAGTTTAAAAAATTGTTATTACTGATATCTTCACACAGTAAATAAGCAAATCTATTTGAAAAGTGCTGTGACAAACAGTACTACGAAAGCAATAAAGTTTCTACATTATTGTCTGAAAACATTTTTCAAGAACCAGCATAAACAGAAATTATGAGGCTATTTTTTATTCTGTATCAGATGTTTTGGACAACTTATGCAATCTCTGTGTAGCTGGATATCAAAATATCAGTCAGTACAATCACCAGTGCATCATTCTGCATTAGAGATTGTCTGTTCATTCACTGGATCACTGCTAATTAGAGTGGGCTTTCAGGCCTATTGCTTCACATGATCATTTACCAGATACATCAGACAACATCAGAGCATATGTTGAGCTTCCCAGCTGATTTAGGTGGATGTTTGATCCTTTGACTGCCACTGAAACTTGTCCTTCTAAAGACATCTGCAAACATTACTTTATCAGCTGAAGTAATTCTGCAGGCTGGAGTTGCCTTATCCTTCATTAGACCAGTTATCTTCAGCTGACCTCTTTAAAATAGAATATTTCTCACTGGTACTGAGTCATCCTGAGTCATGTACCTTATCCCTTTAGCTGAAAGTCTGGTCCCACTATAATGTTCTGTATCCCTCTTTCTCAATTTGTCTTGGTGTGTGGGCCAGAACCCCTCTATATGCCACTCTGGGTGTATGAGGAGGCATAACAATAAGTAAATACTTGTAGAGGTTATTTCCCATGGCTCAGTTGGTCAATCATTATTTTTTTCCAGCAGGGAGTTTTCTGATGGATGTGAACAGCTGATTCTTGACTTAGGCTACTAGTTATAAAGCATTTCTAGCAAAGGGAAGACACTTGTGGTGATAAATCAAGTTTAGGAGAACTGGCATGCATGATTTGGTGTGTTTGTATGCTAGTGACATGAAGGGACACCTTTTCAAATACCATGGCTTGAATTGTGCACAAGTATTTCTGTGCAGGAACAAAGACTGGGCTTTGTGTTTAAGCAGAGCTTTGCTTTTGTTTGTGCATGAGCATTTGCTGACTGCTCTGTGTTGAGGAGGTACATCTGAGATGTTGCTACACTGGAAATCTGACACTGTAGGATATCCATCATATGTGATGTGTGAGTGTTGCTGTTATGCTGTAAATTTTAGCAGAATCAGTCAGTTTAGAAGAGGAGGGGAGTTAGAAATGAAGTTATTAAGTAAAATTTACTAAACATGACAGATGCAATCATGAAATTAATATGTTTGACTTAACTTTTGAATAATGAAGTAGTCTAAGTAATCAAAATCATGTTATGTATTGGAGCATCTAAGTATGTTTTTGCATATTGGCATAATCCTTGCATTGTGCAAACATTCCTGGGCACACAACCTTTGTCACATAACAATATCTAGCCCTAGGAGTCTGACTGATTCTCAGCACTTAAAAACTGGGGAAGAAAATTCCAAAACATACCCATGTAATTATCTATCCCATGTACAGTGATTACACACATTAAATGAATGCATCTATTCAGGATGTCATGAACTGATTTGCAATAGTGACTTTGAAAGGACCTGAAAATAGCAAGGGAGAAGTGCCAGAGTAGCTCCAAATGCCCAACAACATTAAGACCTCATTGGTTCAGTGGCTGGAATACTTCAGTCTGTATCTAACAACTCCAAAAAGCTATTATTCTGAGGGCATTTTTTACAATTTTAACTTCTGATCATCCAGCTTATGTCAAGCTCAAAATGAAAGATCAGCAGGTTTTGAACAGTGACAGAAACTTCTTATATTTCTGATTTGAAATAATACTAACAACAGTAGAAATAAAGACGTAGTCATTACACAGCAATATATATATATATAAAACATTTATTTTGAATGGAGGATTCATTTCCCTGTGTAGTGTCCTAGACAGTTTAAGCATTTTAAAGACTGTACTATAAATCTATCCCTGGTATTTTCCACGACTGTTTAAAGTTACGAGAAAACAAGCTTTGAAACCTTTGCTCACCCATGTATGCACATAAATCTCTTCTGGCTTTCCTCACTGTCAGGCAATTATAACTTGTAACTGCTTCCAGACACCTGACTTTCCTGATGAAGAGCTATAATAATAAATTGTTCCAATAAACATGATGGCACTCAGAGCCACATGAAGGTAGAGTCAGTAAAGAGCAACAAACAAGCAGTGCTTCACCATCACTATAATCCAGCATGTGCCACCTCTGAGAACTTTATGTGGTGTGCCAGGCACACCCTGCCTTGTGCAAGAGGAGGAAAACTGTAGGATGATGGTGAAGGCTTGGAACAGCACAGGAATAATCTTCTGGGTTTGTATTCCACCACTTTGTACTCCTTGACTTTCAGAAGCGACCATTTCATAAAAGTCGTATTTGCTTTCCTTTGATTTACAATTATTGAAATTTTAATAAGGATTGTGCAGCGACTCCAGACATCACATATTGTCAGTGAGAAATTATAACTTTATTGCAGCACACACTGACAGCCAACTCATAAAAATGAATGACATTCTATATCATAACATCTCGTGGGCTGCTCAGAATGTTAATAGCTCACTTCATCTTTCTTTAGCATAATGAGGCAGACAGTGTACCAATATTCAACGTGAAAATGAAGATTAAGAAAATTTGAATTGAAGCAAGAAAGTAGCATTTAGCAAAGGTTCAAGCAACATTCAGATAAAAAGTTTCAATTAAAGTACTCTTAGGGAACCTTTTATCACTTGGAGCAAGGCTTTGTTACCAAATACCAACACTTACTACAAAAAATATAATTTAAAAGTGGCTTTTGAAATACTGCTTCTGAACAGATCTATAGTCTTTCTCTTCTCCCCCAAAGTACTCTATTTTTCTGTAGACTCACTTGTATAGGGTTGGATTGTTTTAGAATAATCTATTTTTCCACAGTAGATCAAGCTAAAAATGGAAGCAATATTTAGGAGAGATATTTTTACTACTTTTATTAGCAGTTCCAAATGTACCTGTTCAAACATGGGCAAAACTGTCCAATTACTTATCCAAATCTGCCAGTATTGTTAATCAAAAACTCTGCAGTCACTGAGAGTCCCAGTTAAGATACCTCCAGACTCACTACATCAGCTGTGAACACATTTCTCCATAGTATGAACCTGAATCAGCCAACTGCTTATGAGTAAAATTATTTAGTAAAATAATGCACCTGAAGTTGCTGCTACTGACTTTAATTTTGGTGATGGTCAAAAACTTGCTTTAGCTTTTTAAGGGCTCCTTCTTTATCTCTAAGTATATTAAAATTAAAGAAACTTCAAGTTTTGGAAAATTCCTTAACCAAAATATTTACATTTTCTTTTTCAATTGAAACAGTCTTATGGATCTGCATTCTTAATGCAGTGCCTGAGGAAAATGTAGCTCCCTGGATGTGGAAATATAATTGTATCTGTTGGAAAGGGTTCATCCCATGGTGTGGATAGAGCACAGGAGATTGATATTCCTTCTAGGAACAAGATGGCAGATTTGGTCCTGAATTGCTCAGGAAGGGATTTTCTGTGGACTGTGAAAAATGTCAGATCTGTACAATGTTTCATCCATCTCAGAGATCTTTGTGATGATCAGTTTACTTTGGGGTGCACCATCAGTAGCAGAGCAGGTAGTTGGTGCTCAAGGGCACCAATCCCAGCCAGACTGGGACTGCCACAGAGAGCCCTCTGCTGTTGGAAGTGGCCATGGGTCCAGGACAAACTGTATTTTAATAAAATCCCAATGATAAAGAGGATAACTTAATCTTCAGGATTGTTTTCTGCCATTATTCAAACAAAAAAGTAATTTCTTTGGAGTATTCCCCTAGTGTCTGACACCTGCAATGTTGTCACTGAAGTACATGAAATAACAGGAACATTCTGGAAGCACTACTAAAGACTCATCCAATTTTCAGCCAATTTAATTGAATTTTCTATCCCAGTTCCAAGCACAAAGAAATTAGCACTGTATGTTCCAGCTAAAGGAGACACTCCTTGTGATGTATGCTCTCTGTGGAGATCTGTCTGCTCAAATTTAACGCTCCTCCTCTGTTTGTCTGAACTGCTTTGGCTACTGCTTTTTTCACCCTTTTGATTTTAAACTGTTATTCCTTTGGCATACTTTTCAGCTCGTGCCCTTTGGGTTTTCTATCACAACCAACTATTCATTCTGATTTGTTACAGAATGGCCTAAGCTGGTTCCTGATTTGATTCTTCACTCATTAATACTTTTTATTATGGGTGATTTTGAAAATTATTCTGATACTTTGAAACATCCACTCTTACAAAGGTTTAATGATTTGTTGAATCTCCTCAGTTTATCACGTTATGTTAATTTTCCTTCTTGCAGAATGGGCCATATATTAGAATTGAGTAGGTTACTTAATCTTCATCACAGTAACAAACTATTCTTTTTTCCTTCGTATTCGTTTCCTCATTGTGAAACTGAAGATTTCTCTCCCTTTCCTTGCTTAACCTCTGCTATTTACCAGCTGCCCAGGGCTCAGTGATACATTTAAATCAATGACCCTGCACGAAGATAGCTCTCAGAGCCAGCCAAAGCCCCCTCTGGTTGTCTCCTCTGTGTCTCCTCCTTTCCTCAGCAGCATGGGATTCCTGTTCAAATTTCCTTTCCCTTAATTAATTTGGTTCAATACACTGTCAAGCACACCGTGCTTAAATTGATATTTATTGCTTTATTTCCCCTCCCCCCACGAAATTAAGATTTGCTTCTTTGTGTTTCTGTAAATAAAAAAGGTTAGACTACTTTGCTGTCTTTTGGTGATTTGCCTTGTTTTCAGTACACTGTATCCATTCCTGAGGCTATCAACCTCTGCTGAATATTTCTTTGCACTCAAGGTCAGTTCCCAGCTTGCTGGAACATACCTGCAATTACTTTTGGAATTAAGAAAGCTTGGCTACTCTGGTTAAACACAGTGACTCTTAATCCAATCTATACCATTCCTTTTATTTCACTGGCAGTTGAGAAGGTGGTAGTGAAATAGCTTTTGCAGCAACTTCATATATTTGATTTTATCAGTAAGTCTTAGTTCCCACATCTGATTGCTCATTGGAAAAGCTCAGAAGTAATTCTCTAAATCTAGTGAGTTTAATTTATCCCTATGTCATAAGTAAGTTCAGCTTGGCACTGGGGGTCTGGTGCAGATAATGCTACTTTAAAGGTTATCTGGCTTTCTGCAGAGCTTCAAAAGCTCAGCTGCAGTGGAAAGTAACCAGAATGCAGCCCTTGTCTGGCAGTGTCATGGGCACCAACAGATTTATTGAAGGAAGGACAGAGGGAGCCATATACATCAGCTGATGACAGCTGGGGATTGTCTCCCAGCTTGATGGAATCACATCTCACACCTGCAGTATGGATGTGCCATTTACTTCACCTGCTGGCAGGCAGGGACTGTCTCCTGGTCTGATGGAATCTGCTCTCACTCTTGCAATACAAATATACTGTAAAGCAGGAATTGTGTGGGCAAAAGCTTATACACAGGGGAGGGCTTCATGTGCCTGGTTACTTCATTTGATTGCCTTGAATTCATGAGAGTTCAATTGTGTAAATGTGGTGCAGGCTGGGTAAAATTTATGGGTTGTCTCATTTAGTACCAGCACACAGAGTAGCTGGTAGTGGGCAGCCAAACAATCATCACTCTACCTGATGTCTCTGTTTTCCCATTTACCAAACTTCTTTTTTCATGATTAAGGTATCTGTGGTCTTTTCCTCCTCACCTGGGATTTGGACTGATTTATCAGATTTTGATTTTCTGTCTTCTGTCAATACTTAGCTCATGCCATTTCTCTGAGAAATTATTATTGCAAGTGCTGAATGCCATTTGTGGTCAAAACACCATAGTAATATTATTCATATACATCATCTGTGGTGTCACTGGCATGCAGAAAATACATAAATACACTTTCCAGGCTTCCCAATCTTGAAAAATAATTGATGCTTTGCGTAATTATCTGATAGATACTTACAGATAGATGCCCTCTATCTGTATCAGGTGTAGTACTGGGCTCTAATTTACCCTCTAATTTCTGTAGTCTGTTCATGATCTCTTGGATTTAGTGCATACCAAAGCCCTGCTGCCCAGGAAGTGGCTGGACATTGCCTGCTGATGGGAAGTACAGAATAAATCTTTTGTTTTCATTTGCTTCCTCACATGACCTTTGCTTTTGCTTTATTAAACTGCCTTTATCTTGACTCACAAGGGGTTTTTTTTCCATATTATTTTCTCCCCCCAGTCCTGCTGAGGAGGGGAGTGATGGAGTGGCTTGGTGGATACCTGGCATCCAGCCAAGGTCAGCCCACCAAACAAGGATATATTTCTAACTCTTATTTTAGACACACAATTGTGCTTTTATCCTCGAAAGCATTGACTAAGACTCCAGTTGTGTACCTTACCACTGCCTTGTCTCTTTCCTCCCCTCTTCAGAGAGGTCAAAGCTCTCCATGTTTCCATTAAATAGAAAATTTAAGTACAGAGGCAAAAGGATCTTTTAGTGATTTTAAAGATACAATTTTATTTAGAAAGAAAAATCACAGAAACATTTGGCATGGGTATATGCTGATCAAATATGTCTGTGCTTTAATATTGACAAGCATATTGACAAGGAAAATGAGAGTTGCAGGATAATTGCACAAAATCAGTAATAAATGTTCATACTGAATATGTTGTCTGGAAAAACTTCATGATGACTTTTTTGATTTTTAAACAGCTTGAACAGAACTGAGAGTAACTCAAGGAATGTTTTTATCTGTCCATGTCTGTTTGCTCAAGTGTAAACAGGAATAAGAATATTTTCTTCCTCAATATGATGTTACAGGTCTCAATTAACATGATTTCATTGTCTCAGCAATAAAATGTTTTGTCCTGTTGGTCTAAATCCAGTGTAGAAGCTACACATGGGCAAGAGCAGAATTGGACTCCATGTTATTTTTAGAGGCCTAATAATCATAAATCAAATCATAGTTAATTTCAATTAGGGGGTTAAATTTACAGAATAAAAATATGGAGCCACTGTTGTCCATAATCTGAGAAGGGACAATGGGAGAAATGTGAGATTAAACAGTTGCTAAATTATTATCAGCTAACAAATGCAAACCCTGTCATACAGACAAAGGATTAAGTAGCCTGGAACTATTACATTACAGTCTTCAAAATATTTGCTAGATAGAAAAAAAAAAAGATTTTCTGGGTTATAGCAAAGGAACTTATGTCACTCTTTTTAAGATAGACCCAGTGGGAAAACACACTGATCTTAAGTCTGCAGACGTGAGTGTTGTTATAACTCTAGTGTTGTAAAATATGTGCTTTTGATTCATGACACATACTCAGTGTTTCTTCCATATAGTTCTGGAGCTAATTTGATTTAAAACACTATTATCTGAATGGAGCATGTCCTAAAAAGCAGAACACAATGGATGTTAAATATTGACTTTTCAATTTGAAGGATATATTCATTATACAGCTAGAGTTAGCCTGTCTTAAATGTTCATTAAAAAAAAGAGAATCAAAAAGGCTATAGAATCAGTCTTGAAAAGTACCCTTTTTTATATCAGTAATGATCTTCTTACTCTGCTTTTTATTATTTCTGCTGCTGTCAACTATCCGATGTTGGAAGCTCTCTTTCCTTTATGGCTTAAATAATGTTAGAGACTCATTTAAAACTGTTGTGCACAATAAACTGTTCTGGTAACTGCTGTTATAGGTTTTCTGTAGGTGGCTCACATTTTCTAATTTTCTCATAACCAAAAAATGGCCTTGAAATATTTTTCCTCTCTCTTTATTTAAAGCTTTCTAGATTATATGGCATTGCATTACTCAGTAATCAAATCCCTTTTCTTTCTTCTTTTTTAAATCCAGTTTTCACACAGGACGTTTTCAAAGCTTGTTAGGCTAGTTATTTATATTTATTAAATTCCACTTGGCTTAGCAGGTAAAGTAGCAAAGGAGAGACTTCTGGCCTCTGTCATTCCCAGGGCACATCTGTTTGCAGATGAGGAATCCAACTATCCTGGCTTTGTCTTCACTGGATTTTCTGGCTGTCTCTCTGTTGCAATGTGTATGGGACCCAACCAACACATAAACAGGTGTTATGTCCATTCTATATATTTCCTGCACTGTCAAACCTATACAGGTTTTAGTTTAGCTCCAGTTCAGGTCATTCTTTGGCTGTGGTGATCACAGTTGGCATTTAGTTCTGACTGGATAAAAAAATACTATCTGAGACCAGGGGTTTTATTGATTCCCAGACTGACTTCTGCTCTAATCACCACCTATTGTGTCCATCCTTCTTTCTCTGGACTAATAAATATTTATAAAGTAAAAGATTGGCAACTGTCCCATGTGGCTGATTAGTGCACTTACCTGGAATATTATCCCTACTGTACATAATCCAAAGCAGAGGCATGGTCTGGGTCTCATCTAAGTGCCTCAGCCACGCAGATATTTATTACTTGGGTCTTCCCTGCTAGTTTTTCCAGAGCACACATTCCACACCAAACTTCAGAAATGGTTGTAGTGAAAATACAACCTAGCAAATATCCTTGACCAGGTTTAACCTTCAGCCACAACAGTGCCTGAATATTCAGGAACCTTTCTACCATTGCAAACGGGCATGTCTCACATGATGAGAGTAATTGCAACCCTTGATAAATCCCTACAGAAGTGCTTTTCCTACAGTCATTACTTCTATCCTACCTTCAGTGGGCCTAAGGCTGTGACCTGCTGTTCAGAGTCTTTTCTGGAAGAAATTAGAGATTGAAAAAATCAAGGTTCAATTAAAAGATGTAGAGCTGAGTCACTTCAGAGGACTGATAACACACATCCCTAAGAGTCACTTCCCATATCAGCTTTAGTCAAGTCAGGGTGGGGAGAGGTGGAAGAACCCTTTGGGAGGGTGAGCTTTTTAGTTGTATGAACCAGCAGCTATATTTCTGAAATCTTAGATACCAGTTTTCAGCTTAGTGGAGCTGAAAGTTTTTATTTTTACAGCTTTCCACTCTGCTTAGCTTCTTGCCAAGTCATAAAATCTAAGGTGCTGCAATATTTAGTCTATTCATGCCCATATAGAGAGCTTGTATTTGCAAAATCCAAAATAAAGGTGGCTTTACCTGACTCCTATTTGAGCAGATGCTTGAGATCCCTGCAATAAGGAAGTACAAGAAGAATCATCCATCGTGTAAGTGCTTCAGAAGGTGTAATGCATTTCTTTCCTACATCCAGGCATCTTTAAATGCTGATTATTCCTGACTGTCAGTATGGCCTGTTGTAGCCACAGGTATTGGATATAATTGAGAACATCAATCAGATATCTCTCAATTCTGGCACAGTGCTACACCTGATCAAGATTAAAACTGGGTGAAAAAAGGAAAATTGTGATGAAGCATTTTATCACTGCAAAATTTTATTGGATTTAAGTTCATTGGAGCATTTCAGAGTAATCTATTTGCTTTATCAGTAATTGTAATCATAATAGAAAAATTTAGCTTTGGAAACAACATTCATTGAGATGAACCGTTTCTACAAAATAATTTGATATTTCTCTAAAACATTCTCTCAAATTTGTTTAATTCATGGGAAGTTCAAAATTTTTTTGCCCTTTTCAGATTCAGGAAGAAAGGAAATTTCATAATATTGACATATCCTTCTTAGGAATTGTACAGTTGACATTCTCTGGTGAAGAACTTTGTTAACATATTTTGGAGTTATGGCAGTGAAAATTATGGCAGAGATATGACAGAAAGAATGAAGCTGTTCAGCACAGTTTGTGATTTGTATGAGAGGGCCTGCTCTGGGAGCTGGCACTTGCTGTAGAGATTTCACAGCTCTGAGGGTTGATGTACTGTTGGACACAGGAATCACAGGACTAAGCCAGAGGCAAAAGCAGGAACCAGGAGGCACAGGCTGAACAGGCAGGAGTGGCAACACTTTTGATGTCTGAAAAGAAAAAAAGCAAGTGCCTTATCCAATAGAAATGGAAATACATTTAAATAATACTATAGCAAATAGAAATTGTTAAAAGAATAATGTCCTATGAAGTCACGGGCATGAAAAAACCCCCTGTCATCTCAAACCCCATGTGTAGTAGATCTGCTAAAAGTTTTGCTTTCCTTTCCAGAAAAAAGGCAAGCAACAACAAAATGAATGATTCAAAATAACTGCATCTTTACAGTTACTTGCAAAACAGTAAAGAATAACCTCAAGACTATTCATTTTGATGGTTTTGGTCTCTTGGGTAGACTCAGGTGGTTTGAAGAAGCCCAGAAAAAGGCTGCCATTATTATAAACTCCTTGCTATGTTTGGATGGTATTTCTCCCTAAGTGCCTGTGTACTATTGCTAAATAAACTGTGCTTTAAGGATGTTACTGATCCCTTCTCCACACTGCTCACAGAGCTCCAGAGAGAAGGATTACAGCATATTTTAAATGTAACTTCGTAATCTAGGATGTATCTGCATTACCTGGGATATTCATACTGGTTTTATTTTACTCTTTTTACTGGCTAATATAGACACTTCCAGCAACATAGGCAGGAGACCATAAGTTTAATATAATCTGGGGGAAAATAAATCTAAACAGCTTGAAAAGGGAGACAGAACCCCATCCTGGGAGAGACTGTGGGATAAGAACTGATTCTTCAGAGACAGTGGGGAGAGGATGAGAACTATGCTGTGGAAATTATAATTTATTAAAAAAAATGCTGTATTTCAGTTTCTGTAAAGCAGACTACTTTTTTCAAAGTAGTTGCCGAAACTTTAATCTTGATTTGATTGTGTCTGGGTTTCTTTTATTTGTGAATATTCCAACATCCAGCCTTTGATGTTACCTTTGAGCAGAGCCTTATCAGGTCCTGAAAATAGCTTCACAGATGAAAATTTTTTTTCTATTGTATTAGCCTGGCTTGAAAAGAACCTAATTGACCTGCTATAATAAAAGATTTTACTTTAAAGTCTGATCCCAGCTTACAAGGGTTTGCATCTCTTGGTTCTGCCTTTTGAACACTTAAACAAGAGACATTTTTCAGCTTCTAAATGGCTTTTAGCTCATCCACATGTATGGACAGTACCTAATGGACCCTACCCATTCATTCATTCATTGGTCTCCACAGCTGTGAAATGTGATTCTTTTTACATTTTACAACTTCAAAATGCTTTCTATTTTTAGGCCAAAATGAAAAATCCATTTGTCTTATTTAGCTTTTAAAATATTTATTTTATGGTATTTTACATTCTTTCTACTTTTGCCCTGGGGCATTTCTTCAAAACTCATTTTAAAATGTGCACGTGATTGATTTGGTTTTTGAGACAGGCAACAGGAGCCAGGTTTCACTTCCTCTGAAACTGCAGAAAAGTGATGGGGCCTTATTAGAGAAAGGGACTATTGCATTTGCCTTGTAAGGAAAAAGAAAAGCTGTACTGAAAAGAACTATCATGATGGAACTTGAAAAAGAATAGGCCAAATTCTCTTTTGGATGTGCTGGCCCTGCAAGGTGAGAATCTGCCCCAAGAATTTGTAGTCTCTAACTTGAGGGAGGCATGAAAAGCCAAGGCAACAACATTTTATTCTCCATAGATCTTCCTGCCCCAATGGAGAAATATGATGATTTCTTATTGAGAAGCAGAAATAGCTTCTGTATTTGCAACGTCTCTCCTATTTCCACTCCACAGGTCTGCAGAATCGAACATGTCAGATCAAAAAGGATGGAAAATTTTCTTTCCGGAGGAAGGCACAGATTGAGCTGCTGCAGGCTGATTCTGCAGGCTGTGCTCAGGTGCAGGGGCTCCTGCTCCCTTACACAGACCTATTGATGAGAGCTGGAGCTCTGCACTTTACAGATGCTGGGCTGGGGCTGAACAACCCCGCGCCGTGTTTATGCGGTCAAAATTCTCACACCGGTTAATGGGAATTGTGTGAGAACAAGAATTTAGTAAAAAGGGAAAATGGCAGGATTTGGAGCTGTACCAAATGCTTAGGAAAGGCTGTGCTTCCTGCCCTCTCAGTTAGAAGTTGGGTGTTGTGAAACAGTCAGTAATGCCAAGACAGTTGGCAAGTGAGCAAAACCGAAATAATAGAATTAAAGGAGAGAAGGACTTTTTGCAATTAAAATTGCATGTACTGGCATTTCTAGTATGTGGCAGGGATCCTGCACATTTTACTCCTGAGTAACAAAGAACAGAGCTGTGTATGTCACCATGGAAATGTAAATGGAGCTCCTTTGACAAACAGAGAAATGTATGCCATTCCTTTATGCTCAGATGAACTGCTCATAGTGGGATGCAAGAGAAGAATGGGATGTCTGTTACAGAAAAGATATGAACATGCAATTGTATTACCTTGTTCTCCATTCTGTTAGGTTTTCATTAGAAGCTTAAAACATGCAAGGAGAAAAAAAGAGAGTGTTTTTTTCCTAGCTATTTAATTATTTAATACAGTATTTATAGCAGGGAGTAAAAAAATAATAGTGATCAAACATATGGCAAAGAGCACAGAGGCCAAAGTGTAGATTTGTACACTATGTTGCTTCTGCCTGGAACATCTATCTGCTTATTTTTCCTTAAAAAAAAGGATGGATATTTATGAATGAAAGGAAAATTCAAAAGGGGCGGGAAGCTGTGTTACAATATTATGAATTTGATTGAAGAGACTTTTTTGTTTAGTTTTTATGATCAACAGATATTTGGGAATCTAATTCTGACTGCATCATTCTTTCCTTGCCTGGGGCAGGAGAATGTGTAGAGTGCAAGTTAAAAAAATTACCAACAACCTCTACTGGGATCTCAAGAATTCGTAACTTTTTCTAATATTCTGAAGGTATCAGCTTATAATTTTGCTCTGTTCCATTTGGAACAGAGAGATAGGTAAATAATATCAAATATTTTCTGAGTTTTATGTTGTTGCTTTAATATATGTTTGTGCTGGATTTCACCAAATACTTCTGAGTTCAACTCCCACAATGAGTCTGAGAACTCAGTGTCTGGCTCATATGTTTGGATATCTAATCTAGAAATGTTTTCGGAGATCAGCAAAGAAAGATGGAGTTGCCAACCCATGGAGTTGCTAAAGTCAAACCATAAAGGCAAAGAAAACAGAGAAGGATTTAAATCCAAAATGTCTATTTACCTTTTTGCTCCTTTTGGAGCTATGTTTTATGGCTATCATAAGATGAAATAACTTTAAAATCTTCAGCAAACCAATAAACTTTGCAGTATCCTGTTTTCCTCTTAGGAATAAGGATGAGGTTTCTGCAACTCAGAAAGGAAAAGTTTTAATGTCATCTGTTGTTCCTTTAATTTTGCTTATTTTAATTTATTTCTAACAGAAACCACCCAGTCACTTCTTCAGCCCATTTCCTGATTTAAAATAAATTATTCAGAGCAGCAATGATGCTTCACCCAGCCCGTTTTGAATATGGAATCTTAAATATTCTCAAGGAAATTTGTCATATAGACATAGGGTGCTCTTTGTAAGTTACAGAAGATAGTTTTTGAGTAAAGCTAATATAAAAAATTAATGGAAATCATGAGCAATCTGAAGATTTTCTAATAACAGGAAAGGTCAGTAAATTAGTAATTGTCTCTGAAATATAATCATAATACTGCCTAGTGACTAAATTGGCTCATTAAAATATGCTCAGGAGTGACCATTAAAATATTCTTTATGCATTATGAATTAAGTATCTTTTTTTTTAATTCTGAAGAAATTCAAATTTAGGAAAATTAGGAAAATGCAATGTATTCAAAGATAATAATAATCACATCATTTCTGTAGATATCAGGGGGGAAAAAGTAAGCTAAAGTGATGCTCTTTGTTTCATTGGTACTAAAATGCAACTGATTTTGAAATTAAAGTGATTCCAGGCAGCAACTCTTTACAGTCACTTGGGACAGAAAATACCCAGCTGGCCATGCAGGATGTGGGGAGGTAGAATATTGGGTAGTCAGAGTGAAAACAGCCCTGGAGAAAGGACCATAGTAGAATGTGTCTTCCTTTCTCACAAGGTGTCTGTTTTTCCCTCCAAAGTTAATGTTTCTTTAAAAGTTGGTATTCCCAGTCTAGGCTAATAATGTTCCAGGATAACTTTAAGGGACTTGTTTCCCAAATTCCTTCTGAAGGATCTGTTACCCCTTCCTCCTTTCTGACCACCGTGTCTCATGGCCTGGATCCCATCTTGATTCCTGCTGAATAACAGAATTTTGAAGATTGCAGCTTCCTCCTCCCCACCACATCTGTGTACATTGATAAATATTGCTCTCCTTGCTTTTAGCCTTTGGGGTATTTTTGAGGGAGAAGTTACCTGAGACTGGTTTGTCACATCTTCATGCAGTGTTTAACTCTGAAGGGTGTACAGTGCTCTCTTCTTACATTGCCTTCAGTGCCTTGTTTGCCAATCAGTGCAAAGTTCTACACCCAGCCTGGTGTTCTTCTGGGAAATGTCTCACTGTACAACTGTTTCTGACCTGCTCCGTATTCTGTTTGCAGGGATGTGGATGCTGGGGGTGGTTACAGCAGGAGAAGGAAGAACAAGTAAGTAAATTTGAGGAGCTCCACTTGCAGACCTTTGTATGGAGCAGTTGTTTTAAAGTACACCCTAGTTATGCTGGCAGCCCAGGGGAGCTGCTTTGCCTTGCATGTTGCACCCCCAGAAAAAGAATGCTCTTTATCTCAAGTTCTTTTTTTTTATGACATCTACATTTCAGCACGAAGCACACTACAAAATTAATGGCATTCTGCAGTAATTGTTCTCAATCCAAGGGGTTCAAACAGCCCTGCATGCCTATAGCACCTTAAAGTCTCCATGCTGTTTGAATTGTCTTAGGAGCCTAATTTGAGCTACTCAGTTCATAAACCCCATCTTAACCCAAAACTGAATGAATAAATGAAACTGATAGTTCAACATTTCTTTTCCTGTCTCTGTGGCTACAACAGACATATTTTCTTTGTAATATAGTTAAATTTTGCAGCCATCTGCCCCACCTTGTGCTGAGTTTAACAGTAGGAATATGAAGAGCTGGTGTGCATTTAGGAATAGGGGAACAGGCTTGGGAGAAAGCTCAAGGGGGATGTGTGAGCAACAAGTGTGCCTCCTGCTTTTAGGATTTGTTACTGCAAGGACATAAAACTCACAGCATTAAGTTTATGGTATTTTGATGCTATAGTGAGTGACTTGGGAATTAGAGGATTAAAAGACAATAGGCAGTAGGAGACTTGTAGCTTTTAACTCTTCCCAAAATGGTAATGAAAAGCTGGATACAGAAAAACGAGATTTAAATTCTTCCTTGTGCAGTTTATGAGATAATGCCATTCATTATATTTAATAATAGATCTACTTCTGTCGTATAGATTTTTACTTAAGGATTTGGTAACTCTAAATCGACCATGACAGCATACAATTTTTTACTGTCTGCAGACAGAGGCTCTGATCCAGGCCACAGGTACCACAGGGGCTGGCCAGGGGCTCAGGGATGCTGGCCATCCCTTCCAGCAGGGAGAGGGCAGGAGCAGGTAGGAAACATTTAGTTCATTGCTAACAGGACATAATAAAAGTTCATAATGCCTCTTGCTGTGACCTGGTGAAGGGAAGTTTTAGCACAGTTTCTCTTGTTTTCAGCTCCTCAATTTTTTTTTTTATTTTTTTTGCCAAGGCTTTTCTGCTTTCCCTCACTACTGAGGTCATATTTGGATGTCTGCTTTTCATTTCTTTTTTACTGAATCTCACAGGTGCTTTCACTCTTTCCAAAGAAAGGCACCTGTCAGGTAAGGACTTGTTGTGTAGGTCTCCAAAGAGATGAATTAAACCTAGGACATCTAGTGCACACAGAGGCACCTGCAAAACTCCACTTTTAAAGGGGATGTGACTCTTGGTTATATGAACTCTGTTCTACCAAGGGTCTAAAATGAGCTTCTGGCTGCATAACAGCCTTTGAGGAGAGACAAGAAAATGAGTCCATATGAGCCCAGAATTGCTGCGGGTGCATAAATGCCCTAATTTGAGACACAATTCTGTATCATAATCATCAAAATAGAGTAAAAATGTGTTTTTTGATTGCTTAGAACAAAGAGATGGTAAATGGTGTTTCTTGTGTTTCAGGGGGATTACTCCCATGGAAATAATATGCCAAAGATCAGGCTTAGATTGAAAGGATTTTAGGCATAGCAGAGAAGCCATCCCCAGCTCTCTGAGAATAAACTGGTACTTCCAACATAGTTCCTGGGATGCTCTTGTCATATCATAAAAATAAATGGAATCTATACTTGTTGCATTTCAGCTGTCAGATTCATCAGGGAAATAGTGATTTGCAAACTGAAGCAGTTCTTGGTCCAGACTGGACAGTGCTTCTGAGCCAGTGTGGATCCCTACGGGAAATCTCACACTGCAAACTTTGACTGCAAGTTTGGTGTCTATGTACAGAAAAATAGGGTTTTCAGGGCTGTCAGTCAGGCACCATTCATAAGGAAAGATTTCGTCTCAGAAAGGGAGAAAGGAACCTGCCCAGAACATTCTGGTTTGGAAGGACAAAGAGAGGAGCCAGTTTTGTGCATTATCTGCTAGGCAAGGATACACTGAATGAATCAATGGCTTGGCTTTCTGTTAATTCTGAGGAAGGTGGCATTATCACAAGTCTTAGCAAGTTTGGCATGGGTTCTTTTTTACAGATATTAATCCCAGTAGTATTGTATTCAAAAGAAATAGCAAGACAGCCTGTATTTCAAAACACCATTTGCAGCTAAAATCTCACTCTAAGCTGAGTAAAAGAAAGGATTCCTTAATGAAGAGGAAATTACAGAGATGGAAGAACTCAACCTATCTCAAAAACCTTCTGTACAAAGACTCAACTTATGAAAGCTGTATCAGTTTTGATAAGATGACTCTCAAGGACATCTAATGTCTCATGAAATATATGTGGGTCCAGAGCAGAAATGTTCAAGAGAAAAACTAGAGCAGATTTCTCTAGGGAGCACAAAAGAAAATTCTAACATAACCTTTTTAATTTTCTAAAGAAGATTTTTAGCTATCTTGATAAAATGGGCAGCCATGCTTGTAGGAGACCTGCTGTGTGTAGAATTGTTGCTATTATTAATATTGATAATAATATTATTTCTATGGATAATAATAAATGCGAGAAAATCAGATATAGATCTGAATTAATATTGATGAAGTGAGACATACAAATGTTATACTACTGAGAATAACCTTTCACCCAACATTTTCTAGAACATCAGAAAAAGCTCATGAGTCGAATGAAGACGTTACATTTCAAAACACAATGTTACTTCAAAAATAGAGCACAGGCAAGTCTTTCTTTGCTGTGTTGTCTGAATGGGAGTTCCCTCCATTATAACAGGGTAAGATGCAGCACAAGCTCATTTTCCCAGCCTGTTCCTACCCAGTATCAGAAACATCATGTTCAGCACTGGCTTTGCTGGTGTAGACAGGTCTGTGAATGACAATTCAGGAAGCTAGAAAATCCTCAGTGAAGTAGACAGCTGGAGTGCTTGTCACAGAAAAATTACATTAAAAGATTCCAATTCACCAAGTCTTTTTTCCCATATGCTGAAACATCTGGAATACAGAAGAGCTTTCTATATGTATGTAGCCAGACAAAATGTTGTACTGACTTCTACCTACTAGAAATTGGTATATCATTTGTTGTATTTAAATGCCCAAGGGACACACTACAGTCAGGAGCTGACAGGTACCACGGATCTACAAAGATTTCTAAAAAAGAGCTTGAAAAATGCTTGAAAACTAAGTAACAAAGAAGGAATAATGTATAATAAACTGATTTTGTTCTGATTTACATCTGTATACATCTGAGGTAATTTATGGCTATCACAGCAGATTTCTAGATTTGCATTTTGACTAAGTTTGATTAATGCAGCAGATACTGATCTTGCTATAAAGTTCTAAACCTTCCTTTTACAAGTTATTAAAAAAACAAAACTTCTATATGTCACTCACCAACAGATGCTAATTTTGTAACCTGTCACAGGTTTTTTTAACTAATTTTCCAGTATAAAGTAGTGATTCTCAGGGAATCACTAATCAAATTGAAAATACATCACAGGACTCTTTTATGGTGCCAGCACTGCCTAGCAGTGCTCTTCACAAAAAAAGTATTCTTGTCTGATAAAACATTCCACAACTAAATTCATTCATAAAATTAAGATTAAACAATTTTCTTGTATCTCTTCTACTTTCTGGAGGGGTCATGACTGCACTAATGAAGGTTAAATAGACTGAGGAATGATTGGTAGAATATCTGTGGGAGACTTCAGAAACATGTAGCTTATAGAGAAAGCATTATAGCACCTACCACATCATCTGTCACATCAGGTGAAAAAAATCTTCCTTCAATTCCCCAGGCATTTCAAAGATAATTACTCTAAATAAAATGGGTGAAGAATCCCATTAGTTACGAGTCAAGTATTCAAGCTCATTTTTTTCCCTCCTTCTGTTTTATAATATTTGGCTGGTTTTTCACCATCACTTTTTTAGATGTACAACTGTGTCGAGTCCTATATTGAAATTATAGTTGAAACTGAAGCCACAGGAAGATGTAAAGCATGCAGTTCCCTGGGTCACTTTGCTATGCATGAACAGGACAGCAGGCAAGGATCCCTCTCCTGCCAGAGGCTGATCCAGCCCAATCTGCATCCTCTGGTGTAAGGATCAGTGCTAGGCCTCCCTGAGCAGACAATGGAAAGTAAAAAGCTGTGGTGTGTCCTTATATTTGTTAAGAGCAGATTTAAGGATACATTGCGGGCTTGTCCAGACATGAACTGAGGAAGAACATGTTGTGTATTGTGAAAATATTTCAGCAAAGATGGAGTCATCCTGTGAGAATTTGAGACTGGGCAGGTTGACTGTGTGCAGAGTACAGTTAGCTTAGTAGTGAGATGTCTGCATCTGAGGGAAAAGAATAACTCATGATTTCCATCTGTTTGCAAAGCTCAGTTAAAGGGTCATACAAAAACTATAAATTTTGCTATTTTTCTGTGGCTGCCAACCTCCAAAGCTGGCTTTGTGTTAATTGAAAATCCCATGACAGACTAACAAAAGACTTGAGTGTGGCTGAAGGAGGTTGACTTCTTGTGGAAAAAATGTCTATCAAGGAACCAAACTAAAACCTGAGGTTTGTTCATGAGGAAGGGATCCTTGTCTGTGTTGGCATGAAGCTGGTGAGGTGTAAGTACATGGGATAAGCACAAGAAGTGCTCGTCAGTACCAGGAACCTGGGATTATACACTGTATTTCCACTGGTGACGTATGTGATGATCTGTTGTTTAAATTGTTTTTCTGGACAGTGTACACATCTCCCAAATGAGAGAATACCAAAAAGTGCTCAAATCCAGGTGAACAGAGTGCACAATTGTATGCAGGGTTTGACAGTTTCTCAGCAGTTTTGACATTTCTTCCCAGGAGAAATGGAGTGAGGCTGGCTCACTCCAAATGGCTGGCTAGGAGTGAGGTCTGAAGGCTCAGAAAGGAAGCACATTCAGCTAAGTGCAGATCCTTAACAGTCTCTTCATGGGCTCTCTGCAGTGTGTGTTCAGACTCCAGCCTGAGTGCATATCTTCAAGTCCTAAATTCTGTTGCACCTGAAATTTTCATCAAACGGAACAAAACCACATGTTTCTCTTGCCCAGAGCAATTGTGGGCCCAAACTTTTATAAGAGACCGACTGATAATGATTCTTTTCTCTGTTGGTAGGAAAGTCATGGACATTAGACCACTGTCAACATTTTGGTCAATTTGTAAGGGAAGACATACATAATCAGCCAAAAAGTGCAGTCAAGCAACTTGAAATCACTGATGCCAAATCAAAATCCTTCAAGCTCAGATGTCAGGCAAAATAGCCACATTGGAAGGCAACATGCCTTAGCAGTCATATTAGTAACAAAGAATTCAAGAAGAATCATTAAAAATAAGAATTATGTTTGTAGCAGAAAACAGAAATGTAGCAAAATATGAAAAAGGGAAAGTCATACAGGAGTACAACAAGAGTGAGAGTTTTAAACTCCAGTGCAGTCTTGCTGCTAACATATGGCTGGAGAGCTGGAGCCACTCAGAATGTAAAATCAGACACCCTAGAGAATAAATGTCTAGAAGAGACTCTGATTCTGGATAAATATACCTTTAATCAACATGAAGAGATGAGAAATCAAAATCACCAGCCAGCAGCCTGTCTCCATCAGTATGAAGAGCACACTTGGTAGATGCAGAGTGCACGTCAGGTGCCAGGACACAAACCCTCACCCAGAGCTGTCAAACCCAGAGTGACCTGTGTCACAAAAAGAGGCTGTGCAAGAAAGCCCTTGGAAAACCCATTAGCAAGCAGGAGGCATTAGCAAGGCAGCCACAGCTTTGTAGGGCACTTGGACACAGCAGCAAAAGGCAGGACTAGAAAAGACTGTTTTCTGACCCATTCACTTCCATTGGCAAGGAGTTATTAAGGCAAAGGGAACAATCATTACAAGTGACCACATCCTTAGGTCAAAATAGCTGATTTCTTGATAAACTCAAGTGAGCAGAATCTACTAAAACCTTGAAGTCTCTGGCACTTGCAGCTAATCAAATCCACCTAATAATGTCTGTTTGTATTATTATTTTCGACAGAGAACAGAATTTGTCAGAAACCTTGAATGCTTTAATTGTATACAGGAGACTGGCAGGGAAGGGCCAGGGGTTCAGTGTGTCCCAGTTTACTTGCTACGAATATTTTGAAGTGCATTTCTCCTCATGGCTTTGAGACACCAGCAGTCTATATGAAAAATACAAAATATTACCTTCCCCTTTCAGTGTTTGGAAAGTTGGAGGGATAAGAGGAGCTGTTGGGGAAGCTGTGGCAAGAGCATGGTGTAGAGGAAAGATCATTGGCTTCAGCAGGATGGATGTTATACCCTTGCTAATGGTTTGGACACCTGGTCCAGGTTACAGAGAGAACACAGAGGTTGTAATCACAAAAGACAGCACTTTCTTTGAATTTGAGTGCCCTTCACCTCTGTCATCCAACATATTTTCAATTTCTTCATTAGATGTACATAACTATTAGTGAAAGGCTCAGTTGCTTTTAAATGCTTTGCTAAGCAATTCTGCTTTGAAAAAAATAACCTGTGAAGTTAACAAACCTGGCAAATGGGTTTTCCCATAACTCTGCAGAACTGCACATCACCTGCTGGCATTTCTGAAGTCAGTGTGCTGCATATCTAATTGTTTTTGCTCTCCTGTATTTTGCTTCCCTTTCAAAAGCTTTTCCTGCTACAACTGGTAAAACATCTTTTGGGCAATTCCTCTGCTTGCAGCCTTGCCTGGCACATTGTTTTGCTTTCACAAATATTATAAGGAAACAGAGAATGACTCTCTGGGATGATATAGGCTCTTTTTTTTCCTATTACCTGTGGAGAGACTTGTGTTGTAAATGGGTTTCCACCTGTTTTCTTCTGCTGCAAATAAAAAACCAGTTTCTTGTTTCTTATAAAATGCATGAAACATCTAATTAATTTTGCTTGTATACACTCATTTACATAATAAATCCTTATAGAACCACATACTGAAATCTTAACCAAAATCCTCAGTAACCCATTAAGACTTTGTGTGTGTTTAATAGTAGTGTCTTTATGATTTGGGAAGGGAGGGGCCGTGTAGTGTTACACTGTGATACTAAAGCCAAGAAATCCTGCAAATCATTCACACTCAGTTTTGGAGTGACAGCTCCTTTGTAGCACTGTCCACACCCTCCCAAGTCAACTCTTCTCAAATCTTACAACTTTAGTGTTGGTACCATGGAGTTGTTCCTCTTGCAGATGGGTTAGGCAGTATTGCTTGAGCATTTATCCGTGTGTTTCTCCCAGAGGATTTGGAGTTTGATACACGTTGGCCTGGAGAGACTAAGAGGGTGCACTCCACCTCCAGCTCTGCAAAATCAGTGGGGTCTGTTGTAGAAGGTTTAAAGGCTTGTTGATAAATTTTGAAATCTGGAGTTTTCACTCTTCATTCTTTCACTCTCAACAATGCACAAATCATGTTTAAAAATGTTATTACCTTCTGCTCCATCAAAATATTGCAGACTCTTTCTATACTGTTTCAGCAAAGTATTTGTCATATTAAGAGCTATAAGACATTTGTGCCTCAAACACCATCCTGCCTTGATCGAGAAGGTATCAACAATTTAGTTAACAATCAGTCACAAACACAGAAAAAATATATGGGAGAAAGGCAGTGTGGCACTCAAGGCTGAGCACAGATAGATGGAATTTAATCATCTCTGGAGCCTCTCCGGGGACTGTGAAGGATTTTAGAGAAGGCCATATGTGACTGTTAAATTGGCTTCAACAAATCAAAATTATCTATAGCAAAAATTGATTTTTAAATCTATTTTTTAATCCAAAGTACTCAAATTTCAAATAAAACAAGTGGAAAAGGAACTGTCATTTTTAGGACAAAAAGCAAGTTTTTTCATAGAAAGTAACTAACTGTTCCTACATGTTTTTCTGAAACTTTTAGTCTCCAATTAAAAAGACTGTCAATAATGAAACATAATCTAAGTTTTGCCAAATTCTCTTGTTCATTTAAATTCTGAGGTGGTGCAGTATTGTGCTGACCAGGTCTGAGCCTCAAAAAACCTCTTCGAAAAACTGCTTTACAAAGAAAGATGAGTTTGGTTCATGTCAAGTGAAAAGATTTCATCAATTCTTTCTCCTTCTCGGGGATAGAAGGGCCTGTGGTTTTTAGCTTTTTTAGCTCTAGTTTCTAATTCTGTGAGTTCACCCTCTACTCTCCCTCCCTCTGTGAGTTTCCATGTCTCAATACTCAATGCAGTGAATGAGTGGCTGGGGGAGCTGGGGGGCTCAGCCCAGGGGGCTCGGGGGAGACCTTTTCACTCTCTACAAACACCTGGGTCGGTCCCTTTCCCCAAGGAACAAGTGATAGGATGAGAGGAAATGACCTAAAGTTGCACCAGGAGAGGTTCAGATGGGACATTAGGGAAAAGATTCTTCACTGAAAAGGTTGTCAAGCATTTCAACAGACTGTCCAGGCAAGTGGTGGGGGTCACCATCCCTGAAGGTATAAAAATGTCACATACATGTGTACACTTAGGGACATGGTTCAGTGGTGGACTTGGCAGTGCTGAGTTAATGGATGGACTCAATGATCTCAGAGGTCTTTTCCAACACAAACAACTCTATGATTCCATGATTCCACCCTAAATTAATTCCAACAAGGTAACTGGTTAATTATGTATTTCTAACCAAACACTTGTGCAATTTTAGAGGAGTATTTTTCCCAAGGTGGCCATAAGTTGCAAAGATAGTTAGCACTAGGCAATTACCATGTTGAAGAATAGATGCTGACACCATTAAAAGTGGGTACTTAGAACATATAGTAGCAGTGTCACATTCATCACAGCATCTAAGAGACAGGATGCTTAAATGCAGTGAGAAGGCTGTTAATGCAGAAATGTTTTAAAACTGCCATCAGATCTCTTGTAGTCAATACTGGTACTTTACATAAAAATTGCCTGCACTGATGATAAGGTAACTTGTCTGAGCTCGAATCATTGGAGAACAATCAAATATGATAAATGATTGCCAGCTGCTGCCATTTTCAAAGCAGAGACAAAGAGCTGAGATAATACAGCCAAGACAATTCACAGGAGCTTCAAAGGAGCAACCCCTTCAAGTATTGTGTCATCCCTGACACTCAGTCAAGGTAAATGATACCTGATTTTTACAGGCAGTAACAGGTTTATTCTCAATACATCCAAAACCTTCTCTCTATATTTAGTAGACACCATCTAGATTGAAAAACAGCATTAAATATCTAACTTGTCCATAATTATTATTTAGAACACTCATTATAGAGACTGCCATAAAATATTATCAGACCATCTGTAGTGAGCAGTTGCAGTTGTTGGTGACTGTGTTCATGGTCAAGGGTGTAGAGCAGTGTTACAAAATGATGCTTGACTGAACTTCAAATTCAGTGTATTAGCAGACTTAGGTACATAGACCGAAGGATCATTTTTATTTTATAATAAAAATTTGTTCTAAATTTTGTATGCTTCTGTATTCAGGAAATTTCCATGAGCTTACATGCAGCAGGGCAAAAATATACCTTTTTTTTTTTTTTTTTTTTTTTTTGAGAAGAAAAGAAACACCTGTTTGGGGACCAATTAAGAACTTCATAGAACTATCAGTCCTAATTACTAAATAGCTACAGGATTCTCATTTAAGCAAAATCAACCATACTTGAAAACTAAACTTAGAATGTAAATGATGCAATCATTCATAATTCATTCTGCCAAGCACACAAAAGCAGAGTCTGCAGTAGGCTGTTTTTAAATCTTTTGTGCAGATTAATACAGCCAATACTAGATTTTTAAAAAGCCATTAAGGAGAAACAGTTCTTCTAAGGGTACTATTTTTTATCAATTTTATCCATTTTATTACCAATCTTAAACTTGAATACATCTGCTTTAGAAGAAAGACTTAGCAGAAAAGGTAAAGTTTTAAGCAGTGTCTCTCTGAGAGGAGTAATCTGCATTTCCTGCTCAACAGAAATACTAGCTGCTCGTTAAAGAATGTTGTATGGCCATTTGCAAGACTCATACTTGCTTGTAACTGTTCAGTTAAATCTTAAATCTGGCAGTAGATAATGTCTACTGCCCATACATTAGTGGAATCAATGATCCAAGGTAATCCAAGGATAATTTCTCAGGCAAGCTAACTGAGGGCAGGACCTCAAGATCTCAAGTACAGCTACAGCTCTCCTGGGGACGAAGAGAAGACTTTAAATATCAATCCTTGATTTGCAGGTCTCAGCCCTTTTGCAGGCTAGAACGACCACACAAATTAGTTGTCCAGGCTCAGGTTACTGTTGCTGTTACCCTTATCAATGGAAACTCACTAGAACAGGTGAGTATCAGCTCATCTTGCATGGCATTTTTATGTGAAATCACTTTCTGCTCACAAATAAATACCACCCCATGCACACATAAATATTATCCCCACAGAAAGTTGGTTACTTAGTACAACGCATTCCAGCAACAATTTATAGTTGTTTAGACAGTAACAATAATAATAAATAAAACATATAGGTTTATAGTACTGTTCATTTACCAAAGTGCAAATTTTAGCTGGAGCTGAGAAGTGCAGTCTATGGTGTTTCTGTGTACCTGTACTAAATACTTTGTAAGATACTAGTAATCCTATGAGTAGCTTGGAAAAGAATTTGCAGTATAAATTATATTAATAAAATTTAGTTTGCAATTGCTTGACCCAATTATGAGATCCTCTTTGTCACCACTTATTCTTTATCAGTTATTGTGGAGAGAAAAACAGAACCTACTCATTGATCACAAATTCTTTGCTAATGTTGTAAATATATATAAATATAATGTATTCCTGTACATATAATAATTTTTTATTCCATCTCTGTGATCTATCACTTCAGAAAATATTATTAGATTCCCTATGCCTTAACTTTTCTTTGACAACAAATATTACATTCCTTCAAAATCACTTTCCACGGCCTCTCCTAACAGTCAAACCCTATACAATATAACCTCTCCCTAATGTCTGTCTTATTCTACAGGATATACAATTTCCTGAAACCAGTAAAATTCCGGTGGATTCTGCACTATCTCACCACTGGGACTCTGTTTCTGCCCTGGGGACAGTGTCCAACCAGGAGGGAATCAACGGGACCCTGTGCTGGGCTGGCAGTCCCAGTGCTCCACATGAGTACAGCACTCACAGGGATGGCTGGGTACAGACTATCCTGAGAAACCTCTTTGCCATGAAAGCTGATTTAGGACCTTCTGCTAACTCTTGTTTACTCCTGATTGTTCAGCTTCAGTCTGGTAATACCACATATTGCTTCCCTCTTTTTATTCCCACTGGTAAATCATATTAAATGGGGCTTTCTGCAGATGGTCACTGTGTGAGTACATCTTTGGTTGGAGATAGATGGTAAGAAAGGAAGTTTGAAATTGCACCAAACCATGGATTCTTGTCCCTCCTGTCATACTGAATACCTATATATTCACTCAAGCTTTTACTTGAATTGAGGTTTGTGAAGAGTTGAATTCCCTAGAGGGTGTGCTGAGACTTTTAATTTAACACTCATTACTTCAACAAACACAATGCATTTGTATTTGCAGGCAGGAAAATAAATGTTTGAATCGTACTTAATCCCATATTTTGAAAATCTGAAATTTATTTGAACTCCCTTACTTGTTACTTTGGATTTCATTAAAGAATGATGGCATAAAAAAATAGGAAGCCACAGTATTCTTCCATAATTTGAAAATATAACATTACAGGTAATCGAATATAATTGTTCAGAGATTTAAGGAAGTGTTTCCACAGACAATAATTTATCTAACTAGAAAGAAAACCCCATTGTCCACTTAGAAGGGTTAAAGGTTAGGAAGTGGGAATACAAGTTATGTTATGCAATCAAATTCTTGACATAATTGCATTTGTCTTTGTGTTTTGTGTGCAAAAACCACACTTCTAAGAGAAGTATTTACTTTAAAGAGATCTTTCTGCACTTGTATTAGGAAACATGAAAGAAACTATGTAAAAGTTCAAGCCTTCAGCATTTTTAACCATTTATGAGTAGTTTATGAATATTTTATTAACTATTGCTCGAAAGAACAACAAAAGTGCTGCTTGCTAATTCAGAGAAAGTAAGAGATGTTTAGTGTAATGATTTAACACATATAAGCTCTATGAGATGTGTTTGTTGCTATGGTACACAAGCATTTCTCTGACAGAATAGATGGGAAGGTAACAGGATGCACATGGCATTCTTTTGCATGAAGAATATCTTTCCTTTTGGATCATTTTGACTCTGTCTGACTTTTTTCTTCTACAGGCTTAGTTTCCTCCCTTTACTCTTTTTTACTGAATAGGATTCTTTGCTCTTGGAAAAAATGCATCCAGCAACTGAATCACCCCCTTTCTGGAAGTGAACAACCTTGTGATGCACTTCTTCAAAGTATCTGTTGCTTTTACAGTAGTTGAACTGTGACATATTTTGAAAGATTCTGAAAAAATATTGCTATTTCTGCCAGTGGGAAGTGTTTCATGGATGCAGCAGCTGTACTGAAAATTGAGCTCAAATTCCTACTATATAGGGTATTTTTACCTCTTTGTATATCAAACACTATACAATATAACCTCTCCCTAATTTCTATCTTATTCTACAAGATATACACTTTCATGAACCATTCATAAAAATAATAACTAATCATGAAACAGTAGTTGTTATTTTGCCTATGATTGTTTTAAAATGTCAGGTAAGTGTAACAGATTGTGCTGTTTGTGTAGATTCTGAAACAAATTGTCAGTAAAGGAGGCACAACTGAAACATCAAATCATTTATATGATTAACACTAAAGTCTGATTGGAATCTAAGAGATATAGTGTTGATAGGAAACTATCAGAGAGGATGACATTCAATAGGACATTTAAATACAGAGACAACTCAGAAGAGAGGAAGCTGGGGATATAGCAGATAAATGTGTTAGCTAGGACATGAAATTACAAGGAATGATATTTGTGACACTGAAATGGCAAGTGTAACTAGAAAGTTCAAGAGAATGTGTCTCTTTCCTGATGCCAATAAGGAAAAGTAATGAGGGAATGCATATTTAAATTACAGGCCTAAGAAATCTGCCATTCCCACTTAAAAGTGTGGAGATTCTTCGTTTCTACTTGGAGATTAGATTGTCTGTGGGACAATCTGTTTCCTGGTGAAAGCAGAGGAGGTTTTGATTGGTTTGGACTACTATAAAGACAAAAACATAGGCAGTGCAAAAAACAAGGTCAGCTAAATTTTGGAGGAAAAAGATCACATCAGAAACAACACACAGTATAAAACAATTACAATACCACCGACAGAGGTCCAGGTAGGAGGACTGGGACAGAGACATGAAGATTAATTCAGTGCATCTCCAGCTGAGAGAAAGAAAATAAAACTGCTTATTGGAGATGAGTCATGAGGCAAAACTAAGGACTTCATATTCCACTGCAATAACCATTAAAAAAAAAAAAAAAAAAAAAAAGTGAGAATTCCAAGGAATAAGAGGATATCTGCCATATGACTTGAATTGCTTCACAAGCTCTTGATTTAAATGCTCTGCAGAAGAAGAAGGCTGCTATATTTGCAATTGAGTTATTAGATCACGAACCAATTCAATTTCAGCTGAATCATGGGACCAGATGCAATATGAGCCTCAGAAATATTGATAATATTACAGATATTACACTAGAGAAATGTAGCTGAGAGCTGGTGATACTCAGTATATGTACTGTGAGTCCTGTAAGCAAAAATAAGCTGTTAATAAGAAATTTGTGAAACAAGCAACATTATCTCTCAGCATCTGTAACAGCTGACAGGCAGAAATACCTTGCTGAGCAACAGTGTAGCATCAAGAGCAATTTGCCCAACAAGTGCCATCAAAAGTACTTCAGAGTGAAATAGCGAGGACAGCAGCATTGATAGGGATCATCCTCTTCCAGCAGCCCTAGGAAAACTGTGAAAACAATTGAGGAAGAAACAGGCATATCTCCAAAGGGGTTGTTACATGTCAGAGCAGCCTGGTATGGATCTGCCTCCAAACAGTGCTGACAAAGTCTTTTGGTAAACTAGACATTGGCACTAGCTCAAAAACTCTTGATAGTGAAGAACAACATTTCTCACAAACAGCCTCTGAGGGTTCCTGCCTGCTTTGCCAACATTCAGGAGTGAATATATTGTGTTAAATTATACAAGCTCTCCTGTCACCTGACAAAGTCTTCTTCATCCTGTGGTAAGTACCTCCAAAGCCAAGTAACTATGGATGCTTCCAGAAAGTATTCTAGTTTACACTGAACTTAATATAAACTGAACGAGGCATTAAGATCAGAGCAGATAATAGCTTTTATTTTAGGAAACTGAAAGGGCAAGGAAAATGTGATGCAGTGCTATGACATCAAATTACAGTGACTGCTAACTGAGAAAAGGGAGAACACAAGGCTGAATGGATAAAAGCTGATAATAAGCTTCCCTACTCTGAACAATTTCTTTGTCCATCCAAACCTTTAGAAAGCTACCAGGAGAAGTTATCACCACAAGAGTCAAAACCACCTTAACCCTTTGGGCTTAGTTCCCTTTCTTTTTAGTGATTCACATCCACATTCCCTTATCTGGGACCAGTGTCCTCCAGCAGGCTGCAAAGCAGGGCTCCTCCTGCCTCTCTTGCTGGAGCACTGTTGAACCCCACGTGGAAATAAATGTTGGCTGAGAAGTATGAGCGGGACTTTAGTCTCCTTGTTCTTACCTGAGAGGAGATTCTGATCTAATTCCTGCTTTAGGTAATGTTGTTTGTACATATTGAAAAAGTATTGGCAGGAAAATAATCTTCTTTTCTCTTTCCTTCCATCCCCAAATAACAACTTAGTAGATGATAATGAGAGATCAAATTCACTCAGGCAGAGAATAGAACGAGACCTGAATCTCCTTCATGCTTCAAAATTTACCTAGCCTTTAGGATACTAGAAAAGGGAAGATTGATGAAAATGACCCATTTGTGAGTCTTTTCCTGAAAAGGCACCCAAAAATTATTCAGCAAAGATAATCTAAAACAGTTAAGTATTTGAGGAGACTAAGTGAAACTGCATCTTCGTTGAATTCAGTGCATGGAAAAAAAAAATAGTTCACCCACTATTTATCTACAATTTTGTTTAAGGGGAACTAAGCATAAATTCCAGGCAATTTAGTAACTGATTTTATAAGACAGACACATGCTCACAACCTGAAGAAGATGTGAGAGAGGATGAGCATTCTCTTTTCCAGTAATGAATGTTCAACTGAGATCATGTGTGGGACAGAAAGGGAAGTGCAAAGAGTGCAGTGATTGACAGTGAATAGAGATTTCTGCCCCATGTGGTCACAGTGTAATTGTACAAAGGAGACTGTAGGATACAAATACCCAGGCTAACCTGGCTCCAGGACATTCACACAAGTATTGTAATCAGAAAACTGAAAGGTGCTACTGTCTGCCAAAGTGCCCTGCTCAGTGTTGCACTGCAGTGAAATGGGATGATTTCTTGCCAAACGGGCATTTCAGCATAAGAAATCTGACCGCTGTACCCTCAATGCCTTCTGCAGAGTCAGTGGGAAAGGCAGCCAAGAGCTGGGTGGCAATGGCAGAATGGACAGAAAAGGACCCCTGTGGCAGTGCTGGACCACAGAAGTGTCACAACACAGAGAAGATTGTAACAGCCTGCGCTGGAGCTGCTGTACCCCAAAAAGGCTTGTCTCCTCCAACGCCTGATGACCCCGCCAGCCCACCTGGCCCTTCCATCCCCGTCCTCCACAGGCCACGGGACACCATGAGGGCAAAATGATCGAGATAAAACCAAGAAGATCCCTTACCAGTTACTGCCATAGGCAAAACCTGATTTCGTGAGAAATTAATTTAATTTATTGACAATTTAAAATAGACTCAGAAAAGAAGTTTAAAAATACTCCATCGTCCGTCGTCCCCCACCTTTCCCCTCAGCGGAGCCTTCACTGCCTCACCCTCACCCTTCTACCTCCTCCTGCCCTGAACTTCTGTGAGGGGCTCAGCCCTGCCCTGGGGGGGCCGCTGGGAACCACGAGGGACAACCCAGTCCAGCCAGGACAGCCCGAGTCCACCCGGGACAGCCGGGGATCAGCCAGGACAGCCCAGTCCAGCCAGGACAGCCCGAGTCCACCCGGGACAGCCGGGGATCAGCCAGGACAGCCCAGTCCAGCCAGGACAGCCCGAGTCCAC